>OX459107.1:417961-862961 GCA_949775045.1 Metridium senile
TAGTTATGGTACGGTATATAAAGCAAAGTACAACGAACGAGTTGTGGCTGTCAAGGTAAGAGATCAATGAATGAATGAATGAACGAAAAAAACAAACGAGTAACTGATAGATTAAATGAACGAATGAATGGGTGGAAGGAAGGAAGGAAGGAAGGAAGGAAGGAAGGAAGGAAGGAAGGAAGGAAGGAAGGAAGGAAGGAAGGAAGGAAGGAAGGAAGGAAGGAAGGAAGGAAGGAAGGAAGGAAGGAAGGAAGGAAGGAAGGAAGGAAGGAAGGAAGGAAGAAGAAGAAGAAGAAGAATAACTATATGAGTTATTAAAGGATGTATGAATGAAAGAATAAACGAATGAAAGAATGGATGGATAGATAGATAGATGAATGAATAAACGGATAGTTGGATGAATGAATAAATGGATGGGAGGATAGATGAAAAAATAAATGGATGGATGGACAAGTTGATAAGTTAATGAATAAAACTACTACTACGTAACACCCGATTGTTTGCTTGTTGCAGGTATTCCATACTGAAGGTCATATCAACCCTCATCGATTGTTACGTCAGGAGGTTCCATTCCTGGCCAATCTACGTCATCCTAGTATAATCAAGTTACACGGTGTATGTGTACGGCCACGTGCTTTAGTCCTGGAGGTAGCGCCATTGGGATCATTAAGCTCCTTGTTATGTAAAGGAGAAGTACTAAGCCGTGGCTTACAGCATCGTATTGCACTGCAGGTAGGGAAATATTCACCTCTTACGTCATAGAGCGCAATACTACTATATCCATGAAATAAAATTAAATTGATACTTTGTGATAGTTCTTATTTAGTGAAAATTAGTCACTATCAAAGACAATAGCTATCGTTTCCTTTTGTATTTGATGTTTCTAGTTTAGTGATAAATAGAAACTATTAGTAATTAACTATATTATTTCATGGGTTTAGTGTTCTCGCTCTATCACGCCATGATGAATACATCCTTTGTAACCCAGAGGATGGGCTGTGAGGGCTTGGAGACAACCAGTAGCCCCTGGGTTTGCGAGTATCCGATGAATGGATCTATCTGGAAGTTTCATCGACTCTCCCGAAACCGTTTGTTGTTGCTTTCCTCTTTATAGACAAAGAGGTTTATGCGGTGAATTGATGGACCTAAGATATGTAATATATATTGACGAATGCTTATCGCACCCCCATAAACTGTCTGTGTAACCATAGTGTTATTGCTATAGACGAAGATTTATCGATTTTAAATCAGCAGGAAGCGAATGATTATCGACTTATTAATGGATAACATTGATTGAATCTAGGTTGCCGAAGGCTTGGCTTACCTTCATCGTAACGAGATCGTGTACCGAGATATGAAACCACACAACATTCTTATGTTTTCAATGTCTCTGTCAATCGTCATCAACGCGAAGATCTCAGACTTTGGCATCGCACGATATACTACTATGTACGGCTTGAAGTCATCGGAGGGTACTCCGGGATACCGAGCACCCGAGGTTGTACGAGGTGATGTTGCTTACAACAAGAAATCTGACTTGTATTCATTTGGGATGCTACTGTACGAACTGGTGACAGGAGGAAAGAGGCCGTTTGAAGACATTCGCTTTAGAAACGAGCTAGATGCCGCTGTGATGCAGGGTAAAATGATTGATCCAATCACAAACAGTGGCTGCTCACCCTGGCCTGATATCGAAGACTTGATCGAACATCTTTTAGAACCACGTGCAGACAAGAGACCGACTTCTGACCAGGTAAACATGGTGGCGTTAACAACCATCGTAATCATAACCATCATGATTGTCATTATCATCATCATCATTATTATCTCATCATCCCCATCATCAACGTCGGCGTTGTCACCACCATCACAATTAACATAATTATTATCATTACCATCATTATTCACATCTCCATCATCATCATCATCACCACCACCACCATTATTATCATTATCGTCATCGCCACCACCACCACTATCCTCATCCTCATCCTCCTCATCCTCCTCATCCTCCTCATCCTCCTCCTCATCACCATCACCACCACCACCACCACCACTATCATCATCATCATCACCATCGTTATTACTATTGTCCTTGCAGGTTGTAGATCGTCTATCTACCGCTGAGCTGCTATGTCTAAAGCGAGCTATAGCGGTTTCTAAGGAGAAGCCAGTTGAATGCATAGCAGTGAGGAGTGATGGTGATAACATTGAGCTATGGATGGGTAGTGGGGTATCATGTGATTATGGTGGACAGGTATCCTGGCTTAGCTTGACTGACTCCAAGAATCAGGTTTGTTGGTTAAACAATTCTTTTAGCTTATTTCATGGAGATAGTTAGTTATCAATGTTGCTGTTGGTGTTGATGTATTTGGTTCTGAGGTAGTTTTTGCTGTTTTCACTGTTGTTGGTGGTGTTGTTATTATTGCCATTTTTGTCATTGTTACTACTGTTGATACTGATGTTGCTACTGTTATTGTTACTGCTGTTCATACTGATGCTGTTGTTGTTGCCGTTGTTACTATTGTCATTGTTGCTGTGGTGTGTGCCATCGATGGTGCTACTGCTGTTGATACTGATGTTGCTACTGTCGTTATTCTGTTCTTAATTCCGCACCAAGTAATAGTTTGTTTGTTTGTTTATGTGTAGGGTTGCCAAGGTACTGGTCTAAATGACAAGCGAGTCACAGCAATAACCGCTTTACATCATGACCGCGTTGTTGTTGGTACTCAGTCTGGTAAATTGTGGATATTCGATGCAACAGAACATCAATGCAAAAATTTCTTTCAACGTCTGTCAGATTCAGTTGTATCTCTTCTTCACTACTCCAACCCAAAGACAAAGGAAGATCTATTGATCGTCGGTCTTGCTAACGGTTCATTGGTCATTTACCAGACGGAAGATTTAAAGAAACCTAACGCAACAAGCCAAATTATCCACTTGTGCAAGACAGAGAAAGAAGGTGGTACATGTCCTGATAATTGCAATATGCATGCTATTGCATGTGTTGTTGTTGCTAAGAGACGCCTATATTGCGGCAGTGGTAATGACATTGTTGTATGCAACCTTCAAGAGGACCATACTGTTGAAGTGCAACGCCGCTGGTCAATACAAGACAGACACAAGCAGTGTGTTCTTAACATCGCTGTTGGTTCCTATATATGGACATCGACCAAAGACTCACCTTGCATTGACTACTGGGATATCTCGAAACCAGTCCTACGCGGTACAGTTAATTGCGCGACAATGGCCAACGTCCAAGGCGAGTCACGTGATTTACGCATAGTTAGTATGTTGCATGACCAAAGTGTATTATGGGTAGGTCTAGGGACCGGCCATGTCATTGTAGTCTCCACTAAGTTACGTGAACCGTTGTATGTGTTCAAAAGGCATGCTGGTTCTGTCCGTTGTCTGGCTATTGCACGACGTAGTTCATCTCATGGGAAGCCTGTGTCACTACTCATGACCGGGGGAATGGGTTTTATTGAACGACCTGGTTTCCAAAGCAACGAGCGTGACTTTGGTTACGTGTTGGTGTGGGAGGCAGATTTGTCTGAACAGTCGAAACGTTTGAACACTGACAAGATGAAGAGACACCAAAAGCATTCTACTGACACGGCATAGTAGATTATTATGATATAATGATAAACAGCAGTGAATATATACCTATTTCAAAAATCGTTGTCGCAATCAGTCTAAGGTTCACACTGAAGCCTTCAAAGGATGTCGGTATATCTTCGATAAACATGGACTTATTGTCGTTTTTTAAGTTTATTTTGGTTGTATGTGTTTGTGTTATACGACTTTAACAAGTTGTTGCAGTGGTAGACAATGAAATAAAACATTTATTTTATTGAACGAGTAATAAATCACAAATTATGTTCATATAACCGACATCCTTTGCAGGCTTCAGAGTGTGGAGTATACAGCTGCGGCCGCGACAACGATTATTGAAATAGGTGTATATGGTAGTTATAATATGAAGTGTATTGACAAAAATCATTTAAAACAGCTTACGTAAAACATGCTGTTACGTTATACAACTTGCTTGCTTTTACGTATACGTAAAACGTCATAGTATTATGTGAAACGAAACATGCTCTAACGTTATACGGCTTGCTTGCTTTTACATATAACGGCATGCTCTTACGTTAAATGATTTGCTTTCTTGCATAAAGCCATGATGCTTTTACGTTACACAACTTGCTTGCTCGGTAAAATTGTGTGACTAACGTAAAACGTTTTTAAGAACAAAGTTCGTCCAACATTTTTTTCGTAAAAAAAATAGTAAATAGTAACATCTTACATATTTCATGTAAATACGTTTACCAATAGATTTATTTGTACATTTTCTACAAAATAACAGTGTTTTAAAATGCTGAATAAAGTAATATCATTCATTCACATTGTTTGTATGTGGTTTATTGCTTTGTCGACTTTCTTTTTTAGTTTTGCTGTATATCGTTTCATACTATCATCGGCTACTAGATCACCACACACGTTACCAATACCAAAAGCAGACGCACATTTCCTGTAGTGAAATACCAAGGAGTCATTCTTGCTTACTAATACTGCTGTCAAATGTTCATTAATTGATTTACTTATGTGATGTATGCCCATTTCAAACACTAGCTGTGGATCCACAATGCATTTCGACCATGACCGTAGTGTCTTACTCGTTCGGTGCTGTACGCGTAGGGTTCTAAGTTTGCTTCTCTTATTCTTACGCGCACCAGGAATGCGTGCGTTAAGGCTGAATATGATAGTATCAAAACAGTATCCACAATGCTGTGCGGTGTGTATTTCTCGTAGGAAGAGAGGGACTGTGCTGTGCTTTAAAGGTATTATAAACTCATCGATGTCATTGAATGCTACAAACTGTGACGTTGCCTTGTTTCTATAGAGACAGTCCTGTATCGCCAGTACTTGCCCATGGTACCATAGTTGCATGACGTTGGATGTCACGTGACTTGGTAAATCCCATAATAGTAGGCTGACCACGCCCTTCTGTTGATAATATGTTAACAATCGTTTAACAGGCTCGTCGAGTTGATAATCATAAAATGTTAAATGACTAGCGCCTAGACTTAGAGAGACTTCAATAAACTCGGTTAGCTGGTACAAGAAATCTGTCCCCTCCCCTCGTAGAGGTGGAATACATATTGAATACTCGTGTTTTATAGTTGCTGTCGGTGTTGATATTAATGGTATCCGCAGTCTTCTTGTGTCCCCTTCCACTGATACATGTATAAAATACGAATCAAAGCACTTTGGTAGTTGACAGGATACGATGAACCCACCGTACTGACGACCATGGTTCTCGTTATTGGTGTAATAGTTAGCAGATTGTGAAGGACACTGACAAGTCTTGCCATCGTCACCATCGTCACAGTAATGACAAACCATTTTAGGTTGGTAGTGTTTACCACTCAGTACAATCAGTCTTATAACTCGTTCTTTGTTGTCTACAAAAGCTGAGTAGATGTACGTATCTTGGTGCAGTCTCTGGAAAGATCCTGTGGGATTCTCATCAGCTGTTTTCTTGTGTCCTTTAGCCCTTTGTTGATAGTCTGTAGGATAGTTTGTTGATAGTCTATACACTGTAGGTTCTTGTGTGGCGATCCACAAACCATCCACATTTGCAGCAACAAGCTCCCAGTAAATTACAAAAAGAGTTGCTCCAAAACCTAGAATAGAACCTAAAATAACTTTAAGCCTTAGTCGCATCCTGTCTTTTGGAATATATCAGAAATAAACCTTTAGCATAGTATGATCGCGACCTGGTCAATATCAGACTCAAAACAGCCAGGCGTTGCTATTTTTTGACGCAGGGACCTGGGCCTTACACGTGTACTCATTTCAACATGGCGGCCGAAAGTGAACTTGAGTTGTTCATGAATGATGGAGCTACAGAAGCAAGTCAACACTTGTCGAGGATTGTTCGAGGTACGCATAGCAATGTTAAAGAATTTAACTTCAATTCTCTATCAATAACTTGATTCTATTTGTATTTAGATGTCTACGATAGCAAGTTGACGGTGTTGAAGTTGGTAGAAGATCTTGGGTACGATAATTAACTTGTTGATTTGTACATTATATTGCTGTACGCTTAATAATAACATAAACAAGCCCTCTTTACAAACATCGTAATCCCTATATAATCTATGGAAACATTTTTACTCCGATTATTACTTAGAAATACTGACACAGCACTAAATGGACTAGTTCAAACTGTACGTATATATTATGTTAATTTATTGTTTTTACTGCAGACCTTATTTAACTGATGTTAATGTTACTCGACGATGTAGAGCTGTTCAGCTTCTCTCTGAAGTCTTACAAAGACTGGTGCATTATAAACTAAATCAACAACAAGGTGAACAAACTATTATGATCTTGATCATCATCATTGCCACCATGCATCATCAACGACTGGCCTTATATACTCATCAGCATCATCATCATCATCATCATCATCATTTCTGTCATCATCATGGTAATTGTCATCACTGCCATCATTGTTATAATTTATTCACCATCATCACCACCTTTATCAACATCATCATAATCACCATCATGATTGTTTTCTCTGTTGTAGTTGAGGTTCTAGGTAATTTCTACTGCGATCGTCTCAAGGATCACTACTCTATTGCACCATTCACCCTGCTTGGTTTACAGGCATTGGTGAGTGAGACAACCTAGTCATCATCATTCTTGTCATGGTTATTATCATCATTATCATTAATTGCCCTCTTTATCATCATCTTCACCAATATCATCATTATCATCATCACTATCATCATCAGTATATTTATCATTATCATCATCATTATTATTATTATTATTATTATTATTATTATTATTATAAAAATTGCCTCTTTATTATCATCATCACCAATATCATAATTACCATCATCATCTTCACTATCATCATCATCATCATTATTATTATTATCATCATTAATATCATCATTACCATCATCATCTTCACTATCATCATCATCATATTATTTATCATTATCGTCATCACATTTATCATCACCACAAGTGATCATTGTTGTCATCATCTATAGTGTAACCATGGTAATTTCCATTCATAATAGATTACTAATCAAGATGTACCAGGTGAACTAGTCATCAAGGCAACACAAGCCATGTTTACAGAAATCAACACACAGGTAATCAATAAACTAAACATTATTTGAAATATCACAATCATTATCAGTTATCGTCATCTGAAATCATAATCATCATCGTAATCATCATTACTATTACAACTAATTAATACCATATTCTATTATAGTCATTGATGCAGTCTGGTCGTTATACTGTTTATGGTATATTAATTGCTTCTATCAACAAAAACCTCAAGGGTAAGTCGATTTACAATTACTGTACATATAACTAACAGGTTCCCATTTAAATCTGTACTTATGCAAATTGTGTTGACGTGTGCTAAACACACAGATCAACCAATCAGAGTATATTATTTCTGAAGTGAACTTCTCTGATTGGTTGATCTGTGTGTTTTGTACACAACAAAATTTGCATAAGTACAGATTTAAATGGGAACCTGGTAACTGTACATGACTTGTATATCTAATTAACATATAACTGCACACGATTTGTATCTACACACAAAATGTACATGACTTGTATTCTAATGATGGTTCATGACTGACTTAGTGTCCATTGTTATCTTTAGATCTTCAGACAATTGGCTCTGATTTTGTTTTTGGTTTTATCCAGGCCATGGACGGAGAAAAGGTAACCACTATATATTAGACTTTTTTTATTGTTTTTGTTACAGATCTTTATAAATAATATTGTTATAATCTTGAAAATTAATATTTTTGTTATATTTATAATATTGTTCATGCTTGAATGATATTGATTTAAATTGTAATTTTGTTGATATTTATTTCTATTCAGGATCCAAGAAATTTAGTTCTAACATTCCAGATAGTCACCAAGCTGGCCAAACATTTCCCAATAGGTACAGTGTTATTAACACAGATCTTTGAAGTTACTGTTCTGCTCAACCCATTTATGAGTAATGCTTATTATTTTGATATTTCCATAGGTTTGTTTGCAGAAGATCTATTTGAAGTCACGTCATGCTATTTTCCTATTGATTTCAACCCAGTAAGTCAGACACTTCAGTCATAGTGCATTGTATAGAAGAGCAATGAGTGCTGTTACTTTGAATACAGTCACTATGTCAGGGCCATAACATCCATTTCACAATAGTCCCCTTCACAGTTCCCTGTGTCATCTTGAAAGGTAGCCACAATCTTGGACATAAATGTTGACACTGTTTGAAAACTTAAGCATTTCTTTGCATTTTCGTCGCTAAATATCACTAAAACGATCGTATTTTGATACCCCCCTCCCCCCAATGCAATGTTGTGTTCCCTGAAGATGTTTCTTTCTCAGGAATATCAACATTGTCCAGGGGTGGGGGAGGGAGGGGAGAAAATGGCTGTGAAATGGATAGTATTAAGCATTTACAGGGAGTGTCAACTATTTATGTCCAAGATTGCAGGCCTTTGCATTAATGTGAGACAAACATTGAGCTTGCAATGATAGAGACCTTTTAACACCTTGTGGGACAATTATTCATGTGTCTCTATTATTGCAAGCTCAACATTTGTCTGGCTTTGATGCAAAGGCCCAGCTACCTTTCAAGATGTTGCAGGGAACTGTGAAGAAGACTATTGTTCAGTGTTATGACCATGCCATGTTTCTGTTATGATATGATGTAAACATTAGGCTGCAATGGTTTAATGCTTGATGCTTTGTGTGTTCTCCAGTCTCCTAATGATCCATCAGGAATTACAAAAGATGATCTTGTGTTGGGATTAAGAACATCTTTATCATCAACATCACTGTTTGCTCCAGTAAGTTTCCTTTAGTCTTGTAGCAATGTCTGTTACATATTGTATAACATATTTAATGTGAATATGAATAACGATTTATGGTTTTCTTCAACTGTAAATCTCATAATGTAACTGTTCATTTATGTTCTTAGTTCTGTCTACCGTTGCTGCTAGAGAAGTTATCATCAGATATTATTAGTGCTAAAATTGACTCGTTACTGACACTGGTAAGTGGTTATTCACTTTACAAAATACTATACAATCAGTGAAAGAACATTCAAGCATGCAATGTTGATGTAAGAGGGTTTAAGGCGAGTATTTCAGTGTATTGACTATCAGTACCCACATACTGTAGGCTGTTTAAGGCAGGTATCAATCATAGTATATTGACCCTTAATACCCATGTACTGTAGGCTGTTTAAGGCAGGTATCAATCATAGTATATTGACCCTTAATACCCATGTACTGTAGGCTGTTTAAGGATACACCGGAGAAAATATTTCTCAAAACCCTCCAAATTTTTAAATCACCCTGAGTGAAATGTAAGACAATTATCTTCAATTCTATGAAAAAAAATAGTCGAAAAGTTTTTTTTGCAAGGGAGATATTGAAGAAAAACTAGTTCAAACGCTCTTCGAAAGGTGTTGGACTGTCGACAGGAGATGTCAGAGGAGATCTTAGGCGGGTCACGCAAAATACATTAGTGTGACTGTCACACTACATTACAAACACATCACGGACTATCAATTGAAGCTATAAACACGCGAAATTTGTATCACAAGAAATAGATATTCAAGTATTATATATAGTCATTTAGTTAGATTTTTAAAGTTCGTTTTTATACCGTTGTACTTTTGTATCTGTGGTTGGGATGTCTTGTCGAAGAAGGAAAGAGCCCTTTCTATCGCAATCGATCGAAGAAAAGGCGCCGAAGCTGTGAGGAATTTTCCACTCAAAAGGCAGAGCCGCTCGCGTTGAGCGACCGAGACTAGAGTCGTACTATGACCAAACAAAATAACTATTGGAGGAGCAGCACGGGGAGCTATAAACCGTAAGTTCTAGTGCCATGCATAGCACGAGACAACCGCCACAACATGCTATGATCAATGATGGTCGGTCACAACCTCAGAAAGAATGATCATCTAACGGTTGTGGACCCTCTGATATTAGAAGAAGGACTAACTAAGCAACGTAAAATACCAAGTTATAAAGACAAGTGATGATTTACTGGAAAATTATGAAGTTTTGTGATAATATGCTAAAAAACTACCAAGTTTTCATTATAAATTACGGCGGTGATTGTAAATTGTATCGAAACGACTCTACTTGTTATTATCGTCTTAATTCCTTGATTTTTTCTCAATAACCCTATAAAACACAACTATATTCTTAGAATAACTAAATTTAAGTCCAAAATGTTTACTTTCAAAATGAAAACTGGTTTATTATAATATACGCGGTAGACAATCACTCCGTCGTTCACTCGGTTAAAGTTTGACACGCATATTAAACTATTGTGTATCGAAACGACTCTACTTGTAATTATCATCCTTGCTTGTTTTTTCTCAATAAACCTATTATACATAACTATATTCTTAGAATAACTACATTTAAATCCAAAATCTTTACTTTAAAAAAAAAAACCGGGTTTATTATGCGCGGTTATATAAACAAACTCAACATATTCACTACGATTATTGTGCTTGTATCTGGCGTTGCTGTATTTCTGCCTCTTCCGGATCCCCTGCCTCTTCCTCTTCCTCTTCCTCTAGCTTTTCCTCTGCCGTTCCCTCGTATTCCTCCTATCTTGTTTAATTCTTCTGTTTTCATGACTGTCGATTTTGTTTGCGCGAGAACACAACAACCGGACAAACGCAAGGTCAAATTATGAACTCACTCAACAACGTTGATGTCCAGGTCAGTCCAGGATCGTATTTCGTTCCTATTGCTTATTGGCTCACAGCGCTTGGGCTTGGTTTGAGCTTGTCAGCGCCGAGTAAATAATCCTTTAATCCTATTTAACTTCAACTCGCTTTTTCTCGAAAGCAAGTTTTGACAAAATACTCAAAATCAAATGGTTAACATGCAAAAGTTTTTTAATGAATTTCAGCGAAAATTTGCATGGTGACTCCGACACTATTCAGGTATCAAAGTGTGTTGGCATTTGTATTTATTTACATTAATTAGACAGATATGAACCATTCTCTGGAGGATGCGCTAAAAAAAGCATAGGTCTGACTTTGAAATGAAATAAAAAAATAACTTCTCGTTAAAAAAGAAAATGCCAACACACTTTGAAACTACAATGTGTCTGAAGCAGGATGCCGAAATTTATTTTTTAATTTACGTTAAAACTACTGCAGGTTAACGTTCCGCGCTAGGACACCACGTTCCTGTTTAATGTCGGATTCCATTAAATTGAATCGGTTTTGTCAAAAATATGCTCAATATCTGTGCTGTTTGGTCTTTTAGCTTTAAAAAAATGTATACTTTGTCGGGGTTTGCGTATAAATTGAGCGCGCTATTAGCTTTTAAAAAAAACGTCTCTGTTTTGTCTGGTGTATCCTTAAGGCAGGTATCAATCATAGTATATTGACCCTTAATACCCATGTATTGTAGGCTGTTTAAGGCAGGTATCAATCATAGTATATTGACCCTTAATACCCATGTACTGTAGGCTGTTTAAGGCAGGTATCAATCATACAGGGATTCTGGCATTATGCGGAGGTGCGGACCCGCATAATTGACTACTTTCCGCATAATCCCGCATAATTTGCCAAAAAAAAAAAATAGATAAAAGCACCAAAAAAGCACCAATAAAACAAATTAGATAGATAAAACAATAGATATTGATATATTAATTATCTCCCTTGCTTGCTTGAATAGTTTTTTGCCATTTTGTTACAGTCGTACGAAGTACAAATTGTTCATTTTCACGGCTTACACTGAACCAGCCGTCGAAGCGACGCCATTTTGTTTTTATTTCTATAGTATTGGGCTTCCTGTATCTCGGCCTAGGCTTCATGCTGTTTGGCGGTTTTCCAAGATGGCGGAACGTTTAACGGAAATCGTTAGTCAATCGTTAGTTCTTTAGGTTATAGTGTTGTTATTAGTTTGAATTATTGATAAAAACGAATGATATGACATTTATGTGTAAAAAAGAACCAAAATAGTAGAGCTAAAGTAAGTGTAATTAGTTTTGTTTTAAGTTTTAAGCGATTACGTCATCCCGCATAATTTTCCGCATAATTTATCGTTTCTTCCGCATAATCTTCCGAAAAAATTCCGCATAATTTTGATTTTTCCTCCGCATAATGCCAGAATCCCTGATCATAGTATATTGACCCTTAATACCCATGTATTGTAGGCTGTTTAAGGCAGGTATCAATCATAGTATATTGACCCTTAATACCCATGTATTGTAGGCTGTTTAAGGCAGGTATCAATCATAGTATATTGACCCTTAATACCCATGTACTGTAGGCTGTTTAAGGCAGGTATCAATCATAGTATATTGACCCTTAATACCCATGTACTGTAGGCTGTTTAAGGCAGGTATCAATCATAGTATATTGACCCTTAATACCCATGTACTGTAGGCTGTTTAAGGCAGGTATCAATCATAGTATATTGACCCTTAATACCCATGTACTGTAGGCTGTTTAAGGCAGGTATCAATCATAGTATATTGATCCTTAATACCCATGTACTGTAGGCTGTTTAAGGCAGGTATCAATCATAGTATATTGACCCTTAATACCCATGTATTGTAGGCTGTTTAAGGCAGGTATCAATCATAGTATATTGACCCTTAATACCCATGTATTGTAGGCTGTTTAAGGCAGGTATCAATCATAGTATATTGACCCTTAAGAGTCAATGTCTGTAATGGTCGAGAATTGCCGGACAGCAGTGAAAAAATGAAATTGCTCATATTATGCCTAAATAACCTTTGTGGTAAGACATTTTCAGAAATCCAACTCTTAGTCCTGGGCGCCTTTTATTTTTCGAGAAATCGCTAAAAGTTGATTTTGGGGTCCTGACGGGCTTGGGCACCCTGTGTTGAAAAGGAAAATGTAAGGTTTTCTCGGCGCTCGTACGGCTTTGTGTTTGATTTTATCTCAACTATTTTTTTTATTTAGCAAAGATACATTATTCCTTATCAATTTAATGTAAAAATTGTTTTGATAATGCACGTTTTGAATAAATTACGGAATTTTCAATTGACACTACTTTGACGTCTCCAAAACATCGCTATTTTTGCTTATTTTCAATGTGCCTAAATCGGTCGTGGTACATGCACCAGAACTAAAAAAATACCACTGTGCTATAGCCTAACCCTTCTAGAATAACATATCAAAAAGTTATTGGCGGCACGCTAAACCTCGTTTCCTGAGAGAACCAAATGTGTTGGCCTTTTTCACTCAAGTAAGCGTTACACAAAGCACAGTGTATATGTCAACAACTTTTACTTTCGCTCTTTTTAGCTAAAATCAACTTAAAACAAGCACATTTCTCATGATATGAGTTTAGAATGGTATTTTATAGCTTTTTGACCTGGATTATTGCACAAATCTATCATCGGTTGAGATTATGTGGTCACGCAAAGACTCTGATTCACAGCAGGCTATATTTAGACTGTGTAGGCCATCGTGACAAAGCGTGTGTCTTACGTGACTGTTGTATTTCTCTGCTAGCAAAGTCTCTATTTTTGCAATTTCTGATCCTTTGATAGAAAATACATTTTACGGCCCGACAGAAATTGACATATATTAGTTGTATAGTTCGTTGTGTTCGCACTACAAGACAGACAAGACAGTCGGACTACAATTATTGTTGACAATTTTAGATTTATCCGAACACAAATTAAAATGATAAATCATGGAGAATTCTGTATTCATAAAGGCCCGTGCAAACGGCTTCGACATTTGCTTCAACATCCGTTCGATTGTTGAATTGTACCCTATTTCAACATTGTCATTGAAACCGTTTATCCCCCTACCTTGAACTGGTTCAACATCGTTCAATTGCAACAACCCTTCTACAGCATTTACCAAAATCGAACCAATGTGTTGAAGCAAATGTAGAAGCCGTTTGAAGGCCTTTATTCTCACGAATGTCGATGGGATTGCAATGATTAGTCTGCGTTGTCGGCAGTCTGTGTGTATATAGCTAATTCAATTAACTTCGTCGCTGAAACAAGCCTAAAGCCTAATCTTGAGAGCGAAAGTGGTCATGGGATTTTAAAATTTCATGAGTTTTCAAGATTCCTAAACCGTAATTTGTGTTTTTGTTTCCACTGAGGAACACTTGCAAATACACGTTGATTGTTTTACACGCTTTGCACGCCTCATTCGCCTCGATAAAAGATATCCCACGATCCCTTTCGGTCTGACGATTAGGCAGCCTTTAGGCATTATAAATCAGCGACAACGTTAATTGAATTAGCTATATACCAGTGGTACACAAATCTTAGACTGTTTCATTTCAGATGAGATTTGACAGCCGACGGCTGGTAGCACGTTTGCAAGCTGGTCAATTTTTTTTATTTTACAGTTAAGTTATTTTCGTTATTATTTTTTATTTTGTTCCATCGTTTGTTATGTTGTAGTGTTTGTTTCTTGTTTGATTGAAAGTCATCTTGGCGGTACCTATTTAAATTACAACGATGTTTTTTTTTCTTTACGCAGTATTTGACTGACATTTTGTCATATAGCAAGCTGGATAAACGTTTAGTGTTATTTGGTTCAAAAGCAATTGATGACCTATAATTTATCATGATGCTGCAAGCTGGATAAACGTTGTTAAAATGAGGGTTATTTTTTCAAACATTGAAGCAAATGGCATGTTATTCAGTACCTATATCGAATACTTAGCATGAGTTCCTGCAACTATGCTGCCTTTATAGTAGGTGGTCTGTGTGGACCCAATTCCCCGGGAGGAAGGGGGGGGGGGGTTTACTTCCTTATATTTACTATACGGGGACGTTCCGCCAAATAGGGTATGGTTTTTTGCCTTGGCGTCTTGAATAGGGTATACAACTTGGCCTAATTTGTCTTAAATTGCCTTACCTAGGGTATACAATTTCCCCCTTGAGTCTTGGATAGGGTCTACTTTTTACCAATTTGTCTTGAAATAGGGTACATATTTTTAGGATTCTGCTGTCTTAAATAGGGTCAGGGTTTAGAGGTACCAGCGGAACGTCCCCGTCAGAAACTGGGTCAAGTAAAGCCCCTCCCCCCTCCCCCCCCCCCCCCCCCCCCCGGGCCCAGTTCATACAATGCAACCATCACCGAATGTACGACTCTTGGAAACTGCGACAAAGATGTTTTCAACCACCTTTCTTTGTATAAAGTCAGTGATGACTGCGATGTTTCTTCTGAGTCTAAGTTACTTCTTGCTCGTGCAGGGAAGTGTACAGTGTCTACTTAAAAAAACAACAACAGAGGAATGCATGCGCTTACATGTTATGCAGATGAGATAGATGAAAAATGAATGCACGCAATCACTACGTGCACTATTTTTCATATGTATTTTCAATAGAGGTTGGTTTTTGCTAGCCTTCCCAGCAGGCAACTTCTGAGTCCGAGAGTGACTTTCGTGAGTTTAGGGTTCCTGTGTTGAAAATTCGAAGACGACGAAGCCTAGTCATTTTTTGCCATATGCCACAGGAAGCCCGCGTCTTTTTTTTTTCTTTTTCTTCGTTTCTTCTGCCTAAAAGATGCCTGCGGAGGAGGCTAGTATTTTGTAAACAGCTAGTTGCAAATAGTTGTATATATCCCGAATTTCTTTATGTTCCGTTAAGTAATGTCTTTAACCTAGATATTGGGTTAAACGTGTTACTGACGATAGTCAGTAAGATATAGTCACGCAATCCGGGCACTACGCGGTACATACGTACACTCGTTTTCATATGTATTTTCGATAGAGGTTGGTTTTTTGCCAGCTAGTTGTAAATAGTTTTTATAAACCTTTAGTTGGTATTTTTATCACTTAAATATGTTGTTACCTTTTTATCTGTGTACCAGAGACAGTCAACGCAATTCAATACACGCTGAAATATCTAATATTTTCTACACATGTAATAAAGTACGTAACCAGTTGTATTTATAAACTTTAAATATGTAAATATTGATTTATGTACATTACAAATATCATTAAGTACAAACAGTTGAACGTTATGGTTCTGTGATGGTTTTAAAAGCAATGTAAACGTTTGGTAAAATTGACTACGTCTGCGAAGAAGACCGAAGTGCTTTAACTGACAGAATAATGAAATAATTGTCATACTAATTGAGGTCAAACATATACAAAATGTCATTCTAACGCAAAGTATGGGAAATGTAGTTGTTCTATTTGTTATATTGATATGCTTTCTTTAAATGGAAACGTTTTTGTAGTTTATTTCTTTGGAAACAACAAAAGACACACGCTTTGTCACGATGGCCTACACAGTCTAAATATAGCCTGCTGTGAATCAGAGTCTTTGCGTGACCACATAATCTCAACCGATGATAGATTTGTGCAATAATCCAGGTCAAAAAGCTATAAAATACCATTCTAAACTCATATCATGAGAAATGTGCTTGTTTTAAGTTGATTTTAGCTAAAAAGAGCGAAAGTAAAAGTTGTTGACATATACACTGTGCTTTGTGTAACGCTTACTTGAGTGAAAAAGGCCAACACATTTGGTTCTCTCAGGAAACGAGGTTTAGCGTGCCGCCAATAACTTTTTGATATGTTATTCTAGAAGGGTTAGGCTATAGCACAGTGGTATTTTTTTAGTTCTGGTGCATGTACCACGACCGATTTAGGCACATTGAAAATAAGCAAAAATAGCGATGTTTTGGAGACGTCAAA
This sequence comes from Metridium senile, assembly GCA_949775045.1. Classification (NCBI taxonomy): domain Eukaryota; kingdom Metazoa; phylum Cnidaria; class Anthozoa; order Actiniaria; family Metridiidae; genus Metridium; species Metridium senile. The sequence goes on from OX459107.1 coordinate 434,701, forward strand.
GTAGTGTCAATTGAAAATTCCGTAATTTATTCAAAACGTGCATTATCAAAACAATTTTTACATTAAATTGATAAGGAATAATGTATCTTTGCTAAATAAAAAAAATAGTTGAGATAAAATCAAACGCAAAGCCGTACGAGCGCCGAGAAAACCTTACATTTTCCTTTTCAACACAGGGTGCCCAAGCCCGTCAGGACCCCAAAATCAACTTTTAGCGATTTCTCGAAAAATAAAAGGCGCCCAGGACTAAGAGTTGGATTTCTGAAAATGTCTTACCACAAAGGTTATTTAGGCATAATATGAGCAATTTCATTTTTTCACTGCTGTCCGGCGATTCTCGACCATTACAGACATTGACTCTTAATACCCATGTATTGTAGGCTGCCTGTGTGGATGTATATGCAACAAAGAGTATCACAGATTACTTGGAGCCTTTTTGGGTGTCAATCAAGAGAGAAGTCTATCAGACAGTTAGCTCTGATCTAGAGGTAAAGACACTGTAGACAGTGATGATAATGATGGTGGTGATGGTGATGATGATAATATTGAAGGTGGTGGTGGTAATGATGATGATGATTATATTGTTGGTGATGGTGGTGGTGGTGATGGTGATGATAATATTGAAGGTGGTGGTGATGGTGGTGGTGGTGATGATAATATTGAAGGTGGTGGTGATGATAATAATATTGATCATGATCATGATGATGTATCACTCATGGTTGAGATGATATTAGTGATATTGAAATGTGCTAAGATGTACATCAGTGTTTGGGATAAATACAAATGTATGTTAACATTATTGTATTCTTCTCTAGGATGCAGCATTGCAGTCTTTAACAAGTATTATCAAGAATGTTTGTCCACAAGTATGTCTATCAATCTCAAGTTTAAAACTCTCAAGTTTTTGGTAACTATATGTTTTTGTATAATCAGGTTATTTTTTTTTTATTTTAAAGAAAGAGGAGACTGAAGCAAGAGATCTTCTCCTTTCCACTATATTAAAAGGTGAAATTATCATCATCATTATCATCACAATCATTATATCATATAAATAATAGCATTATTGCTTGTTTTGATCTATATAGACTATCACTATTATTATCACAATCATTATATCATAAATAATAGCATTATTGCCTGTTTTGATCTATATAGACTATCACTATTATTATCACAATCATTTAATCATAAATAATAGCATTATTGCCTGTTTTGATCTATATAGACTATCACTATTATTATCACAATCATTATATCATAAATAATAGCATTATTGCTTGTTTTGATCTATATAGACTATCACTATTATTATCACAATCATTATATCATAAATAATAGCATTATTGCCTATCTATATAGACTATCATTATTATCATCACAATCATTATATCATAAATAATAGCATTATTGCCTGTTTTGATCTATATAGACTATCATCTTTTTCAGAATGTCATAAACATTTAAGTTCAGAGGACTTGAGAATGATGAAACCCAATGGCAGGATATTACATGCAACAGCTTCTGCCGCAGGTAGGAATGTAACATACATGCTAAAATGTGTTATATTTTGGTCTTGATTGAATCAAATAAGTAATGTTTTATACAGCACTCGTCATAGTCATGATTTCTTTTGTAAATTTCTCATTAATTATTCATGAGTTTTTTTAAAGGTTTTTTGTCGATATTTTTTAGAATCAGCTTATCATCAAGTGATGTCGTCCACGTTGCCGTTACTGCTTGACAAGTACAACTCACAACCTGCTGTATGTATCTTAGTATCTTGTACTTTGGTTCTTGTGATTTGTTAAGTGCAAACAGTACAATGTATATGGATCATCTGTGAAACATTAGTTAACATTGGTATTTTTATAGCTTAATTTGCACTATTTTGTACTATTTAGTAATTTGTATTTCAAATATATACAAATAATTTTTATACTCTTTACACTCTACAATTTGTATTTCTTTCATTTGTCACATCTTTGAATGATGATTATAATACTAGCTAGTGTGTGTTGATTTGTTCTCATTAGGGTGTTGCTAAGAAGATCACTTTAGATGTAGTCTTAGAGCTGTTGAAGGTTGCAAAAGACTTCCATTCAACTACAAAAGGTAAAGTCTAAACAAACCTTGTTGTTCACTGTGGAGTATTGATTTCTGATTGGTACTAATATCAATGTAAGGGTTCAAAGGTTTTTATTTCCACAAATTTTAGACTACGAGTAGTCCTTCTTTTCCCTCCAGAATGAGTAATTTAAAAAAAACGAGTGTTGCGGGATTCCTGTGGAGCGCGCGGGAAATAGATGGTTGAGTAGGGAGAGGAAAAGAAGGGACTACAGACAACACTGTAAGAAACGAGTTACCGCCCTTTTTTAACACATAGTTATCTTGTCAAAATCGTGTCATCGGGTAATCAATGAAAATAGCAGTTACTGCACAGTTTTTAAATAAATTCTGACTCTCAGATCTCAGATCAAATTTTTCGTTCACTTCGGTTGCAGTGATGCCAACATCAGTTAGATCTCATATTTGATCGTCAATAATACCTTTCAATGGCGAAACAACAAGGATACAACAGCTTTGAGATTTTAGCTTCGCCAAAACAAATAGTTGGTAGATCAAGCTCTTGCCAAAACCGGTCGGCAGAACAGCGAAAACATCTTTGCCATCTAGTAAATTGATAACGGCCACTTTCTGTTCTTCTTTTAAGGATGAAACGTTTGGAAAACTTTCCAGACACTCGTTTAAAATAGCTTCATGGTCAGCCATAGTAAAATAAGTGACCGTGTGCTGGAATGTTTCACGATGACGCTTGACAGCTCGGCGCGTTCCATTACAGCCGCTGACAGATCGATCCTTTTTAGCCAATCAGAATTTTCCGTTGTGAGAGCAACGGGTAATTCGTTTCTTACAGTGTTGTCTGTAGTCCCTTCTTTTCCTCTCTCTACTCAACGATCTATTTCCGGCGCGCTCCACAGGAATCCCGCAACACTCGGTTTTTTTAATTACTGATTCTGGAGGGAAAAGAAGGACTACTCGTAGTCTAACAAATTTTGAATCAATATTATATAAATAATAATGGAAATTGTTATGGTTGTAGAGTGCAGAAATACAACAACCCAAAGGGTAATGAAAGGTTTCTGCACCCTAATAGTATTACCATATATAGAATATTGATTTAATTGTGTATTTTAACCGATGATCCAGATGGCACTAATAAAGTATTGATTTCTGATTAGTGAGCACTAATGTCCATGTATTTTAACAGATGATCCAGTCGACGCTAATAAAGATACCATCATTTCTGTCATGTTTGAAGCACTGTCATCAGATAGTCCTGCTATGAACTGTGCCGGCATTACTGGTCTAGTTACTATGGTTACCTTGAATGATGTGTGCTCTGATGAACAGGTAACATACATTGAATGATGACACTAAAACTCTGATGCTGATGATACAATGATGATTATAGAGATGTGGTGCTGGCGGTGATGATGATAATAAAGATGACAATGATGGTGGCTGCGGTGATGATGATGATGATGACAATGATAGTAGTGATAAATTATATGATGAAGATGATAATGGCAGTAATAGTGATCATAATGGTGTTGATCATGATCATGATGATGATGGCAATAATAATTATAATGATGATAATGGTGATGATAGTGATATAATGCTGTCAGATGATCATGATGATTCTTCATTATTATAATGTCTATCTTTAGGTCAGTTTATTCATCCAACATTTAACAAGACATGCGCTCAACAGTACAGATGCTGCTGTTAGGTACCAAGTACATTATTATAGCTGTTTATATTCATGATTTCATGACTAACAAAATATCATCTTGTTTTCACAGACAAGAAAGTACAATGGCCCTAGCATTTCTGTCTAGTAAATACCCTGAGCTGATTAAAACAGAGTTAATTCCTGTTGTACAGACTTATCTTACATCAGGTAGAACAATAGCAATCTTGACACAATAATGTCATGTGATGATTGTGATGATGAAAATTGTCCTTCAGTAGCATTGTGTGTAGAGTAGATTTAAGACCATAAAGTACTGTTTTTTCATTTAAATCTTTAGCAAGTTCATTGGGTACCGACATCATCAGAGGAGTGGAAAAGATTGTACGATTGTGTTTTTTTTGTTGTTCGTTATAAATAAAAAATTAAAACAAATAAAAAACCAGTAGTATATGGCCTTAAATCGACTCTTATTGTGATAATGGCTATGGAATTATTATGAAGATCATAACAATGATTGTGATAATGACTGATGATGATGGTTTTGACAATTAGAATGATTGTGAATATGATAATGATGATGATGATGGTGGTGGTTAAATATGACAATTAGAATGATTGTGAATATGATAATGATGATGATGGTGGTGGTGTTTATGACAATTAGAATAATTGTGAATATGATGTTGATGATGATGATGGTTATGACAATAAGCATGGTGATAATGATATTAACAGCAATCATATTCATGATGGTGATGACATTGATGACTGTTTTGTTTATTCTAGAAGAGAGTGTACCTATGGTTTGTGATAGTTCTCCTGCGACCACAAGGACTGGCAATCATGCATATGCAATGGACACGTTGTCTGTAGTTTGTACTGAGGAATCTCTTGTGCGAGATATCATTCCAATCATCCTTAAACATAGCAAGAACTTGGCAGATGGTTAGTGGATGAATGACATGAATGATTGGTTGATTGATTGACTGATTGATTGATTGACTGAGTGATTGAATGGTTGATTAATTGATTGACTGATTGATTGATTGATTGACCGATTGATTGACTGATTGATTGATTGAATGGGGCTTTTCATAGGCTTTATAAGATTTTCATAGATTGATGGATGGATTGATTGTGTGACTGACTGGTTGATTCATTATGTCATTAGTGAATGAAGTAACAGATGAAATCAAGGCCAAGGGGAGTAAAGCATTCACTAGTCTTCTCTCTATCATAGAAGGTAAATACCTAAAACCAATCATTGAATCTTTTCAATTTATTATATTAATATAGCAACAATCATGTCATTTTAGGAACTTTAAAGCACAAAGTAGTCACCCCAGAGTATTACACTAATGACTTGATACCAGAGGTGTTGTTGTTGGCTTTAAAACCTGCCGTTCAAGGTAAATGATGCCATAGTATGATAATGAGTTTCATTAGTATACCATACATGTATGTTGATGTTCTAGCTTACATTCTAGTGAAAATATGTTCTAGCTATTACAGCTGCTATTATGTTGTTTGTAGAATGATATGTGTTCTTCAATCAATCATGTATGGGGCAGATTGGTGAGTTAATTCTGATGTTGTTTTATCATTTGTAGATGCTCAAAGGCATCTAATGATGGAGCCAGATATCATGGAGATTTTAGGCTCAGTTCTTAGAGTGATTTCAAGCCAACTGCAGCAGGAGTAAGTCATTTGTGCTGTATGACTATTTTGTTGAATAATTCTTCCATCCATGCATTATTCATTTGCACAATCATTCATTCATTTTTCTGTTCTTTCATTTATTTATCTATTCAATCTTGTATCCAATCATGCATATATCCATTCATTCATTCATTTGTCCATTCATTCATTCATTCGTCCATTCATTCATTCATTCATTGATTCATTGATTCATTTGTCCATCTATTCATTTGTTTATCCATCTATTAAATCATTCAATTATCTATCTATCCATTTATTCATCCATCCATTCATGAATCCATTCATTCATTTATTTATCCATTCATTTGTTTATCCATTCATTCATTCATCCATTCATTCATTCATCCATCCATCCATTCATCCATCCATTCATTTATTTATCCATTCATTCCTTTAGTCATCAGTATTATTTTTCTACAGTATATGTATTCATTTCTAATATCTCATTCATGTGTTGTCCATGTTATAGATCAGCAGAGAAGATCTTACATTCAATCATAGATCTATTCACTGATGGTACTTTGCCTGACTCATTTGACCAATATAAAGACATGTCCTTCAAGCCAATGGAGGTGAAGCTTTGACTTATCACTCATCAATAATAATTTATCCCATTTCCTGTTAATGGAATACAAATATAACTTATCAATAATATAAAGAACTAAATATTAAGTGGGTGAAATGGTCTGTGGATGAGTCAACTGGATATCAACCCTTTTGGTACTAACATCTTCAAGACTTCTACAAACTAGCATATATATTTTGTTGGTTTCTTTGGCTGGATCATACATTGTACTTAGTAAACATGATGCAAGATTGTAGTGTCACTGACTAATTCAGATGATACTAACTGACTAAATAATCTGTTTGCTGACTTTAATGTTTCTTGTTTTTAGTTATCATCACCATGGCAACAATCCCAACTGGTGGTGCTGTTAATGTCTGTAGTATGTTCTGTTAGGAGAGAGGTAAGTTTGTGTTTGTTTTTAACATTGTTTGTCATGTATAGATGATAACAGCATGGTTACAATCAACAGGTAGCTATCCCTAAGCTTCAAGATCTGTTGTCCAAACTAGAATGTCTTGCATGTAAATCAACTCACAAGAGAACTACTATTGCTGCTGCAAAATGCCTTGCTGGTCTTATTAACAAGATGACTCAAGGTTTGTTTGTTGATAATTGTCAATACTGTCATTATGTAATAGTCTATGCATATATATACTTACTTGGTACAAGCTAAATTGTCAACAAATTCAGTCTTGTACATAATGATCCATAGACATAGTATTATTTTATTTAGTACTAAACAATTACATTTGTTTTTACAATAATGTATATTTGTACATATTTGTTAGAACAAGCTATCCACAATAACTAAGTTAGCCTAGGTGGTTAACTATTTCATTACCAGTACTCTAACTACTCCATGGTTCCTGATGTGTTGTTGTTTTGTAGGTGAGACACTGAACAATCTTCTACAATATTTCATGGATACAACATGGCCTTGTATTATGGATAGTAACTATTCACAACATCACTGGAGCCTCCTTATTACATGGCTCTGGGTAAGTGACAATCAGTCATGTGTTATTCCATTATCTTGTTGGTATGCAATTTGACCATAATATTATACCTATACCATTCTCCCACTATTATCATTATCATGGTTAATAGACTTCAGAAGCCAGTTGTACGAAGCTTGAATAGCACTATCCACCAGATAAATCCTTATCCAGTGGATAAGAACCATACAAATTCTATAGACTGGATAGCGCTTATCCAGTGGATAACTTATTCAGGCTTTGTACAAGTGGCCATAGGTGTTATATTTTGCTTGTCTTCATTGATATTATAATACAGTAGTTATACAATAAGACACTTGCATAGTGCCTAATTAAAGTAGTAAGTGTTATGGTTTATTTAGTGTTCAACGTTCTGTCTTCCAGATAACAAGGTCTCTCATTATTCGTTCTCATTCAGCTTCTCCTGGATTTATCAAAAAGGTATTTGACGTACAGTTTTTTAATCAACAAATACAACAAATGAATGTAGTACCAAGCCAGTGATTGATTCTGAAACCTCTTCCTAATGCCATCATTATAAACTGTTTGTTTGTTTAGATAATCAGCTTGTTTAATAGTGATGATCTGGGTACGGTTGCGTCAGATGGGTTCTACATTCTAATAGTTGATAGTGACGATGTAATGACTACAAGAATGCATGCAGATATTAGGGTATGTAACTCTCTGGAACAATTTATAAAATATTGTACATGTGACACTGGATAAGAGAGTTTTGTGTAAGTGGGATAGGGAGGAATGTAGCACTATAAGAAAAATGCATTTCACAAACAAAGTAGGGCAGTAAAGCTTCCCCAGTCCCCCCTTCCCCTTGTTGTCATCATGTCGTACAGACATTTGAAACATGAATCAGAGTACAGCATGAATAAAATATGATCCAAACAGTATATCTATAATAGATCTATAATAGAAGTGTTACTTACTAATGTTAACCATCCTTTGTCAAAGAGTCTTTTCTGACATCAGTTCAATGTGTTCATTATTTTATAGATATAGTATTTGTATCTAAGATGACATAATAATGTGTTGATATCATGTAGATGATGTACAGACAGCGGTTCTTCATGGAGACTCTACCCATTCTTCTTGCTGGTTTTGAATCTGCTCCATCAGGTCAGTGATCATATATTCATCTATCAATTGGATAACTATATAAATGTCTCATTCAAGTGTTTATTTGTTTGTAGGTTCGAAGCACAACTACCTGACGGCATTGTCACATTTACTGCGATGGATCCCTAAACAAGTGTTAATGTCTGAAGTTCCTAATGTGAGTTAAAGTTTGTTTCTTTGGTAAATAGAAACCCCTTTAATCTACAGCATGACCTTATTATTATGTCTCCTTTTTATAGTTAATGCCGCTTCTGATCCAGGCCTTGTCACATGATCAAGCTAGTTTACTGTTGTCGTCGCTACAAACACTATACTCACTAGTATTTGATGCACCAGAAGCCATTACTAAACAAGTGACATCAATTATACCAAACCTTTTGAGGCTTGTCAAGTTTGAATCTTCAATGGTATGGCACATCGATCAGACATTGACAATATATGTCACTTATGATGATAGCAATGATGATGGTGATGGTGATGGTGATGATGATAAAAAAATGACTGATGTTAGTGATGGTTATGGTGTTCATAGCAATGATGATGGTAATGATGATAATGACAGCAATGATGATGATGATGATAACACACATGTTTTCTGTTTTCAGAATGTTCGTATAGAGGCTGTAAAGTGCCTTGGTGCCATGACAACCCTACCTCATCATGTGGTAAGTTTCCTACTAGAATAACATTGTTATCATCATAACATTGTTGGCTATAATTTATTGTCTTGTTCATGTTGTGTCTGTCTGTCCAGGTGTATGTTTACAAGTCCAAAGTCATCAAGGACCTTGCCTCGTCGCTAGACGACAAGAAGAGATTAGTGCGTTCATCTGCAGCGACATGCCGCAATGAATGGTGAGCATCATGATGGTAGTAATTATGTAAGGAAAGCTCACAGAACCTGACTGTGTTTTGTGTGTTTTTTGCAGGTTTTTGTTGGGCAGCACATAGCAAGGATAACAAAAAGATTTATTATTGAATTGTTTGTACAAAGGTTTATTTGTTGTGATTAAATGTCATTTGATAATGAACAGTTTTGTTTGATATTCTTTATTCATTAGACCAGTGTAAGTTCTTCATGGGACAGTATAAACTTTGATTGTAGGTCAACCAGTCAAAGAGTAGAGACAAAACCTGTGGTATTTTTATTGTTTTCATGATACATATAAACATGGGCTGTGTTGATTGTAGGTAAATAAGTCAATGAATAGAGACAAAACCTGTGGTATTTATATTGTTTGTTGATTCAAGTATTCTTTATCTTACTAAGGGCTGTGTTGATTGTAGGTCAACCAGTCAAAGAGTAGAGACAAAACCTGTGGTATTTTTATTGTTTGTTGATTCAAGTATTCTTTATCTTATCAAGGGCTGTGCTGATTGTAGGTAAATAAGTCAAAGAGTAAAGACAAAACCTGTGGTATTGCTATTCTTTGTTGATATTGATTGTAGGTAAATTCACAAGGAGTAGACTAAACATGTGATATTTATATTGTTTGTTGATGGTTGTATTACGTCAGTACTACAGGCTGTATTGAATACAAAAGAATCTATCACACAAGAAGCTTAGCCTATCCACAGAAGTGCTTAAAACTGATACTACAATTAACGCGATAAGCAACAGTAAGTAGCTTAATTAATGCTATGTTTATTGTTTGTATTTATCATTTAGTAGTTCAATTACTGTAGAGTTTTGTTCTGTTTTGGATTATATACAAGCTGTACAAATTATATTTTTAATTTCATATATATTTTTAACATAAATGAAAACTAGTAGATTTTAGCGATATACTGAAATATAATTATTTGTGATATTATTTTGTTCCAACAGTTATCATCCGTGACAAGTGTGAATGCTTCATCATTTCTCTGCTTGCTTGACAACGTCCTGTAACGTGACAGTGCTCACGTGTGTTTGTATAATTGATTATCGCTTTTGTGCTGCTCTGAGTTCTGATTGGCTGTTGGTGTTTCTTATTTTAATCATTTTATCCTACTGTTTTGGAAGACGGTATTAATTATAGTTTTCTAGAAGAAACCGAACTGATCGACATGTCTTGATCGCTGTTATCATATTCTACATTCACAAGTGTTGATTCTAAAAATGGCAAGCGTCTTAAAGCGTAAAGGACTCGGGATTCTATCGGCGATTTTTGCGTTCTGTGCGTTATTGATGGTTGTGGCGGCTCTCGCTACTGAATACTGGGTTAACACTGATCTTATTATTAAAAAAGATACAGCTAAAGGCAATCAAACAGCTAAAGATGGAGGAAATAAACACTTTGGATTGTTCTCTGGATCAGCAACGAAAAACTTCGGCCTTGGCGGCCGTTCGAGAGATTTCAAGGGTAAATAGAAACGTGTCGTATATCGATTTTTCTTCTGGATATAAACTAGCAAACAAAAACATGAAATTCGTAGAAGAATCTATCATAGAAGACTTGATCATCGAAGACTTGATCATGTCGATTTCATGTGTTCTATATAGCTGTATTCGATGTTTTGAGTGCATATATTTCAGTTGATTAGTTATGTCTATTGCGGTGTTTGGTGTTTTCACCGTTATAAGTTCACTAACTATAGCTTACTAGTTTTCTCATAGATTACCAAACCTCTTGAATATATAATTTTCACCGATTATATTTTTATATTTTTCCAAGTTAGGAATAGAGCTATCATTAGCATTCTACAAGTTATTTTTATGTATGATTGTTTCAACCATTAATTATTTATGCACGGGTATATTATTTATTTGACAAAAAAAACCTGTTACAATTGATGAACTACGGCAAATATTTGATTTTCACTTTAAAGTGTTTTTATTTTATTATCGTTCCTTATCTAGTTCGATCGTTGTATATCTATCACAGTTTCGATCTATGTTCGGTAGAGTTTATGAAGTCATTTATATTCAACAATGATTCAGACTGTTGCTTGCATATATAACTAGTCTAAACCCAAGGGAGTCGTTTACACAAAACATTTACTAACAAACACCAAGTATCAATAAGGAAACTAGTTTACAACTAAGTCAATTGCATTTTAGTTTTACACACTTCTTAGTTCGTTTCATCCACGTTTTGGATCAACTTTTAATACTACCGCCAAAAACGTTGTTTTCTATTTTTTAATAGTTTCATTTGAATATATATATTTTTACAGTCGTACTATATTCTGAGTTTTTCTCTACGATTTTTTATCTTCAATTCGGCCAGTAGGAATTAAATAACTTCCAGCTCTTTCAAGTTCTTAAGGACTGATTGCGATGGCGAATAGTGATCGTCTGACTTTGTGTCGTCTGAGGAAGATTGTTATTATTGTTGGTGACATTGTTATCAAAAGACACTAACATTATCATTCTTTTTCTATTAATTGCACACACCAGGACAAGCACAATTCACCATCATCACTTACACCCAGGTTCAAATCTTCCAAACTAACCTGATCAACTGTCTACACACACCCAGACAATTCACCATGACCACAGTCACTAACAAGATTCTTTCTCAAGTCTACACACACCCTAGTCACCATTACTATTTCTATTTGATGTATTAAATAACCTTTATCCTGATAGTTTACTTTGTATAACCTAAATGTTTTACTGTTTGTTTTTCAGTGATAGACGAGTTCGACCAGGTCGCCAATGATAATGTTATGTGGGCGACAGTGGCGTTCTGCTGTCTTAGTCTTCCATTCATTTGTATTGGAATAACTATGTCATGCTACAACGAGTTTTCCAAGCCTAACCTCGTGGTGTGTGGCACAATAGGAATCTTTATTGCTTATTCTTTCGCATGTAAGTAGACGTCATCAGTGTGAGAAATAAGGGCCGGGAATCGAATTTTAAAACGTGAGAAGAACTCATTATTTTTTGTTGTTGTTAAGTCAATGAAAACAATTTGTTGTCCTTTTTGTTATCGTTTTTAAAGTTGCTGTTGGTATTGTTTGTCGTTGCTGTTGTTGTCTTGTAAGTTGTTCTTGGCGATGGTACTGTTTTCCTGTCGTTGTTGTTGTTGTCATTGTTACTAGTAGTGACGTCTATCCAATGCAATTAACCCTGTCTATTTCTTTTCAGTTTTCTTCATTCTGATAGCAGTGTGTCTTTATGCCGCTCTGTTCGAAATTCAACTAAAAAAGAACGTAGTTCGAGACGAGGACAAACAATCCGGTTTCAAATCCACCGATCTTGCACGCCTTGACTATTCATTCTGGATTCTACTAGGATCTGCGGGGGTAGTAATTCTTTGTCCGTTTATATTTCTACTGAGCAAGCTTCACTTAACACACTACTTCCAAACGTCATCGCGAACCAAGGAACCAACCACTACTGACCATGGCGGAGTTATGTTGTATTAGACATCACATGATACTTTTGGTATTACTGGACTTTATTACTGGACTTGCACTGGTAACATGGAGATCGATGACACTTACTATAAACTAACCCACATGGATTAGAGACTTCGTTTTAACAACTATAGACCGTTAGAATCGAAGCCGTGCTATGTTGTAGTATTAGATACTGTACAGAACACTGTATCATTACTGAGCATGTGCTATCAATGACACTTTGGCCTCGTCTACACGAATCCGATCCGGCTGAAACCGCATAGAAGTATTTGCGTCCACACGAATCCGCGTATCCGGAGGATTCAAGTAAAAGTATGCGGTTTCGGTGACCAGATTCACTGGATTCGCGTGGACGATAGGCCGATTCGCATAAAAAAGTATGCGGTTCCAAAAGTATCCGGATCCGTGTAGACGGGGTCTTTGTTACTATAAATTAACCCACATGGATTAGATACTTCGTTTTAACAACTATAGGCCGTTAGAATGGAAGCCGTGCTATGTTGTAGTATTATATACTGTACAGAACACTGTATCATTACTGAGCATGTGCCATCAATGACACTTTGTTACTATAAATTAACCCACATGGATTAGAGACTTCGTTTTAACAACTATGGACCATTAGAATGGAAGCCGTGCTATGTTGTATTATACACCTAATCCAAAAAACGTTGTCTGGTCCGCCGCACAGTCCTCGCGCCAAGACTGTGAAAGATATTGGTTATATCTAATCAGTAATTAATTTATTTGCATGTTCACACTCTAGTGTCGTACTTTTTTCAACGAAATAGTGTTGTGCCTACTTTTATTTTCTTGTTTTATCACTCTCATCAAAATATTCTCTGTGTTTTCCTTCACGGTCTTGGCGCGAGGACTGTGCGGCGGACACGACAACGTTTTTTGGATTAGGTGTATACTGTACAGAACACTGTATCATTACTAAGCATGTGCGATCACGAGCATAGAATCACCTTGATATAATCACTAAACGCGTACACCTACTTGCAGCAAGGTTGTCATACAAAAATATACATTTGTTATAAAGAAAATAGAACATTTGTGATTTAGTACGACAGGAATTGATTAAAAGACAAAAGAAGATCACTCAAGCTGAACTCTCTCTTTTGTCTTTTAATTAATTCCTTTCGCACTAAATCACAAATGTTCTATTTTCTTTGTGACAAATGTTCTATATTTTGTATGACAACCTTACTGCAAGTAGGTGTATATCATAAATATATATTCATACATTATATTCTGAGTTGTACCGCACTAAATCGGTTAAAAATAAAAAATAATTAATTGCAATGTTTAGACTTTGTTACTAGCTATTCTACAAAGTCAAAATTGTTACATCTTTGCGAGAAAATTGTCATATAAATGGCTGTGCGTTGTAGTGCTGTTATTCCCCTATTTTGAGGGCGTTTTTCAAAATATTCACATTCAAATAGGGATGAAACAAAGTACTACAACGCACAGCCTTGAGTCAAAAATACAAAACAGAGCCTATTTTAAACAAATGACGATTTTAAATGGACTATAGTCCATGCGAAATGCTCAAAAATGACAAGGTTTGACCGTTTTGAATTTTCACTTTTGGGCCTTTTTTGGCCGTTTTGCATGGGCTATAAACCCATGCTACTGAACGTTTCACGTCGATTATAACCCGTATTTTTTACTGAACGTTTCAGGTCGATTTTTACCCGTCGTTTTTACTGAACGTTTCAGGTCGATTTTTACTGAACGTTTCAGGTCGATTTTTACTGAACGTTTCAGGTCGATTTTTACCCGTCGTTTTTACTGAACGTTTCAGGTCGTTTTTACTGAACGTTTCAGGTCGATTTTTTTACTGAACGTTTCAGGTCGATTTTTTTACTGAACGTTTCAGGTCGATTTTTTTTACTGAACGTTTCAGGTCGATTTTTTTACTGAACGTTTCAGGTCGATTTTTTTACTGAACGTTTCAGGTCGATTTGTTTTACTAAACGTTTCAGGTCGATTTTTTTACTGAACGTTTCAGGTCGATTTTTTTTACTGAACGTTTCAGGTCGATTTTTTTTACTGAACGTTTCAGGTCGATTTTTACTGAACGTTTCAGGTCGATTTTTACCCGTCGTTTTTACTGAACGTTTCAGGTCGTTTTTACTGAACGTTTCAGGTCGATTTTTTTACTGAACGTTTCAGGTCGATTTTTTTACTGAACGTTTCAGGTCGATTTTTTTTACTGAACGTTTCAGGTCGATTTTTTTACTGAACGTTTCAGGTCGATTTTTTTACTGAACGTTTCAGGTCGATTTGTTTTACTAAACGTTTCAGGTCGATTTTTTTACTGAACGTTTCAGGTCGATTTTTTTTACTGAACGTTTCAGGTCGATTTTTTTTACTGAACGTTTCAGGTCGATTTTTACTGAACGTTTCAGGTCGATTTTTACCCGTCGTTTTTACTGAACGTTTCAGGTCGTTTTTACTGAACGTTTCAGGTCGATTTTTTTACTGAACGTTTCAGGTCGATTTTTTTACTGAACGTTTCAGGTCGATTTTTTTTACTGAACGTTTCAGGTCGATTTTTTTACTGAACGTTTCAGGTCGATTTTTTTACTGAACGTTTCAGGTCGATTTGTTTTACTAAACGTTTCAGGTCGATTTTTTTACTGAACGTTTCAGGTCGATTTTTTTTACTGAACGTTTCAGGTCGATTTTTTTTACTGAACGTTTCAGGTCGATTTTTTTTACTGAACGTTTCGGGTCGATTTTTTTACTGAACGTTTCAGGTCGATTTTTTTTACTGCACGTTTCAGGTCGATTTTTACTGAACGTTTCAGGTCGTTTTTACTGAACGTTTCAGGTCGATTTTTACTGAACGTTTCAGGTCGATTTTTACTGAACGTTTCTTCAGATTTTTACTGAACGTTTCAGGTCGATTTTTGCCCGTCGTTTTTACTGAACGTTTCAGGTCGATTTTTACTGAACGTTTCAGGTCGATTTTTACCCGTCGTTTTTACTGAACGTTTCACGTTTGATGGACTATAGCCCATGCAAAATGCTCTAAAATGACCAAAAATGACGATTTTTGATGGACTATAGCTCATGCAAAATGACCAAAAATGACGATTTTTGATGGACTATAGCCCATGCAAAACGCTCAAAAATGACAAAAAATAACGATTTTTGATGGACTATAGCTCATGCAAAATGCTCGAAAATGACCAAAAATGAAGGTTTTTGATGGACTATAGCTCATGCAAAATGCTCAAAAATGACAAAAAATAACGATTTTTGATGGACTATAGCTCATGCAAAATGCTCGAAAATGACCAAAAATGAAGGTTTTTGATGGACTATAGCTCATGCAAAATGCTCAAAAATGACAAAAAATAACGATTTTTGATGGACTATAGCTCATGCAAAATGCTCGAAAATGACCAAAAATGAAGGTTTTTGATGGACTATAGCTCATGCAAAATGCTCAAAAATGACAAAAAATTACGATTTTTGATGGACAAAAAATGACGATTTTTGATGGACTATAGCCCATGCAAAACGCTCAAAAATGACAAGAAATGACGATTTTTGATGGACTATAGCTCATGCAAAATGCTCGAAAATGACAAAAAATAACGATTTTTGATGGCTTATAGCCCGGCCATGCAAAACGCTCAAAAATGACAAGAAATTACGATTTTTGATGGACAAAAAATGACGATTTTTGATGGACTATAGCCCATGCAAAACGCTCAAAAATGACAAGAAATGACGATTTTTGATGGACTATAGCTCATGCAAAATGCTCGAAAATGACAAAAAATGACGATTTTTGATGGACTATAGCCCATGCAAAACGCTCAAAAATGACAAATATGACGATTTTTGATGGACTATAGCTCATGCAAAATGCTCGAAAATGACAAAAAATAACGATTTTTGATGGCCTATAGCCCGGCCATGCAAAACGCTCAAAAATGACAAAAAATGAAGGTTTTTGATGGTCTATAGCCCATGCAAAATGCTCAAAAATGACCAAAAATGACGTTTTTTAGTGGACTATAGCCCATGCAAAAATCGTCACTTTTGGTCAATTTTCATCATTTAGCATGGGCTATAGTCAATCAAAATCGTTATTTTTGGTCATTTTTTAGCGTTTTTGTAATACAACTGGATTACAACACAGAGCCACAAATGTTTGATAAATTCAAAATGTTTATTTGAAGATAAAATCATCCATAATTTAGAAAAAGCAATTTAGCCGTTGAGCGGTCAATCACCACAGGAAGCCCGATTTATCACAGAAACCAAGGCTGCATGGAGATCCGTTGATATAACTCACCGTAGACTTAATAAATATTCATGTCATATTCTTAGTTGTATGGATGTTGTCCGCATTAGAACTGTGAATTAAAAAAGAGATTTTAGTTAAATGTTTAGACTTTGCTTATTAGACGAAGCCAAAATTATTACAATTTGATCCCATTTTATGAAACAATTGATTACAACCCACCGTACCCCCATAAGTATGTATATAATAATATATATAGTAACAAACATACTAGCATCTAACATTAACATAGACACTAACGAACACTAAATATACACTAACATATACACTAACATACTGTAATAAACACTAAATATATATACTAACATATACACTTACCCAGTCTGAACATGACATATAGTTTAAACCAAAATGATTACAAACACTGGACTACGGCTCTAAAAACAAACAAATACAAAAAAGATTGCAAGTTAATTGATTCAATAATGCCACAGTATAAACCTGATAACATCAGACGAGCACTGGTTTAAACTACGTTCAAAGAAAGGCTAAATGAGACAGTAAAGGATACTTACTTCAGCTTCTAAGGGTCTGATTAGAGTTGTTTAATATCCCCACCCAACCTCCAACATCATAATCATCACCATGATGATTGTCAGCACCATCATCAGCATGATCACCATCATCATCATCAGCATCATCATCAGCATCTTCATCATCACCATCACCATCATCAGCATTATCACCATAATTATTATCATTACCATCATCATCACCATCATCATCATCACCATCATCATCACCATCACCATCACAATCACCAACACCATCATCATCATCACCATCATCATCACCATCAGCATTATCACCATCATATTATTATCAGCATGACCACCATCATCATCATCATCATCATCACCATCACCATCACCATCACAATCACCATCACCATCACCATCATCACCATCATCATCACCATCACCACCATCATCATCAGCATTATCACCATCATATTATTATCAGCATGACCACCATCATCACCACAAGCATCATCGTCATCAGCAGCATCATCACCATCATTAGCAGCATCATTATCATCATAATCAACTTAATCATATTATTGTCATCGTCATCGCTAGTCGTGCACAAATCGAGACTCTCGTTCAAAATTAAAAAATGTGTGGAGGAGGACTGCGCTCGTTGTGAGAAGGGAAATCACATAAACATGCATTTTCGAGGGGGCGAGGAGGGTTAAACATTGAACCACCAAAATACCCATATGACATCACATTAGTTAAAAGTAAACATATATCCGTGGCTATAAGCGTCTTTTAACCCTGTATACTTGTATCCCTTCGTCACCCATACTTGTTTTTTAACACGTTTCAAAAATATTGATATTTTGTTGAGTAGAGTCCGAAAGGAAATGTACTAATATGTGTGTATACAAACAGAAGCAAAACAACCTTCTAGCTAAATATGATATTGCATGTATGTATGCATGGACTTGACAAACAACAGCGTTAACTTTCCCAAAACAACTATTCTAGCTAACGCTCTGTTTTTGTGATGATTTGTAAAGGTTTTTCCCATTGCGTTGCTGTTGAGAAGGAAGTTCTTATTTATTCATTTATCTATATATTCATTCTTCCATCTATCCATTTATTCCTTCATCCATCCATTTATTCATATTAGTTCATAAACATGAATTCATTCTTCCATCAAACTATCCAGTCACCTATTTCACCATCGATCCATCTATTCATTCTTACATCAATTCATTCTTAAATCCATCTATTCATTCTACCATCCATCCATTCATTCATCCAACCATTTATTCTGCCATCCATCCATCTATTCATTCTTCCATCCATTCTTCCATCAATCCATTCATCCTTCCATTTATTCATTCATCCATTTATTCATCCATCCATCTATTCATTCATCCGTCCATCCATCTATTCATTCTTCCATCCATTCATTCTTCCATCAATCCATTCATTCTTCCGTCCATCCATCTATTCATTCTTCCATCCATTCATTCTTCCATCAATCCATTCATTCTTCCATTCATCCATCCATCCATCCATCCATTCATTCATCCATCTATTCTTTCATCCATCCATTCATTCTTTATTCATCTATTCATTCACTTCCTCATCTAGTCATTCTTTATTCATCTATTCATTCACTCCCTCATCTAGTCATTCTTTATTCATCTATTCATTCACTCCCTCATCTAGTCATCTTTCATTGATTTATTCAATCCATATCCAAGTGTTTTGTCTTCTGTAGATCTTCGTAAAGAGGCCGAATTTCCTTTCCTTTTAATACACTGTTGTTCTTTCAGTTTTGTAAAACACATGTATTGACCGTCCATTTCCTAACTAAGATATATTCACTTCTTAAACTAGTCCAGTCATTTATCTTTCTGTGACAGGATAAATACCCTGACGTTCTTAAATTAATCTATCTAATAGCAATCTCAAGACTTTTAAAACGCGTCCTATTATTAAACCTTAGTGTTTTGTTATCAAAGTCTCTGTTTTGTTCCACATTTGACAGCTACATAATATATATCTACTAGCTTTACTTTGCAATTTATTCGTCTACGTTAAAAGGTTGCGGCAAAGTGTATATCCTTCCCATACATCTTTTATCACAATAGAATCATTTGTTGTTTCTATCGACTACTATCAACAATCCAAATTGGCAATGCGATAACGCCTATCAATAAAGTTCGTTCGGGTCTTTTGTGTCACAGTATCGCGGTTGATCGTCTTTTTAGCGTTAGGTGCTAGTTAGCTAAAACAAGAAAAACATGTAGATCGAAGGGCGGGGAGAAGTCAGTTAGTTATTTTTTTACAGAGATTAGCCCAAGTAATCTGTACGTAAGGTGAGATGGTCTATGACGTCCACAACAATGAACACATCATAACCACAAGTTAGGATTCCACTTAGTTATTGATTCACAATATTGGTCGTCAAGGAAACTAAGGAAATGCGAAAAAATTTCATCTGTTGTTGAGGTAGTGTATAGTTGTCTGTCAACAGTGAGATCATTTAGTAGTATACACGACTTGAACTAAGAACTAATATTGCCAGTCTTGGAATAAGGTAGGTAAAATACACTAACCAGCTTACTAAATGGAAAGAATTTTGAAATCAAATCACGGTAATGTTCAAATATTGTTTCAGTATTATTATTTTTTTACAAAAAAAGGTGTTACGAGTTTAATTTTACTTGCTATATCCTATTTGAAAGAAAAAAGTATATATTTTAAGGAAAACAAGTATTCTATTCATTTAATGTTATTAATCTATGCATGATATAATTGAATTGTTGAGAGTAAAAATATCAAGAATATGAAATATCTAAAACAATGATATGGTTGGGATGTGTCTTAAACGTTGAATTAGTTTTTTAGACAATTTACCTTTGGAAAAATCGAGCTGACAATTCAGAACATGTAAAAAATGGACACAAATCACGACAAAATGGAGAAATATGTAAGTATAGAAAAGAAAAGAAATGAAGAAAAAGTACAAAAAGAAGAAAACATAATGAGGACTAAAAAAGCATAAAAAGAATGAGAATTTACGAATGAGAATTAAAGACATGTTTTTTTGCATCTAGCTACAAACCCATTTGACTTCAATAACAGATTGCAAGCTATATTTGAAAACTCTTCATCATCAATTATTATTATTAATTACACAAGAACAATTCTTCAACTCGTTATAATATTTGTCAAAAAGAAAAAAAACCCTTAATGATTGCGTCGTGCTCGTCAATATCGCCACGTTGGTAAATCACCCCATCTAATTATTTCATTCTCTTTATTTCATTGATTTAGTGGTAATCTTACTCAAGAACATAAACCAAAAAACGACTTGATTAATTCAGTAATAGCACAATGCTAATATTAACGATGAAAAACACAAAATGACTAAAAACAAATCAGTCACATTTCTTACCAAAGCTATCTCAGAAATAAAACTATACGTTTAAGATAAATTTGCAGATGTTAAGATAATTAGGTTATCGACGAAATCGCCCGCATTATCAACAAAATCACGACAGAAACATGGTTAAGTTTAACTATACATACAGCAAAACAGACTACTTTAATTATCAGCCAATTTAGAAAAATCAACTCAGAAATGAGCGTACAAGTTTAACTTCATTTTTATCAGAAACAATTAGGATATCAGATTGTGCCTTGAATGAAATCACGCCGCAGTTTTATCAAATTAAATAAACTTTACACCAGGAAGAGCTTAGTATATTCAAAGCGTCAAAACCCCATCGAACTGTGACTAGCAAAAACGCAATTAGAAAGACAAAAAAAAACCTAGAAGCACAGTATAGTTTTACGAAAACATACAGTTAAGTTTAGCCCTATATTTGCTGACAAAAACGCGATCAAAACATTGACGAAATGATGCAAGAGAATAACAACAAATATACATTAGATATGATAGTCAACGCCATCTGCGAAAACCTATAACAAACTCATTTATAAATATGGACATAATTTGTTCGGAAAATGTATATATTGGGAAAAAGAACAATAAAAATTTTAGAATAAAACTAAACATTGATCCAGGCGAACACGTTTGCGAGACGAAAATCAATATGTTTTATGTATTTAACTCGGTTAGTATGTGACTATCGTGTGCAGTATAGCTATATATTGTATCATCAGTTGGTCATTTACTATGCTATGGTTAATCTATGGATCAATAAAAGCAACGAAAGGAAATATTTATGTTTCAGCAGGAAACGCAAGTCACAAAACATCTATTAGCTTTTAAAACAGACTATGCTTATATTAAACATCATAAAATACTGGATATAAATCGTGCGCTATGATTGGATGACAGGCGTTCTTTATACACATCAAGCACGGAACTTAAGAAAGATTTACTTTTCGTTTGATATTAGCTTCTGAATATATTATAATCCTGCTTCGCGTCTTAACGCTTCTCTCGTCTTCTTAAAACTAACACGTGATCATCGATAGAGCACACTGCTAGTAGAAGAAGGTAGTTTTTCTACCTCTAGCATAGTACTAGAGCACACTTCCTCAATTTATTTTTCTTCAGTCTTAATTGGTGCAAACGAAATGAGGCAGGGTCCTACTTTACATCAGAGCGGGATATTTTACTGTCTAGATATATGTTTTGCAGACACTTCGCCACCATATGTTCTTTACGTTGCCTGTTGTTATTAATGGTACTTGTACTGCTCTAAATGCGCATGCGTAATGCTTAACAGTATCTTTTATCCAACAATTTATTGTTATTCATATGAATTAATTCATATATTGTAGCATTTAATTAATCGATAAATTATTTTATCCTTTGATTAGATAATTAGCAGAATTGTTGATTATATATGGTTAATTGTTTTACCTTTTGCCTCCATTCATTTTTCCATCTATTTATCCTCCCATTCAACACTAGTTAAGTGAACTTTAGTGTAAAAATCTTGATATCTTGCCATGACGTCATTCACTAACAGTTCTCGCTCTAATATCATGTCCGTGGTTTTCAAGAGCTATATACAGTCGTGCAATATGTGTGCTAAATGCGTCGGTGTGCTATATCCGTGTTAAATCTGTGCTATGTGCGTGTTAAAGCAGTGCTATATCCGTGCCATATCGGCCGTGCTATATTAATGCATTGTGCGTGTTTTATCCGTGCTATTTTGCGTGTCTTACCCGTGCTATATGTGCCGTATTCATGCTTATCCGTAATAAATACTTGCTATATCTATACTAAATCACAGCCTTATTCGTGCTAAATACTTGCTATATCTATACTAAATCACAGCCTTATTCGTGCTAAATACTTGCTATATCTATACTAAATCACAGCCTTATTCGTGCTAAATACGTGATATATCTATACTAAATCACAGCCTTATTCGTGCTAAATACGTGATATATCTATACTAAATCACAGCCTTATTCGTGCTAAATAAGTGATATATCTATACTAAATCACAGCCTTATTCGTGCTAAATACGTGATATATCTATACTAAATCACAGCCTTATTCGTGCTTTATGTGTGCCTAATACGTGCTATGTGCGTGACATCTGTGAATTATGCGTGCTTTACGCGTGCTTTACGCGTGCCTTATTCATGGTTTCTATGATATCCATAAGCCTGATATCTGTGTGTGTCCATCGTTATCAGTTTAGTTCAAGTTACTGGACGTGACACACAACAATCTCAATATCTCTGTGAACATTCAACGGTTCTTGTTTCATGATTTCCGGATAGTCCATTATAACCATGACTTCACTAAAAGACTTACTGTTATCGATATAGAATGACTTGGAGTTAAAAGCACTACTTGACAACAAGATGCTCTTTAAAAAAATACACCTGCGCTAGATATGTTGGTGAAGTTGATTTATGGACGAGCTGGTAGATATAGTAGAAATATTGTAATTATAGGATTAGAGAGACGGTCTAGTATCATTAGATTAATCATTAATCATCATTATCGGTCATCATCAATATCCACGGGTCTTAACTGTCATCGATCAATTAATAAATCAATGAATCCATCCATCCATCCCTCCATCAATCAATCAATTAATCAGTCAATCAATTAATCAATCAATCCGGCAATCAATCAATCAATCAATCATCCAATCAATTGCTCCGGCAATCAATCAATCAACGAACCAATCAACAGACCAATCAATCAATCAGTCAATGAATCAATCAATGAATCAATCAGTCAATCAATCAGCCAATCAATTAATCAGCCAATCAATTAATCAGCCAATCAATTAATCAGCCAATCAATTAATCAGCCAATCAATTAATCAATCAAATTCCGGCAATCAATCAATCATCCAATCAACAGACCAATCAATCAATCAATCAACCAACCAACCAACAGACCATTCATTCATTCATTCATCCATTCATTCATTCATTCATTCATTCATTCATTCATTCATTCATTCATTCATTCATTCATTCATTCATTCATTCATTCAGTCATTCATTCAGTCATTCATTCAGTCAATCAATGAATCCTCATCTTTGCAAGTCCTGTTCTTATTTTAGAACACTAAGAGCTTCTTATAGTGAAGTGAAGTGTATAGAGTACAACCCTCACTGTCAATGTTATACTTATGATTGCCTACTTAACATCTCAAAGCCAAGAGTACATCGGACAAACCTAAGTATAGATATACAGCCTCCTATCGCTAGCCTGCTTTGTCTGCTTTTTTCTCTTAACCGCAACACTATTCTATTTATCATAATTGTAACATTGAAATTACTTGTATCGTGCGAAACGAGTGGATTATTACAATTTATGATATAATATCCTCGATGTGGCCAAGGAGACAAGAGAAAATTGGTAACTTTTAAACAATATTATTACTTCTTTTTATCAAAATCGTAACATGCATAATGTTAAAAATTATAACATTCTCATGGAACAAATTACTGATAAATTCTTATTTATATATTCTAATTCTATTTTAAAACAAGAGATACTAAATTAAGGCTTTTGTCAACAATGCACTTGATATGTTTACCGGGTTTAAGACTCGTGTAGACATTAACTAGAACACATTATACACAGTACTGTATATAATACATATTTGATACCCTATTATACTAGCCAGGAACAAATAATATCAATAATTTGGTCTTGAAAATATTCGACTCGTGCGAAAAACGTTCCTTTGATAGGTACAAGGGAACGATTTGAGCAAATATCAAACTAGTTCGACGATATATCCACAATGCTCTCTCTACATCTCGCTAAAGGTGTGAAGTAGTAACCGTACAACGCATTTTAACTATTTAAACATAGTGTTATTTACACTCGTTTCGTTTTTCGCTGTAGATAAAGTAGAGTCGTACCGTCTTTTTAATATGGTGTATTAGATACTATTTGTACATAAACTTTCAAAAAAAAGTTTTGAGAGGAAAAAGGTCAGAGAAAATAACTTAAAGGAACCTTTTCTGGACATTCTAATCTTTATCGACGATAACTGACCGTTGCCATAGAGAAGTCACCAAGACATTTAGATCGTATTTTTTAGTAGTTCGATTTCATTTAGAGAGCTAATAAAAGTCAATTTGTTTCGATAAACAAGACAGCCGTAGCATTGTCACGTACAGCGGCTCAGCCTTGTGTCGCCATGTCAACTTTAGCGTCCTTTTGCTGAGCAACGTTGAAATAAATTATACCATTTCAAGAAACAAATATAATTCTGCGCCTTTTCCGTCTGCTTTTCCATCGTGAAATCGTCTAGAAACTATAACTTAATAAGGAAGAGGAAATTTAGAAAGGAATCTCATGATCCAGTGCATGAACGTGATACAGAGGTCTCGGTACCGAGTTATCTCCTTCTTTCGTGGTTTATAGACAGCGATTTCGATGAGGAATAACACAATATATCGTTGCAGGATAAAAGTGGTTCTCACAATTTGTGGTGTTTGTAATAACTTGACGAAAAGGGTTCTTCGTGAAACAAATTAAGCCTTAAATAAACTCACTCTCCCTATTGCAAACACTGCTATAAGCCTTACTGTCCGCTTACGAGACTGACAGAGCCCTTTGCACCAATAAGCAACCAGCTCTGATATTAAAAACGCTGGTTATCTTCAGAGGGGGTAGATCAATCAAAGCAAGCTACATCAATTACAGGCCGAGCACAAGATTAATAGGGAATAGGGAAATACAAGCAAAACCGAAATCTGACATCAAAATGCTGGTAAACCTCCGTGAATAAGTAAGTAATGAAGAGTGGTGTACACACAGGAGAGGACGACGCTTGGTTCGATATTAAATGTCGTGTTTAATAGGCTATAATGTTATCGACATCACTGCTTTGTGATAGTTAATTTGTTATCATATAGGAGAGAATGGTTTGAACACAGGTGTGATAGATGGCGGTGAATTGTGGGGTGCGTGTAGTGTTGAGGAAGTCTGTCAGTTGTAAGTGACTGTAAGTGATGATGGTGAATTGTGGGGCTGGTGCTTGTAGTCTTAAGAAAGTCCGTCAGTTGGACTGTAAGTGATGATGGTGAATTCAGTGGGGTGCGTGTAGACTTGAGAACGACTGTCAGTTGTAAGTGACTGTAAGTGAAGAAGGTGAATTCAGTGGTGTGCGTGTAGACTTGAGAAAGACTGTCAGTTGTAAGTGACTGTAAGTGAAGAAGGTGAATTCAGTGGTGTGCGTGTAGACTTGAGAAAGACTGTCAGTTGTAAGTGACTCTAAGTGAAGAAGGTGAATTCAGTGGGGTGCGTGTAGACTTGAGAAAGTCTGTCAGTTGTAAGTGACTCTAAGTGAAGAAGGTGAATTGTGGGGTGCGTGTAGACTTGAGAAAGACTGTCAATTGTAACTGACTGTAATTGATGATGGTGAATTGTGGGGTGCGTGTAGTTTTGAGAAAGACTGTCGTTGTTAGTGACTGATGTTTGAATGGTTTGAGCCCAAGTGTAAGTGATGATGGTGAATTGTGATCATCTGGGTGTGTGTATTCTTGGAGTCAAAATGTATGATAACAAGCAGTTAAACTAGTGTGGACTGCGTCAATGTTTATGAGGAAACAATTGGAGTAAAAATGTACGATAGCTAGTGCGGACTGCGTCAGTGTTTTTACCACATTAATTGGAGTAAAAATGTACGATAAATAGTGCGGACTGCGTCAGTTTTTACCACATTAATTGGAGTAAAAATAGACTGAGCCTATTCTTGTCATCCTTCTTTATTATTTTACTAAAAATAGGAACATCAGTCACATATAATTCATCCTTGAATCAATCTACATTTTATCCTTGATTTAGTTAAGAAAGACCATATTAACGAACCAACTTCCTTAGTATTGCACTCAGGAAGGGTGTTCGTCAGAATCGTAAATATCGCAAACCACAAGATTTAACAGGAATCTAGTACAATCTTCATTTCCTAGCATTAAGGTATAATATTTAATAAGAAAGAGGATTAACTGCGAGTTTCCTTGAAAGAAGTCTTGATTTCATAAATAGATCAGTTGTTATCAGTGTTTCAAGCAGCCTTGGTCAAAGTTAATGCGATTGAGAGCGGTAAAGAGATGACAAGGCCAAGCTTAGGTATACAATGGTCAATAAGACGCTGAAATTAGTATATCTCAACTTGTCATCTAAATAATTAACTATTGAAAACTAACAACGACAACTCGATATAGTCATGGAAAGCTTTCAAAAATAAAATTAGTATACTTTAAGGTATAATAAAATAGATAAAACATCGACGTAATTCAGCATTTATAAATCAATTATAATTAATATCTAATATTTAAAATATTGGAGCAAATGGAAGAAAAACCTTATTAAGTTGTTCACTTGCTTAAGTCAGTTGCTTCGTCGAAGAAACTGAAAGAAGGGGCGTTTTTTAGAAAGCAAATATTTTATATACACGGTATTTTACTGTGTAAAAGTTCATCGTTTTTTTCCTTAATGCTTGTTTAAACAACATAGAAATAACAATGATAATGATAAAAAATAGTAATGATTTTTCAAGACCAAATGAGAGATATAGTTACATATAATAGACATAAATGAGCCGATAAACGTCGTTGGACCTCCTCAGTGATTCACCTTTCGTTCATCGTTTAACCTTGAAATGCGTGGTTTTAAACTATTATTTCCAAGTCAAAACATTAACCCTCAAAGTTTAACAATAATTTGATGATGTTTTCTAATTTTAAATTATTGTTTGCTTCAACACAAGAGTTCGTAAAGGCAACTATCACGTTCATATACTAGTTCCATAATTGACGTGCAGTTTTTATGTTTGTTGTTGCTATGCAATTGTTTTTGCATCGGCACAACATAAGCCATAACTCTACCATTGTGTTTCCATAATTTACTCGTGTTTTCTTTGTTAAAACAGTTGTTTTACATCAAAATAAGGCTTCCTTTTTGTTAATGTTGATACGGACTAGCTTCCAACATAATTTCCTTGTATTTTAATTGGCCACGTTGTCTCCGTGTTGTTTACAATATTTGACGTCGTATTTTTTATGCTTTTAACTAGTGTATTTTCAAAATATTAGTTTATAAAGACTACCGCACTGGTAAAACACGGCCAACATAATGCACTATACCACTACCAATTAGTAACAGTCGGTAAAATAACCCTTGATTTTCCGTGTTTACCTAGCTCCAAGGGCAATATTTTGAATAATTAGCGGATTACTGCCTTTTCGGTGCGGTTTATCGGCGAATAAAGACGGTTAGTTCTCCCAGGTGGTCCGTGTGAAGTAATGAAGGACTAGTTAGTTACGTGGTTGTGTAGTATTGTTAGATCTATCCTTGATTCATCTGTGGTGTCTGGATAAACTATTCTCTTTTTGATTGTGGTTTAATTAGCGAGAAATGTGGCATTCTTAACTAAAATGCTGCTTTAACCATGTAAGATGTAAGGACAGCGTCTATTCTTGAATATTCACTAGTCTATTCTGATTGGTTCGTTTAGAAGTGGTTTATTACCGACATTCTTTGCAGGCTCTCACCACATGAACACGACCACGCCTATTATGACCACGGTCAGGGGACTGGATCTCATTTCAAATTCACGTTTATAAAAAGTAGCTAATTATCTAATTGTAGTATTAAAAGATACGCATATCAATATTTTGATTATTTATTAATATCGCCTTATTACTGGACCCAGTTGTGTTCGGATATATTCAAAACCATACAGTTTAAGAATAAAATACTCAGAGAGAACTTCTAAAATAAGATGAAGGAATAGAGATAAGTTTTAGAATCAAGAAATAGAAGGTCGTATTGTGGATTTGTCCTTTAAGTAGGCATGTTAAGGTGGTCGTATTGTATAGCTATCTTTTGTTATATATATTATAATTTGGTCGGTCTATGGTGGTCGGTATATCGGTCGGTATGTTGAGACATTGTTAAGATATAAGTCATATTAAATTGTAAAGTTATTGAGTTTTCATTTGTTCTGCGATCTGGACAGTTTATCCAGGTATCCGTTATATTCATTACTGAGTCGGTTAATGACAGGCCGGTCTGTGTTGTTTGGTCGTTATATCGAGGTCTCCGTTATATTGATATGGCCGTTGGATTGGTGGTCGTTATATCGAGGTATTCGTTATATTCAGTAGTTCATAGTTAACCCACGCGTATTGTATTGTGCCATCACCGACAGCCATTGGTCTATATCTGACAGACTAGCATCCTGGTCTGCTAAACCGTCTTTGGATGTAGGGTTTTTGAAATAGCTACTAAACAAACCCGACTAGTAGTGGCAGATACTTAAAGTCGTGATCCATAAACTAATTATTCAAACGTTATAGTCTTGATTGTTAGATGTGTAGGCCGTGGAATCCAAGGAAATTACAGCTACGAACAATTCATTAGCTATCAACGTCATTGCGGAACTACTTTGACTCTCACACTTAAACCGACTTTTGATTCCGCTTCACATTGAGGAGTTTGTACTGACTCGAGAAGGTAAGATAAAAATCCAAGAACATTTTCGTTCTTTTTTCTTTCAAAACGAAGCAACGTCTAAGTCTAAATTCAAATGCTTTAACTAAATGAAATATAGAAGGTTTCCTTTCAGGAGTAAGTAGTTGCTTAAGCTTTAACTAAAAATGTAGGTTTCAATTTAGGATCGAGTAAATACTTGCTTTAACTAAAAAACATATAAGGTTTTAATGTAGGAGTTAGTAGCGGTTTTAAATAAAAATGTTTTAGAAGGTTTCAATTTAGGAGTAAGTATAGTTGCTTTAAGTAAAATAAAGAAGGTTTCAATTTAGGAATAAGTAGTGGCTTTAACTAAATGAAATATATAATTAAGGTTTCCATTTAGGAATAAGTAGTTTATGTTTTTTTCGCTCCTATCTGTCTGGTCGATGTCAACAAGTTTGTATTGATGGTTCTCTGTCCAAGCAATTCCATCTAAACTGCGGTGTACCACAAGGATCTTGTCTTGGCCCTCTTCTCTTTGTTATCTACACCTCTTCGTTGTTCAAGGTTATAGAACGTCATCTTCCTCGGGCTCACTGTTATGCTGATGACACTCAACTATACATTAGTTTCAAGCCTGATGGTGCCAACGCACAAGCCGACGCCCTTCATGCTATGGAGCAGTGTATTCAAGACCTTAGGAACTGGCTAATTGATAGCAGGCTGTTGGTCGGTCTATGGTGGTCGGTGTATCGGTCGGTATGTTGAGACATTGTTAAGATATAAGTAATATTAAATTGTAAAGTTATTGAGTTTTTCATTTGTTCTGCGATCTGGACAGTTTATCCAGGTATCCGTTATATTCATTACTGAGTCGGTTAATGACAGGCCGGTCTGTGTTGTTTGGTCGTTATATCGAGGTCTCCGTTATATTGATATGGCCGTTGGATTGGTGGTCGTTATATCGAGGTATTCGTTATATTCAGTAGTTCATAGTTAACCCACGCGTATTGTATTGTGCCATCACCGACAGCCATTGGTCTATATCTGACAGACTAGCATCCTGGTCTGCTAAACCGTCTTTGGATGTAGGGTTTTTGAAATAGCTACTAAACAAACCCGACTAGTAGTGGCAGATACTTAAAGTCGTGATCCATAAACTAATTATTCAAACGTCATAGTCTTGATTGTTAGATGTGTAGGCCGTGGAATCCAAGGAAATTACAGCTACGAACAAATCATTAGCTATCAACGTCATTGCGGAACTACTCCGACTCTCACACTTAAACCGACTTTTGATTCCGCTTCACATTGAGGAGTTTGTACTGACTCGAGAAGGTAAGATAAAAATCCAAGAACATTTTCGTTCTTTTTTCTTTCAAAACGAAGCAACGTCTAAGTCTAAATTCAAATGCTTTAACTAAATGAAATATAGAAGGTTTCCTTTCAGGAGTAAGTAGTTGCTTAAGCTTTAACTAAAAATGTAGGTTTCAATTTAGGATCGAGTAAATACTTGCTTTAACT
Organism: Metridium senile; assembly: GCA_949775045.1. Classification (NCBI taxonomy): domain Eukaryota; kingdom Metazoa; phylum Cnidaria; class Anthozoa; order Actiniaria; family Metridiidae; genus Metridium; species Metridium senile. The sequence goes on from OX459107.1 coordinate 465,486, forward strand.
AAAAAACATATAAGGTTTTAATGTAGGAGTTAGTAGCGGTTTTAAATAAAAATGTTTTAGAAGGTTTCAATTTAGGAGTAAGTATAGTGGCTTTAAGTAAAATAAAGAAGGTTTCAATTTAGGAATAAGTAGTGGCTTTAACTAAATGAAATATATAATTAAGGTTTCCATTTAGGAATAAGTAGTTTATGTTTTTTTCGCTCCTATCTGTCTGGTCGATGTCAACAAGTTTGTGTTGATGGTTCTCTGTCCAAGCAATTCCATCTAAACTGCGGTGTACCACAAGGATCTTGTCTTGGCCCTCTTCTCTTTGTTATCTACACCTCTTCGTTGTTCAAGGTTATAGAACGTCATCTTCCTCGGGCTCACTGTTATGCTGATGACACTCAACTATACATTAGTTTCAAGCCTGATGGTGCCAACGCACAAGCCGACGCCCTTCTTTCTTATTGAGCAGTGTATTCAAGACCTTAGGAACTGGCTAATTGATAGCAGGCTGTTGCTCAACGATGACAAAACAGAATTCCTGGTAATTGGAACTCGCCAACAACTTAATAAATTAAATCCGTCAGTTCTTAATGTTGGCGAACATACAATTGATCCTTCTGTAAATGTCAGGAACTTGGGTACTATTATTGACAATTCACTTAGTATGGATCCTCAGGTTAATCAAATTTGTAAGGCTGCTTTTTATCATATTCACAATATTCGACGGATCTCAAAATATCTTTCTCAGGATTGTCTTAAAACATTAGTTCATGATTTTGTTACGTCACGACTTGACTATTGTAATAGCTTACTTTATGGCCTGCCTAAATATCAGATCTGTAAATTGCAGAGGGTCCAGAACACTGCCGCTAGGTTAATAATGAACGCTAGAAAGTATGACCATATCACGCCTGTACTCTACAACCTTCATTGGCTACCTGTCTTTTATCGTATTCAGTTTAAGATTTTAACAATTACATTCAAGGCTATATATAACATCTCGCCTAGCTATATAAGTGATTTGGTGTCCATTAGGTCCTGTTCTGCATATTCATTAAGGTCTAACAACACTTTAGTCTTGGATCGTCCTAAGGGGCGTATGCTATCGACACTAGGGGCGCGTTCTTTCTATGCTGCTGCCCCCACACTGTGGAACAGCCTTCCTGTACAAATTCGGGAAATAAAATCACTTAGCATTTTTAAGAAACAGCTTAAGACACATCTTTTTAATATAGCTTATAACAAGTAGTTTTTAGTGAATTTAACTTAGTTATTTTTATTTAGAATATTTCCATTAGAATATTTCCACTTAGTATTTCGTTTTTTAGTATTGGATTTTTATAGATTAATATTTATAGTAATTATTCATATGTTATATATTTATATTTTATTGACTTATTCATGTAAAGCGCTCTTGATCATTTTAATGTTAAAAAGCGCTATATTAAGTAAATAAATTATTATTATTATTATTATTAAGTACAGGAGAATAAACGTTAAAAGATCTAACCACAATTGTTATCACCGTCACTCAAGTAAAAGATCAGAACAGCTAGCTAAGAGAATGATTGTATGTTGTTAAATCAGAACAGGCTAAGATAATGATTATATATTTAGGAATAGGAATATATCTAGCTTCTCGCTCCGGCATTGAGCTCCGGCATTGAGGCATCATCTAGAATTGTGGTGATTCTGTTTTGCTTATGTTCATGTGTTTGTTGTTTGTTTATATTTGTATGTTTGTTAATTTACAGTGTTTGTTTATTTATAGTTTGTCTGTCTGTTTGTTTGCTTGTTTGTTTATATTGTTTGCTTGTATTTATTTGCTTGTTTATCGTTGTTTGTTTATATTGTTTTGTTTGTTCATATTTAAATTCCATATCTTTATACATTATTTTAGAACTATATATGTGTCACGCATGCGCAATGAGTTCTACTGATATATTACATGCGATTATTATAGTTCCTATATCAATACATGACACCATTAGTATAACCGTTACAATCTAAACCCTTTGTATTAAGGGATTAACAGTAGAAGCTAACCAACTAGTAGACACTTGGACTACCCGCATCGAATATTGTACCTATTACTGGTGCTATATCAATAGGTTTAGATTGGATATTATATGTGATTCAGGACTAAGGTGTTAGCTGTAATTAGCGGTGAAGTATATTAAGGTATTGTACTAATTCAATGAACTATAAATATCCAAAGCATCCTTTGATTGTTTGTCTGTCTATTCGCCGTTTTAAGGGGGGGGGGGGGGGCTAGTTTATATAGGTGATATATGCGTTCCCGTGGGGAACTCCCATAGTTTATATAGGTGATATATGCGTTCCCGTGGGGAACTCCCATAGTTTATATAGGTGATATATGCGTTCCCGTGGGGTACTCCCATAGTTTATGTAGGTGATATATGCGTTCCCGTGGGGTACTCCCGTAGTTTATATAGGTGATATATGCGTTCCCGTGGGGGGAACCCCCATATATTTGCTATTTTGGTATGTGCCGTTGGATAGGTTGTCTATATTCACCGAGGGTATTAAATAATAATAAACTTGTGGCCCTCGTTAGCTTTCGGCGCTGCGAAAGAAAAGGGGGTGGGGTGGGGTAGGTGTTAGACTCCTTTCTCTTCTTTGCATTACCGCAGACCGCTAAACAATGCAGGCTACTCAAGATCAAAAAAGTGCATAATCTCGATGAACGATCTCGCGATGAAATCTATGACGTCATAAGTTTGTTTTAGTCGAAATCATGATTGTGTTCGCTTGAATATTTACATAAATGAATAAGATGAAACTAGGATTATTAGGTTATCTTACCACTATTTGACTTTTTAAAAGCTACGGTCAGTCAATGATTGAGTATTCATAGATAATGGTTACATATGATTGACAAAACAAACCAAACATTACAACCATTATCTTTGAGTGGCTTCCAATTTCAAAATACACAGAAATTGCTTACAACAAGACTCTCTACCTTATCAATGAACCTTCAAAAATATAAACTAATTTCAGTTTTATGACGTAATTTGCATGAAAAATATGTATGTAAATGAAGAGTATTTAAACTTAATGTTTCATATTTATACTCAGTATCTCTTAGTCTAACTCTTTTACTCCGACCAAGGGCTAAAGCTCGAAACGTCAGTAAAGTTAAAGTCAACATTTTTTACGGTGTTACAAATTTCATTGTATTATCTATCGTTTATATCAAACACCGACACAGCCTATACTAGTTTACTCGCTAGTTTCCATTTAAACTGAATAGATTTGTGAGGGAAATGTTTAGGGAATAATTAGCTTATATTGTAATCCTATTTACCTAATTATTACGATCACGATATAGTTAACAACTACTAGTTAACGGCACCAACATCTTTTATCAAATAACGACATTTTCTAGCACGGATAACGATGTAATCACGAAAAACGAACGATTTTCTCACGAACTTCTACATCCCGAATAATGGTTTATTAAACCGTGAAAATGATATAAATTATTAATAACAATTTAGTATAATATTTCAAGGATAACGATTTTCTAACAAAATGTGAATGGTTTTATCATAAATCGTTCTACTAATGAACATTTATCCGGTGTTATTATGATTTCTTAACGAGAATTTATTTCATTTTAACAAAAACAAAAAAACGTCTTCAAATATGATTTTTTCGTGAAAAATGACAAATTTTCATCAACATTTTTACAATTTAATTGAAAAACGATTTTAACAAGCGATATTTATAAAAGCGAATTTTTCAATGAATAATAATGTTGGCAAATGATGTTTTGAAGAAGCAACGTTTATTCATGATTTCTTCAAGGATTGTATCTTGTATATGTGATCAAATCTACTAATTGTCGGTTGTGATTTGCTCATTGATTGTCACTATGCTTTTAACCAATCAAAGACTGACTAAACTTTGCTTTACGTTAACAACATCGGAATAACAGCTTAAAAACATACAATGACTAATTGAGCCGTCACTTGGCACAACAAACTTGTAGGTCATCGCACAAACCAAGCTCAGTTTGCCGACGCGTTCTGGAACAACCCTTAGATAGATACAAATCTGTAAAGCACTTTTAAAACTGAGGAATATAGTTGCGTGTCCTTTGCTGTGTGTTCAGTAAGTGAACGGAAATCGATAGCAACTTAAAACTAATGGGGATACGCCCTTAAGAGTATAAATGCATTATGCCATCGTAGTTAACATAAGGTACAGTATTGTATAGCGTCATTTTAACTTTAAACTAATGGGGAAAATGAGTTATTGGGATACGCCGTGAAGAGTATAAATGCATTATGCCATCGTAGTATGTCGTTTTAACTTTAAACTAATGAGAAAAACTAGGTACAGGATACGCCCTTGGAAGTATAAATGTATTTTTGCGTGGTATCGTATATGATATACAAATGGAAAACAAATCCTAGGATATGCTCTTCGGAGTATAAAGTATATTTAGTATATACAATCTAGTTCAATGGGAATCACTAGAAGTTCCGGTTCATATCTCCCAGTAATTTCAACTTATTGATTGTGAGGTTCACTATATTAATTATGATATGTGTCATGTATTCAGAGTTGAAACTAATAGACTTTCAGTGTAACTTGATACTTTAATCATACCGGTTTAACCTGTATTTTTGTCATTCTTATTATTTCCAGTAACGAGTAAACAAGAGATTCTATTCAGACTGAACTAGCACAAGAGGTAAGCATCATTTATTGTATTCAATAATGACATCGACTGCAAGTTTTCTATTTACACTAACAAAATATACATCGTATAAAGCGAGTGAATCCCAGGGGAGGGGTAGTGCTGTGTTTGTATAATGAAAAAGCTATGGAAGGAAGGCGGCTTTGTTTAGATAAATACTGAACGACACATGACAGGGGATGGGTAAGGATTAGTTTATGTGAACAAAACGCTACACACCAGGGAGGGGTGAGATCGACGATGCAGGTTTGTTTAATGAATCGCTTATATTCTTGCCTGACATCACATCCGGTTCGTAAATCTTTCATTTATTGGGCTGTTTTGATTTAATTCAACTCTAAACAAAAACCTAATGCGTCAAGTCTGAGTATTTGTCATGATATGTTGAGTATATATGATAACTAGTAATCGGAAAAGAACACATTCATACCAAATAATATAGGATAGTTTTGTCACAAGTGAGAGTAGCTTTTGTCACTGCAAGTATAACTAATCGACGCTAATAAAATATATCTAATGGCTGATGATAAACAGTAATCGGAGAGGAACACATCCATACCAAATAATATAGGCTAGTTTTTTCACAAGCGAAAGTAGCTTCAGTGTCACTGCAAGTATAACTAATCGACTCTAACTGATTAAATATATATCTAATGGCTGTGCCTTAAGACTAATTTGTCATAATATGTTAGTAGATGATAAACAGTAATAGGAGAGGAACATATCCATACCAAATAATAAAGGTCAGTTTCGTCACAAGTGAGAGTAGCTTCAGTGTCACTGCAAGTATAACTAATCGACTCTAATAAAATATATCTAATGGCTGTGCCTTAAGACTAATTTGTCAATGATATGTTGAGTATATATGATAAACAGTAATCGGAGAGGACGAACATACAGGGTAAGGGTTTTTGTCGCGCGAACCCTGAATCGTGGACGGGCTTTTTAACTCGTGATGAGCTTGTTCTAAATTAAACGTCGTGAATTGTACGTTTTCTTGAATTTCAGTTTTGTCACAAGTGCAAGTAGCTTTCTGATTTGTTGTACTGATTATAGCGATAACTCTACTTATTTAACAATTATTCGCCGAAGGCGAAGTGATTATCGATGAATATTTACCGAGCGGTGAGTTTTCGAGCTGCGAGGTAAATATTCACCGATAATCACTTCGCCTGAGGTGAATAATCGTTTTAGTATAAATACAAAGGTGATTATTTCAAAAAAGAAAGAAGGAAACAGCATTGAAAGTGAACATATTTTATTTTTTTAAATAAAACGCGTAAAAGTTGTACACTTTGTCTCGCATATAATGACAAAAAAAACAACGTGAAAATTTACTATGATACCTTTGAATAGCTTGACACCAAACTTAGTAGCTTCTTTTGTTGATTTTGGGACAGCATTTTCTTTAAAGTTTTCAATTTCATCTTCGCTAACAGTGACAAAACAAATACTGGCAGCCATTTTGTCTGAAAAGGTGATTATCGGCTGATAATCCGAGATAGCAAACCAATCAGAGCGCGCGATTTTGTATAATCACCTTTGTATTTATACTAATAGCAATTATTCAATCGGCTAAATTTATCTAATAGAAGTTCTGGACATGATAAGCACGTTCAAACCATTTACTTCGTGCACATTTTGTACGTGTCAGCGAATTTCCTTGACGATCTCAATGCTCTTTTGTGTCACAAATACAGATGGTTTAATGGTGCATTAGGTAGTCTCAGTATACTAGACTTATTTCATTTCAAACAATCAGACATTGTATATTTGTACTTTCGTAGGCAGCACGGAGAGACAAACACCAAGCTTTTAGTTGAAAAGGATCAGTTTTGGAATTAATGTCATTGAATTTTCCTATACGGTTTTGTTGGTGTTATCAATATACCCATTAATGAAAACGGATTTCTAAGAGGATTCATTCGCTATTGAAGAGAACTGAATTATTCATTAAAATCAATCAAGACATCTACGCAAAGCAAGCACGAAAATGACTCTAAATGCGCTAACTATTATAGCAATAATTCGACTGCTATTCATAGATCCACAATTTGCTTGAGTGAACATGAAACAATTGCAATTGCGCAGTATTCCCACTGGAATATAGAATGTCCGACAAACATCGTAGACTTCAGAAAGATTTACCGCATTTACTGTTTTTTTCCTAACGTACTCTTAGAATACATAAATTCCAAGACAGACTTATAACGTTTTCAGCAATCTATGTATATTCGTGCTGTATATTGAGAAAAACGTACTTGGTTTGTCGGACGTAACAACAGTAACTAAGATAGAACACAATTGATAGTGGATCTATGAAATACCCACTAATGAAAACGGATTTCTAAGAGGATCCATTTGTTATTGACGACAACTTAATTGAAACCAATCAAGTCGTTCTGACATTTTCAAGTACAGCAGCGCATTAAATCAGTTATCGCGATAAAAGATTCTAGGTTTACCTTCTAAAAAAGTATGATAGAATTTCACATTTTAAGTACAGATTCACATTTTAATGTTTGAATTAAAAAGGATTAATCCCGCACTGAGAAAAACGTGACTCGTTAATTTCCACCTTTCTCAAAGACATAAAATCCCTCTTAATCCTCAAGGAAGACAAATAAATCCTCAAATTAATCAAAACACGTTTAATTTATATAAAATTTACTGAAAAAATCAAAATCATAAATTACAAAATTAGAATCAAACAATTTTTCAAGGTTTAGAAAAATAAAAACAAAAAAATATCAAAGCAAAATAACAAGCAAACTAAACGAACTATGACGCCATATTGTAGAATGACGTAATCGATATGTGCAGAAGTTGGATTGACAGCCGTACGCACTAAAATAGATCAGAGCGAAAATCAATTATATATCGTAAGAGTATTCAAAGGCTATTTATCAGTATATCACTATAGACCACTCCTAAATAAGCAGACCTTTTAAAGGGATTTGTAGATCGTTTAAATGAGATTACACTCGCACTACAGTACGGGCAAGAGTAATGAAAACTTCATAAGGTAAGACCGCGAAAAAACTCATAAACTAAAGCTGTAGAACTTGAATAACTATATAACTAAGACCGCGAAAAAATTACACTTTATAACTAAGACCGCGAAAAAATTACACTTTATAACTAAGACCGTGAAAAAATTACACTTTATAACTAAGACCGTGAAAAAATTACACTTTATAACTAAGACCGTGAAAAAACTACACTTTATAACTAAGACCGTGAAAAAACTCAACTTTATAACTAAGACCGCCGGCCGCGAAATAAATACACTTTATAACTAAGACCGCGAAAAAAATACACTTTATAACTAAGACCGCGAAATATACTAAAATTAAACTGAGCTAAACTTTATAACTAAGACCGCGAAAAAACCGCGACTGAAAAAACTCATGTATTGTCGATGTCTTGAATAGCGGAATTGGAGAGATCTAGAAGACCTTTTTGGGTACCAGGGAACTAGAAATATCGGATAGGTAAGACATCGAAAAAAAAATGTTTTCTTCTGTGTACCTCATGGGGAATATAGGTAAGAATCAGGAGAGGGAAAGCTCACTTCGGCCTACTCCGAGTCCTAAAATCGGTTTTAGTTGATGTTAGGAGATTTTAGGCGATTTTGAGCGATCTTGGGCGATCTTATGACCCGAAATAGGCCTTCACTTCATGAAATGCTAAGCGTAACTATGAATCTATGTTTTTATGAATCTATGCAGATAATCGAGAGGAGAGAACGCGGGAAAAGAAAATGAACTGAATATTATTATTATTATATTATTATTCTCTGTCTTTGTTCTTGTAAGATTCAGTCAGATCAAAGTGGCTCTCTAAGGACATCTAAAAGTTTTAACCAATAACAGTCTTATTTGATTAACATGATTCTATTTCACTAGTTTTCCTTTAAAATCAATATCTATTTTAAAAGTCCCTTAAGATACGCTATCAAAATCTCAGAATAGTTTCATCAGATTTATTCGAGACAAATCTCTAATCTGGCCTAAAGATAGTGTATTTACGGGAACCGATCCTTCCTGCGTAGGATATAATAAATATGTTATATTTAGACTTTAATTGAGACTAAATTAAAACTACGCTAAATTTAGACGTAAATTAACATTGAGATATATCTACATTAACCGCGCATGTGCGAAAAAATATCTCAATGTTAGGTATGTACTCTATACTTACTCAAGTGCAAGAGTAGCGTCCGATACATCAGTAAACAACAGCTCTTACAATGACAAGAGTCAGTAACACTCTCTTTTATACGGTGTACAAGTTTTTACTCGGATGATAAACGTTCTAAACGTCAGTAAGTAGCACTCTCTTTTATACGGTGTATAAATTACCATTTTTACTCTGAAGAACAAACGTTCTAAACGTCAGTAACTCTCTTATTTACAGTGTATAAGTTACCATATTTAGTTACTACTCCGCGACAAACGCTGTTTTATACGGTGTGCAATTTACCATTTTTATTGTAATCGGTTTGATCTAATACTAATTTGATCCAAAACGGTAATCAAATCCGCCATATTTGTGCGTACAACGAGGAATCGATGCTATAGTAATAGGTCGAGTCTCATAAGCTATATCCGGGGTAATTGCCTCGTAAGTACAACGGGAAATGTAGCTTCAAGAGTTACATGAGAACCGCCTGCAGGAGATTGAGTCACGGCAGCTACGTCAATACGGCACGTGTTGGTTACCAACTTGTCTTAATATTGCTATTTCACACTACTAGTTTAATTGTCTAAATGATTCACAACAAAAGATAGCTAATAGTAAAAACGAGGCAGTTACTGACGTCAATCAGTGAGTGATAAATGCCGGTTCTATTCTTGTTCAAAATCGCTTCCTTGAACTTCTTTTACTTTATAATTCACGGTCTCATTTTGTTATCATCCCACCTTTCCCTCTTACATTGGAATACAATAAGCTGTATTTTCCTAGAGTGACGTCTCACAAATCTTTCCTCCCTTTTATCGTCCTGTATTTCGTTTTCCTTCCATCGTTATTAGATTTTGTCTTTCCTACATACTGTCGTTTTTTATTCTATCTATCTCTCTTTCATTATAATTTCCTTCCTCTTATTCCCTCTTATTCATTTTCTCTGTCAGTTATTTCTCCCTTGGGTTTCTACCAACAAACGCGTTTCTTTACGAACCGTTTACCTATGTGCTAGTTAAAGTTTTGTTCCAAAGCTATTCATGGAAACTACGCGAGTATTCGGCTTGCATATGTCTGGCGCCTCTTTAAGACTATATCGATATTAAATGAAGCGCTAGTAGCCTTGTTAATTCTAATCGTCTATGACAACATGAATGATTGTATGTTGAAAACTAGCATCAAATGTTTACCCAGATAAAACACTTAAAAGTCTAGCAAAACTCGTTTGCCGCGAGCTATCGCAGGCACCATACATGCCCACTGACCGACATCTGTTCTAAAATATAACCAATACGAACAGAGAAAAGAAAACCTTTTTAGCTGTACAGTCAGTGGATAAAATACTAATGCATTTGCTGTCACATCCGGCCAATATGTATTTATAAAGTCTTTTAAAGAGGCTTTCTACCGATCATGTGGAACTCATCAAAACGTTTTAAAGACATTCCATTTTACTCAATGATCAGTTCTTAGCCTTTGCTAGATCAGATGACCCTCGGCGATCCTCATTGGGAATTAAGAACACAATGGTTTCAATACGGTTTGGGTGATAACAAAAAAAACCGTCTTTACACCTTAACATTAGTTATTCTAAAAGTACGTGTGTGATGAGACAAGGGCAAATAGTTTGACCATTTTAAACGTTAAAGGCAGCAACTGAACTTCACGAGGCTGACAGCGAGGTAGCCCGGCCATACATGCAAGTAAGTGATAGACTTTAAAGTTTCAAAACGACTATAAAAGTTCATTATATCGCTATGAGAGGACATAAGCACAACTTTTAACGTAGTTTTTCAAGATATTCCAATCCAAACTTTACATAAAAACTTACAAAGACGACATTAGGTAATCGAACATTTTCAGCTGCAGCACCCAAACTATGGAACCGTCTTCCTACTCATGTACGCACAGAGAACAATGTTGAAAGATTTAAAGGTTTACTGAAAACACATTTATTTAAATTAGCTTTTTACTATATCAATTAAATAGGCATATTTGAAACTTATTTCAAATTAATGTAATTTATTTTAAATAGTAAATTTTTAAATTTATAGATTGTACCCATTTTATTCAATATGCAACTATAACTATATTTAGTGATAACATTCAATTTTATACTATATTTACAACTGTACTGCACATTTGATCATATACATAAGCATTTTGCGCATTATAAGTATTAAACTATCATTACATTATTTGGTATGACTTTCGAAGTGCGTAACTCGAGGTTCGTAGATGGGCCAAGACGAAAATCACTTAAAATGAATAAATAATTAATAATAATAAATAGGCAAACAAACCAAAGAATAAGAAAAACTATTGCTGATGGAAACGATTTGGGAGGTTGTTTTTGGTGTTACCTCTAGTTATGATTCAAACCCACTATTTCTCGACGGTATATCTTTTAGTTACTTAGGAATTTGAAAATAAAGTATGTACATATATCAGTGTTAGGGGCGGTCCATTTGATACTTGAAGGGGGGGAGGGGGAAGTTTTATCGATATTTTTTACCTGTTCTCGAGTGTATTATACGATATTTGTTTATAAGCCCACTTGGTATTAGTTGAACACCTTGCTCTATACTTTTTGGGGGATTTATCCCATCCTAAATATCTTTACTATTTTTTAAAAGTTTTAACTTAAAAGTATGTACACGCTTGCAAGTGTGCATGGGATAGTATCCTAAAGGCAATGTTTGCGTGATACAACATTCTCATGTACTCGTCTCTCTGACTCGTCTCTACTCCTATAGTTTCCTTTTTGATTCTGATCGATAATGATTGTATAGAGGAAGCACATAACTGAGGCATAGGCTTGGTGTCTCCTAGTGATATAACTTGTTACTTGACTTATTAACAAACTGGTTTGATGAGATTCATCTGTCACTTATATACAAGGCTTTTATCTATACATCAATGTTCTAGCTCGTTGCTTTAAGTGGTTTCGGTGATTTGAGGGAAGCCAACTGTCATGACGACAGAAAGTAATTACTTTATTCAACTAAGTGAAATCCGATAACTCTGTTAGTAATATGGGTATTAATAAAGCACGAACACACAAACTAAAAACATGAACAAACAACAGCAACAAACAAACAACAGCAACAAACAACAGAATCAAATACATAAACAACACGAACACACAACTGACAAACAATATGAACACACAAACAAACAACAGCAACAAACAAATAAACAAACAACAGAACCAAATACACAAACAACACGAACACACAACTGACAAACAATATGAACACACAAACAAACAACAGCAACAAACAAACAAACAAACAAATGAACAACAGAACCAAATACACAAACAACACGAACACACAACTGACAAACAATATGAACACACAAACAAACAACAGCAACAAACAAATAAACAAACAAACAACAGAACCAAATACACAAACAACACGAACACACAACTGACAAACAATATGAACACACAAACAAACAACAGCAACAAACAAATAAACAAACAACAGAACCAAATACACAAACAACACGAACACACAACTGACAAACAATATGAACACACAAACAAACAACAGCAACAAACAAATAAACAAACAAACAACAGAACCAAATACACAAACAACACGAACACACAACTGACAAACAATATGAACACACAAACAAACAACAGCAACAAACAAACAAACAAACAAACAAACAAACAAACAACAGAACCAAATACACAAACAACACGAACACACAACTGACAAACAATATGAACACACAAACAAACAACAGCAACAAACAAATAAACAAACAAATGAACAAACAACAGAACCAAATACATAAACAACACGAACACACAACTGACAAACAATATGAACACACAAACAAACAACAGCAACAAACAAATAAACAAACAAACAACAGAACCAAATACACAAACAACACGAACACACAACTGACAAACAATATGAACACACAAACAAACAACAGCAACAAACAAATAAACAAACAAATGAACAAACAAAAAACAGAACCAAAAACAAACAACACGAACACACAAACAAACAAATATAAAACAAACAAAGAACAACAAACATACATGAATTGAACTAGTAGAGCAACAATTAACAACAAAAATAAACAAACTAACAAAAAAAAGGAATTACACAAACAAAAAAAGTAGCAAACAAACAAACAAACAAACAACTAAACAAACAAACGAACGAACAGACAAACAAACAAATTAACAAACGTACATTCAACCAGCAAAAGTTAGACGTCGCATGAACTCACGACTTTCTTAAATATTTCAGCACCAAATGAAACCTGCTTTCCTATTTTCAGAACACGAGTTACTCCGCTTTATGTATATAGCATTTTCACATATGACTTCTTATTGTGATACTACAACCATCAGGCTAGCCAATCAGAGCACTTGAAATCAACTATGTACATTTACTGAGTCAATACCACTAGTAATCAATAGGAATATAATTAATGTATAGGACTTAATTTTAAAACGACTACGAACCGCTTGATTATAATGAAAGCTAATGAAATAAGAATCTATCATGGCTTAGCTAGTGATTAATCCCGCGCGTCAAGTCATGTTTATACGCGGAGTATGATGATGTTTGTTTATGGGTAATAGCTGACAGCTAATGCTACTATTAAAAGACACGATATTTTGATTGGATTGATGGCCAGACTGGTTCACTATGTCAATGACTAATGACTGGAATTACTTGCCTTTCAGCTTTTACCACACTAGATTGACTACTACTACTGCCACTAAGTGGACAAATAACTGAAGCTAATTAATAAGAGGGACTGAGAAAGAGCGACGAACAGACAACTGGAGACTGAGCTACTTTTAAATAAGGACTGACAAAGAGCCACGGGCAGATACAACTGAACATCTAAGTAATAAAAGGGACTGACAAAGAGCCGCGGACAGACAACTGGAGAGCTACTTCTAAATAGGGACTGACAAAGAGCCACGCGCAGATACAACTGAAGCTAATTCTAAACAGAGCCTGAGAAAAAGCCACGAAACTTGGATAAAGAGCTGCAGTGCTACAAAGTAAGTAATTAAAAGAGTCAGACGTATATTTCATATGCAGAAAGCTATCCAATTATATTATTGCTTTCTCCAAAAACCCTCGTAATGTACAATACAATAGATCGAAACGCCAATGAGAGATTTGCAAACACACACGACTACGACCTAACACTACGAATACATTAACGCCCGGGATTAACGATACGATTAAAACGATTTGCGTAATTTTCGCATGTGACGCATGATTACGATTGGCGGATTAATTGACTACGATATGTAATGATAAGAAGAATGCATAATTTATTTACTGATATATATATATACTGATATACTTATTTGTGATTTTTCCCGTAATTTCGGGCGGATATTTTACGAGTTGTGAATGTATTTTTCCGAGCCCCTCCGGGGACGAGGAAAAATGCGAATAACGAGTAAAATGTCCGCCCGTATTACGGGGGAAATCACAAATAAGTTATTTATTATACGACTCTATGATAAAAATGTTGTTTTTTTGGCTTTTTTTTTTTGGTAAGCAATTGTTTGGAAACTATTTGTGTGAAAACTGGCCTGCAGCCCGTATTTTGTCGAGTTCAAAACCGGTTTAAACTGGACAGAACTCGATAAATGCGGCTTCATATTTTTCGAGTTCTCTTCTCCTTATAAGGTAAAATTACGTTATGGTCGTATAATAAAACAGTTTAATTTCCATATTGGAATACGATTATATGTGACCTGTCGGTTATTTGCGTTGTTTCTGTGTGTGTTTTTTATATCCCTTTAACGCCTAGAGACAGAGCACATCTATATATTGGGATCCCTTTGTCCTTATTTAGTCTCATCATCATTACTGACCATCATCATCAACAACAACAACATCGTCACCGTCGTCGTTAACATCGTTTTTATTTTATTTTAATCAATTTGCCACAATGGCAGGGATAAAGACACAGGGCAGAGCCTCAATTGCTTGGCAATATCCCCAAAGATATGATCATCATCATCGTTATCGTTATCATCATCATCGTTATCATCATCATCTTCACGATCATGATCATCACCGTCAACATTGACGCCATCATCATCATCATCATTATCATCACCATCATCAGTATGTGAGACCAACATCATCTGGCATCATCATTATTAAAATAGGGGAAGGCTTTTGCCAAGGTCTCCATTGTTGTTCCACTGCATGAGCTCTTGTAACTACCGTTGCATAATTGCGATTGTTTCTGCAAAACAAACTCATTTCTCCCCCTGTCATCTTTTTCAGTTTATCTTCTCTTTTTCTTACCATTTGAACACGAAGCCAACATTGCCTCGATATTTCTCTAATGCTTTCATCGAAGATATCTTTGATATGATTACTAGTAATCTGTTTTGTTTTCTGGATCCAGCAACCCTAACCAGGATTAACACTAGATTATCGTTAGGATTACAGGTTTAAGGGAAACTTAAATATTGATATCTCAAACCTCTTACTTTTTTACACAAGACAAGTAAAATAACACTGTCGATCGTGCGATTAAATATAACAAATAGAAATGTGTTGGAACAATACTAAATGTGCGAAGGATTTGTTAGATACTTTAGATTAGAGTAAAGGACTGCTATGTACGACCACCCATAAATAATCGACGTCTATAGATCATCACTAACTGTTTACACCGATTAGATTCTACGGTGGATTATTTGACACGATCCAGAATTGTCTGTAGAAATGGAATTTAAGGTCACTGGAAATTAATTTGAAATGATCACGTCTTCCAGAATGTCTGATCATTAATGTCAAGCAATCTATAAGTTACGGATTATGGATACTAAGAAATCGTAACTTGTAAAATCGTTTTGTTTTCGAGCTTTTTGTGTCTGTTAGTGATGTTTTCTGATGAATACGTTTCCTACTATAGTGCAGTTTCGTTCTAACGATATAGTAATAATGTAAAGTTTTTGCAGACCCTTCTGCGAATCACTATAGTGTAATCTATTAGAACTACTGAACGTCAAGGAGAAACGTTTAGAACACTTGATCATCATAGCTTCAAATCTGTAATACAGGTTAGTACTAGCAAGTAAGTAAGTAAGTAAGTAAGTAAGTAAGTAAGTAAGTAAGTAAGTAAGTAAGTAAGTAAGTAAGTAAGTAAGTAAGTAAGTAAGTAAGTAAGTAAGTAAGTAAGTAAGTAAGTAAGTAAGTAAGTAAGTAAGTAAGTAGGTAAGTAAGCAAGTAAGTAAGTAAGTAAGTAAGCAAGCAAGTAGGTAAGTAAGTAAGTATGTAAATAAGTAAGCAAGTAAGTAGTAAGCCTTGTATACAATGACAACAAGATCAAAAATATTGGACAATAAAATCTTCTAGAGCACTTGATCGAGAAGGTCTAACACGTTCTCCAGCTGTCTAATAGTTTCGTACCAGGAGCTCAATTAAACCATGGCTCTTTTGTTGACCGCTACTGACGTTAACAAAACCAAGACGATTTTACAAGGGATTGTGTATAGAAAAGAGAGGCTTATTTGGAATTAATGTTCAGCCACGTGCGGTGCTGATAGACAGTAAACTATCAAATGCACCACTTCATTCGGTTGAGGTACATCCAGGTCGGAGTGGTGAGAAGACTTGATTTGCAATTTTGTTAAAGGTGAGAGTAGCACGTCAATAAGTTGGTTACGTTGTTAGAGGTTTAAATCAAAATTAAGTTGCTCAAAAAAGTCTTGAATGAGCTATATTTGTCGCTATTATCTCTTGGACATCTGGCAATATTTATAACTAATATTACACACTTCAGTGTCTATCAATTTTGTATTAGAGTTTTCGACTGAATGAAAGTGACACAAAAACAACCATCGCACATGCTCAGACAGACAGACAGACAGACAGACAAACCAACCAACTAACCAACTAACCAACGAAACCAGAGGGTACTCCCTTTGTACAAGTGGTAGTGGTGATCGGCGGAGGTTTTGAATACGACCCCTAAAAGGTACGCACAGATAAAAATAACTCAGTTAAAGTCTTGTTGATTTCAACCCCTAAAAGAAACGGCTGTGCGATGTTCTTGCCAGCCAAGCTTACTTTTAGCAACACAGCAGAGTAAAACAAACAGACAGGCAGGCAGGCAGATAAACATGTCAAGCAAACAAACAAACCAAGAAATAAATAAACAAGCAAACAAACAAACAAACCTGAATCAAACAAAACAACAAACAAACGCGCAAACAAATATACAAGCAAACAAACAAACAAACAAATATACATACATAAATACAAACAAACAAACAAACAAACAAACAAACAAACATACAAGCAAATAGCCTTGTAAAGATATTTTTTAAAGCAGCCTAAGTATAGTAACCACAAACCGGATTTCCTTCGCTTCAGAGAAATGGTTTTAATTTCAACCAGAGACTTGTAGCGATAAACTATTGACGATGCGTTAATTTACCACAGATGGGCGTTAACGGTTTGATAATACATGTTTGTATTCACCATAAAAGAACAACCGAACGATGTCCTCATGGAAATATACTGACACATCAGTCAACAACATAGGCAGTCCAGACTACGACAATCTTGATCCGGTTGTGAATTGATGGTGTAGCGTGAGTGTTTAGCATTGCGTGACCGACAGGATCGCGTGTGGAAAGTCACGAAGTCGAAGTACCAATTATTGAATGAAATAATTACAAAACACCTTTTTCTCGTAACGATTAACCTATCTTTATGGTTGAAGTTTGCGCTTTGTCACCTCGGCTCCCTGCATCTCATCTCCTGTGAGAGACACATCTTTGATCGGTTACGGCTACAAACTTTGCGGTTTTCGAGATTTGTGGGCCAGGTTTTCTTGACGTCCAACATGCATACTCTTCGTGAGGCCATGATGAGCTTGTCTTTTCGTGATTCGCGTGTTAAGTGTTTTTCTCTTAAAGACCTTGACGACCTTTACTACACGAACTGAAGAAGTCCTTCTTGAATAGAAAGTAAACAGTCTTGACATATGCCATTGATGTGTAGGATTAAAAATATCCAAAGATAGGATGTTCATTAGAAGTCTTGTTTTACCTGCTCTTAAGCAGGAAATGTTCTCTTTTAGAAGAAGAGCAATTTTTTCACAGGCAAATAAAAAGTGTTCCATTGTATGTCGTTAGAAGTCTTTTACCTTTCTTGCACTTAAATGTGCAATGGCCATATGATCTTTTACGTAAACCATTGTATCCAACACAATGGCAACCTCCTTACAAAGATATGAATGCACTGTGCAGCCTGTTGGCAATACGTTGTGCAGTTCATGCAAACTATGAGCAATGCTCATGCAGTTTGCACATCCTTTCAAACTGCATTGCTGTCGAATAGTCATGCAAGCAATGATAACTACACTTGGTGCACTGCCCAAATGTGCAATTCTCCAAGTTGTACAATTTGAACACCCTGTAGCTTAAAAGCCTCATTGCTACCTTACATTCATGCAAACAATCGCCTTTTAGATCAGTACATGAATATCATGTGTAGACTACACTTAGTGCACTGCCCAAATGGGCATTTCTTTGAGCAATTTATACACCCTATGACTGAAGTGCCTGATTGCTACCTCATAGTCATGCAAACAACGTTGGCAATGTTGTGTGTAGGAAATAGACAAGTATATTCGTTATCATATAGATGACCCAATGATGTGCGTTGAGATAAGCACGCGAAATAAGAACTGAAATGATAGAACCTTTCAAGTCTCAAATGTCACAATAACCAGTCACTATGAATCTACCTTTATCCGCTCTAGTCTCTCAGCTGGATGGTGGATGCTGTTCAAGAAAACTACGTCTTTTTTAAACGAATAAGACTTTCTACTACTTAAGGACTATCACTGGGGCTTGGTTTTCTTCATATATAGGTACAGCTAGGCATGTCATTTTATACCGTAAAAGAGCAAGTGATCATTATCGTGGAAGTTATTTAGAAAAAAAATCATATTTTCCTGCTGTGTCTCTCTCAACCCTCACAGTTTCTCGATTATACTAGGATGAAACTGCTTATAATTACCATAATCTCGTTTACAGACATGCAAAGACATGACATTCCATTCTAGTTTATTTCCACGTAAATATTAATTAGACGTTGTTTTACTTTTAGGTCTGTGAATCGACAGCGTATCTTTACCAATCAATCCAGAGACTATACTAATTGTAAGTACAGTATAATATATATATTACCACATAGTGTAAGGCATATGAGAGAGATTAGCGAGGTGTACCTACTCCCTGCGTGGGCTTCCACGAGATGTAAACTTTAATTTATCATGCGCAAGAAGCGTTTAACAGCATAAGTACCAGTACTTGACATAACATGGAAACGGTACATAGCATAAACCAGTACATACAGTAAACGTCCCTAACGCTAGAACACCCTACGGCGTGATTTAAACAACGTTATTATCAGGTTAGTAGAGTAAAATTATCGTCCCATGCTTCTTACTTATCAACAAACAAGGGCCTTATAAAATAATTAAGATATATCTACTAGACAGTGAAATATCTGAATATATATATATTTCCTTGAGTTATTCATCTGTTTATTGCTGTTTATTACCGTTGGAGATAAGCAAATAGAACCATTAGGATATTCATTTGCTGAATGTGTTCGAATCATTAGATAGTTGTATATACATACTTCTAACTATAGCTATCAGCGAAACAAGTAACTTATCCGAAGGGATATATAAGGGGAGTTCTAGCTAGGCATTTATATCAAATTTCCAAAGAGAAAATCACGATTGATAAATATATATTAGCAGAAGGTATTAGCAATTACAACAAAGTGAATGCATTTGCTTCAAATGGCGATCACTATACGTGTATTATCCATATCAGATTGAATCGCACATATTATATCAGGAAAAAAACCTGATAGCTGATTTATATTTAGTAGCAACGAGAGTTCTATAAAGACATTTAAATCAAATCAAAACCATAGAGAAAGAACGTAATAGATTTATAAATACAGGCCATTAGTGCATAGTAAATGCATTCACTTCGACATATAGACTTACTAGACCAACATAATAACGCGCATATTACATCATCAAAGATTCACTATTGTATACGAGATTTTAAAAGTAGGATTTTAAAGCAAAATTACATCCACAATAAAACTAATTGATAAGAAGTCCACACACACGTCCGTGAATCCAATTAACAAACAATTGGCACGCAATGTACTCAGTCAAATTGAGCGACATTTCCTGTCCCGTGTATTAGTCTAGCAAATGAAGTACACATCAATGGAGTACAGACTAACCCTATTAAATAGACTTAGAACTCCTTAGAACTTAAATAAAGCGGCTTAGTATTAATAATAATATTTGTAAAAATAAAATGACATTTATGCATATCCTGTACATTAAATGAACGAGCTTTTTTTCAAACGAATATATAAGAAAATGCCTTGTTTCTCGAATTTGTTTGATACACATTAGTACAATAACAGAAGAACATCAAGATAAAACATTCAAATACAATCTCAAATGAAACAAATTAAAAATAAGTCAACAAATTCAAAATTAACAATTAACACTCTATACGGTAATATGATTAAAATTTCTAACACCGTAAAGCATATTAACAAGTAAAGTTAAGTTCACATTTTTTTATCGTTTATATCAAACACCGACGCAGCCTATACTAGTTTACTCGCTAGTTTCTATTTTTAATTAACACTACGTGTAGTAGTTAGAACCATTTGCTTGTTCGTTAAAGTATAAATTAAAACTAGAAGTGTTTGTTTTCGATCAAAGTGTCTATCACTGAGTTCAGGATCAACCAAATCAGTTGTAAAGCTGACAGTCTTTAATAAAGATTATTAGTATTTACACGGAGACGACGGATGCAAAGATGCTGTAGGTCATGGAAGAAAAACATAGCGAGTTTATACTATGCAGTATTAGTTACGCCACTTAGTACTGAGAGTTTACATACACCAAGAGATGATATTTCATCGCTTCATAAGGTATGGAAGTACTTTATGTGTTTTGCAATAACATACAACAAAGCCTTGCGATCGATAGTAAATCAATTACCGCAGAAAGGAGATCATTTAGAGAATTAGACGGCTTATCTTGGTTTAACATACCCTGGGTACCAGAGGTTATTTTCTACTTGCTTTATTGTAAATCTGACGGTTTGTAAAGCAACTAAACACGAACATAGACGTACAAATGATAACCCCAAATATTAGATCAACAAACACTCTAGTGCCTAGGGTAGCTTTTTTACTCTGACGAAGGGCTAAAGCTCGAAACGTCAGTAAAATTAAGTCAACATTTTTTTACGGTGTTACAAATTTCATTCTATTACCTATAGTTTATATCAAACACCGACGCAGCCTATACTAGTTTACTCCCTAGTTTTCATTTATATTTCTAGGTTTAACATGGACATCACTGGATCACAATGGGCTTGTATTGTAGATACAGTAGGCAGCTATTAATATACTATTATACTACTAGATTACCATTAAATATTACCAGATGTTTTTAGCCTATGGGCTGAAAGATTTAGATTTTAATGAATATTATTTTATTTTTTTAAAGATTTAGAATTTATACTATTTTTATATCGTGAATATTTCGTATTGTTTTATAAAGTAAGGCGGGGCCACTTAATTAAGGATATATAGACACTCGATGTTTCTATTGTATTTATGACTCGAAGACCGCCGGGCAACAAAGACGTTTGATCGACCTTACTAAGTGTACTGGCAATGTATGGTATCAGGGTTGTGATTGGCTGGTATCTATCAATTAATCACACATACAGACATTCTATTGGCGCCTAGGAAGTCAATAACACGGTTATCGACCGGAGCTCTTCTCTAAGAGCTAGTCATACAAAAATAACCTAAAATGAGACTCCTGATGAGCTCTTTAAAACGCTCTACAAGACATCTCGAACTTTCGACCTTAAGTTATTGAACTCAATTTCCACCAATTAAAAACAGTTGTATATCTCAAGCATGAAATCGTGACGTCGTACTGGATGTTATAAATTCCCCTTTTCTGTCGCAGTGTTGCTATATTGGTATCAAAACAGTGGGAAAAACGAACGAGTAACGTATCAAATGACTGCAAAACTGATAGTGATTATCTTTTTGACCTGGAGAAACTAAGTATTGATAGTTTCTTTTTTACTCCGACGAAGGGCTAAAGCTAGAAACGTCAGTAAAGTTATGTATCTTTTTTACGATGTTACAATATTTTTTTGACTTTTGAATATACAATATATATAAGCACGAATATCATAAGAGTAGAAAATAGTCACAGTAATATAGTACGTAACAACCTTAAAAAGAGTGACTGACGTTTCGAACGTTTGATGAACAATTATGCGTAATTAATTCTTTAGGCATTGTTTGCCAACGCAGTCCACACTAGTTCAATCGCGTGTTCTTAGAAACATCGACGCAGTCCACACTACTTTAACCGCTAGTTATCGTACGTTTTTACTCCAATTATTTCCTTAGAAACACTGACGCAGCCCACACTAGTTTAACCGCTAGTTATCATATATTTTTACTCCAATTGTCTCCTTAGCAACATCGACGCAGTCAACGCTAGTTTAACCGCTAGCTATCGTACATTGTATAGTACAAATGTTAATTGATTTATTCATGGATTTAAAATTGTTAGTGTACTATATTTGTTGATGTTGTTGTTTATCCATCGATCTAGTCAAGCAGTTGATCGTTTATCGATTAGTTAGCCGCGGTTTTTAAAAACAAAAGCACGTGCAGACCTCGCCCTTATAGATAAGACATTGTAATCAGCTTACTTTATGTTGGATAATAATTGAGATGGGATAAGCTAGGACTAAGATGACTATCATGCTCTATCGGCTGGTCTTTGAATCAGTATACCCAATCATAGGAAACAATCTAGAATAAGCTATGTTCCACAAGGAAAATACTCGCAAAAATATTGTAAGTTCTCAAGGAGGGATTACGGAAACCAAATTCACTTCTCTGAACGTGCAACAATATACACCTATTTCAATTAACGTTGTCCATCTGGAATGGTTGATCTGAGACCGATAGGAATTGTGGGAGTTCAATAAATTCCAAATGTGTTGTTTTAATCGCACTTGAATGGTGCTGAATTATGGATAATAGTATTTCAGAAGTAAACATTAATATTCGAGCGTGATTATAATAGTGTATTTGCAGTTTAACGAGCTCCCACAATTCCTATCGGTCTCAGATCGACCATTCCAGATGGACAACGTTAATTGAAATAGGTGCATACAAATCGACGGGCAGGAATAGATAGAATACAGTGAATCCATAGAAACATCCACTACAGCCTTGTTAGCTACGTTCATTTTTTAAATGAATAAATTTAAGGTACAACAATCGATGTCCTCCCGAAAATAATTATCTCGTCAGATAGTTGAGGTTATTGTTTTAACTTATAAAAACAGTTTAAAAGTTAAAAGCAGTTTTGAATCATTCAGAAGTATACCCACAATGCCTTTGGGACTTGTCTAGGCAATTCACCTTTGCCAGCCTTTTTGAAAACAGTGTTACCTTTATGTATTTGCGCGCGCAAAGTGCAAAATTACTTCACTAAGTCGGCTAATGAAACCATACCTAATATATATAGAAACACAATTGTTTACACTATAGGACTTTACCAAATACTTGTGATTAATGTATTAAGTATTTGCGCGCGCAAAGTGCAAAATTACTTCACTAAGTCGGCTAATGAAACCATACCTAATATATATAGAAACACAATTGTTTACACTATAGGACTTTACTAAATACTTGTAATTAATGACCTCGGGATGCTGTAAATCTGTTGATGTCTAGCTGTAAGTATAATCCAATTTATTATCCTATGTTTTGTCTCGGGTAATACCATAAAGCGCTTAACTAAATGCTTGGTTACTTACAGATATATGACGTAAATAAGGAAAACAGGATTTAAGGGAAATCTCCGCCATATATACTTAGAAGTCTATGGTGTATCCTTATTTCTATCTACACCTATTTCAAAAACGTTGTCCCAGCAGAAAGCAGCAATTATCAAGCCAAGACCGAAATGAATGCTGGTTTTCTAGATAGTTTGGCTTAGCAACAAGCAGCAAGTATTCCTGAAACGAAGTATGTTTTGTTGTTGTTGTTAAAACTCTCATTGACTATGCCGAACATTTGCCATGAAATAAACACCAACTAATAAAAGGCTAAACCTATTCTAAGGATTCTCGGTTTCTTAACAGTTGTATATAATAACAACACAGAAAAAAAAAACACCACCATTTCATAGGCTTTTCATAGGGGTTTCAAAGGCTTTTCATAGGCATTTCATAGGTTTTTTATTGGCTTTTCATAGGCTTTTCATAGGGGTTTTTCATAGGCATTTCATAGGTTTTTTATTGGATTTTCATAGGGGTTTCCATAGGGGTTTCATGGGCTTTTCGTAGGCTTCTCATAGGGGTAATCAATAAAGTAAAAAGAAATCAACACGGAACAAGTTCCCTCTCGTCGGAAGGTATTGCATGACATGAGGGAAGTGAATGAAGGTTCTACGACCATCGTGATATCAATAAGAAAGATCTCCTATCTGATAAACATTAATCGCCTATATACACATAGTACAAACAACTCTAAGCTGTTGCAGATGTCCACTCCTGCAGGTTAGTATATCGAAGTAGTAGTTACAACTATAACAGTTTGTTAGATGGATAGTGGTTAGGTTAACCCAATAGTCAGTTTTATATGAACCCTAAAGATTGAAAATCTCTCTAGCCCTCGTAAATCGCCTGAAGATGACCCGAGAGAAAAACTATACATTGTGAAGCACTAGGAAATGCGCTATTTAAATTCCATATTATTATTGACACTCTTTTTTTGGTCTAAATTCGAAGCTTTGATCAGGATCTTTCATGTAGGTATATGTTCTAAATGGGCACAAATTGACGAGAAAAACGCAATGCTGTTTTCTTGACGTCGAAACTATGATAACAAGCGATTATGTATAAGTGATTATGCTACAGAGGGCTGCTTCGATGTTATAAGTTAACCTTCAGATACGCGTACAAACGTACGATAATTAGTGGTTAAACTATAGTGGACTGAGTTAGTGTTTCTAACTAAACAATTGGAGTAAAAATGTACGAAAACTAGCGGTTAAACTAGTGTTGACTGCATTAGCTTGCGTTAGTGTTTCTAAGGAAACAACTGGTGTAAAACTGTACGATAACTAGTAGTTAAACTAGTATGGACTGCGTTAGTGTTTCTAAGGAAACAACTGGTGTAAAACTGTACGATAACTAGCGGTTAAACTAGTGTTGACTGCATTAGCTTGCGTTAGTGTTTCTAAGGAAACAACTGGTGTAAAACTGTACGATAACTAGTAGTTAAACTAGTATGAACTGCGTTAGTGTTTCTAAGGAAACAACTGGTGTAAAACTGTACGATAACTAGTATTTAAACTAGTATGGACTGCGTTAGTGTTTCTAAGGAAACAACTGGTGTAAAACTGTACGATAACTAGCGGCTAAACTAGTATGGACTGCGTGGATGTTTCTAAGGAAACAATTAGGATTAAATATGTAGGGTAACAAGTGATCGGTTGTGCATGGGCAAGATTTGCAGCGCTTTGACGGCGTGGCTTTTTTTCAGAAACTGTATTCGTATTCAAAGATTTCCGTCCTTAATATCATAAGTTCCCCGCATAACTGACAAATACATGTCTCTTTTGAAAGTACATGTCGTGAATTCGTTATCTTTGCAAATCAAACCTTTTAAGGATTTAACAATTTAGATCGCCACCAAACATCGTAAACGAACGAACCCTTCATTGATAGTAAACCATATCAAAGCCCATAATTGATGTATTTAAGTCCCCCTTTTAAAGCTCTATTGATCTAAAGTTACTTGTTAATAACTTAGATAAGAGAATCCTGAATAACTTTTAATAACGGCCTCGCCCTTAAATAATATCGCCGGTAATCTGGGCATTAAAGTGGCTCTTAATACTATATGTACTAACATTCTTCAGTAATGATCTATAGCTAAACGTATTTAAAAATATTTGATAACGAAAATGATTCTCAAATATATAACATAAAATGTTAAAATGAATGAATTAATAGTGTGAAAGCTGATTTACATGTTTTCTACTCCTGTATATGCTGTCTATCTTTGTTTATATGAATCGATCAGAGAAATGGATATTTGCAGAATTTCTCAGTACTTTTTGATATAAACCATAGGCAATAGAATGAGATTTGTAACACCGTAAAAAATGTTTACTGACGTTTCGAGCTTTAGCCCTTCGTCGGAGTAACGACGAAGGGCTAAAGTTCGAAACGTCAGTAAAGTTAAGTCAACATTTTTTTACGGTGTTACAACTTTCATTATATTACCTAACATGAAAATTGTCAACTGGTTTTGAAGAAAATGGTCCACGTTTGTGCAACTGAAAACAGCTAGATAGCAGAAGGCTGTCTGTATACTTAGTTATAAAGTACTCTGTTATAAAGTACTCTGTTATAAAGTACAGGTCCGCTGCTTTATCTGCTATAATGATAATGTCAGTTTATGCATCCTTCAATGCCTTTTATAGTCAGGGAAGTTACTGTTTGCTGCAGGAAGCGAGAGTCTCATTTCCTGCAGCGGACTGCGACTTCCCTGACAATAAAGTTATATTATTGTAACACCGACAAGTCGTACTTGAAACACCGACAAGTCGTACTTGTAACACCGACCAGTCGTACTTGATGTCCCATTAATACACTATCATCGACCTCCGATTCTAGTTTTATTGTCCCCAGCCGATCGTCTTTGACGGGAAGTTTAAGCCCCAAGGTGATGCGCACCGTGTTTGACGGGAAGTTTAAACCCCAAGGTGTGTCGGTTCAGTGATACTAATCGACTTCATGAATATAAGTAATACGGAATATGTTGCATCAATGTGTTTATCATAACCAAGATCTAATCTTGATTAAAAACACACTCTATTAAATACTGATCAAAATAGTTCGCCTTTCACAAATTAACTGGGATCTGTTACAGCTATACTAACCAACTCTCTGGACCTAGAAAGATACGCTCTCCAATAACTATGTCTACACGCACTAAAACTAAACTCTGCTATCCAACATGGCGGCTATATATGACGTCATCATAGAGATGTAACAGTCGAGAACATTTGATCGCATACATGCGTGTGGGAGAATGAGCAAACCAGCAAACGGCAACCATGACGGCACATCAAGACGAAGTATGCTCAAGTTTTCTTAACTTATATGACTGGTAGCATCTACATCAGAGCGCTTTGTCAGTTTCAATATAAGCAATCGACTTTATTGTCGGTCTGTCCTTAGCTGTCTAAGCTATCAATTCACCTGTGTCTCCACAAGAAAACACGGCACTAGGGTCGACTGCAGGTTTTGAAAAGAAATATAACCCTTACCCTTGCTACGTGCAGCCAATGTATCAGTCGCCAAACAAGGAGGTGCTATTTACGGTAAAAACAATTAAAACTCGGCAAACATATCAAAGTTATACCACGGTGAACGGATTTCAGTGTAACCGATGTCACCATGGTAATTAGTATACCACGGTAAAATCAACCTAGGTAGATTTACCTCGGGAAATCTAAATTAGAGTCCAAGTGTATAAACCGCAACTATTGTTTAGGGAGTGAAATCACGTTCTATTAGCAAACAACTGTCAACAAAACAGTTTAAAGTCACGAAAACTGATAACTCCTACAAAGTAATTAACAATTGACATGTACAACTAGCTGATTGTATTACTGTATCTAAGTGAGGAATGTTATCCAAGTTGATAGGAATTTCACAAGGATTTAGATAGTAATCACGAATGGTTTCTCAGTTTAAATCAGCAATGTTTTGTTTTGGTTGATCAGCGAATAATTCCCTCGGGGTTTTACCGATAACACTGGTGAAAAGGTCAGAGCTTCAGAATGATTAAAACCGACTGGAAAGGCAGAAAATGGTCTAAGAGTCTGTCATGTTAAGAACATCTCACATCAAAGGATAAGAAGTAGTTTGTGTTTGTGGTTGAGGACAGGAAAGAGAGGTAGTCAGCGGTAGGCTGGTAAGTATGGTGATCACAGGGGGTTTCATGCGAATCATCATCATTCTGTTATTATAACATATACTGATGAACACACTTGATTGACTATCAATTTTATGGTCTAGTGTACGACCATACCAATCAAAAACTACAAGTACTTTAAACTCCAGCAAGGGTACTGAACAACAGATATTATGTACAAGTTTGATCATACAACAGAACTGAAAGCATATAGTGTAGAGACCCTGTATGCTGAGAAGATATGATGTAAATGAGGCACCCCCTGACGTGTTTTTCAAACCGCTATTTCTATAGCTCTGCGGTATACGCTTTAGTAATACAGACCATCAAACTGACTATATCATAACAGACTGATAAACAACGACAAACTATAGGCTACATATACAGCCTTAACATAGGAATCATTCGGAACGAACTTGGCTATTTACCATCGATATCCCAGAAGTTAGTGCTCCTTTTTTGGTCTTTAAATTATCGGTGTGTTAATTGAATTATAAGTGAACTGTATCGAGGGTTGTTCATTTCGTGATCTCTATCATTGGTGAGTAAATCCTTGTATTTGTTTGTCTATTAACTAGGAAATTAAGGCTATTAGTAAACAGCATTTATTTACTGAAAACCATTATTGTCCAAATATTCAAATAGTCACTCCTAAGTCAAATAGTGACAAGTCAAATAGTCCAAAACCAAATCAGTGTAGGATAGGTGTATGGTGATAAGAATCATAAATCAATATTAGTCAACTAGGGACCTGATTTCTGTTCTTTAATTAAGATGAAAACCCTAGCTTGGGCCATATTCCATTCACTGTATTTACAGTAAATATTAAATAAATTAGAAGCAGGAATCAACACAAACTGGTTTAACACAGTGGGTCCTTTTGTCTAAACGAGACGTCGATCAAAGATTAATACAGTATATAACATTTTCCCATTAAACAATGGCGTTAAACACTATCTAGATCACAGCACTAGTACTATATAATAGGAAACTAGCGAGTAAACTAGTATAGGCTGCGTCGGTGTTTGATATAAACGATAGATTATAGAATGAAATTTGTACCACCGTAAAATATGTTTACTTAAATAGAAACTAGCGAGTAAACTAGTATAGGCTGTGTCAGTGTTTGACATAATAATACGATAGATATTAGAATGAAATTTGCAAAAACGTAAAAAATGTTGACTTAACTTTACTGACGTTTCGAGCTTTAGCCCTTCGTCGGAGTTTAAAAGGTATATGGTAGGTAGATTAGCAGGTATTTTCTTGTAGAGGTATTCATAGCCGTGGGGTAATTGTAAAAACCGTCGGTATATAATTATCGGCCAGGAGATAACTATCAAACCAGAAAACAAACCTTTTATTAGTTTTGTAAATGTCTGATAAATCATGGTTGTGATTTAATAGGCACCGGACGTTGCTAACTAATCGAAAATCAAATCTGATCTCAAAAAATACTTGACTTGTTACAAATTGAAGGAAGTTGCATAATTTGTGCTAGCTGAATGGTTTATTTCGCACCCCCTACTAGTATCTTAGTGGTATAGACAAATTCCGCAACCGTATAGAACAATGCCATGGCCCATTTCCATAGAAAAAACTGTTTTTTTATAGGGTAAAGATAATGTAAACAAATGACTAGGGAATCTAATGACATCTGAAATCAAAACTACTCGAATATTAAATCTATATATTAGGTCATACATTTATTTCAAAAAAGGTTGTCTGAATTGATATATAATTGCAAGGTGACAGAACGTAATAATGGGCATACACTTACGCCTCTTTTAGCTCGTAATGGACACGGAGTCTACTGCTGGAATGTAAAGTTCATCTTTTTACAACAAAACGTTCAAAAACGCCTCGATAATTCGTGTTTAGACGTATGGCCATAATTCATTTCCGTCTACAGTAATAATGTATTATCTTCAAAGTAGACGACGTTTTAGTGCAGCAATGAAAAAAATAATCTCTAAAATTGACTGTTTATAATCCAGAATATTCTTGGTTAAAGACGTTAATCTATAAACAATGATATTATCAGTGTTTTGGTTGTTGTTATTGTGATTCTTCGCGGAGGTGCTAACACACCCTCAATCGTTGAATATTTCAGAAAAAATAACTTCCGTTTAATTGTAAGCTTATCACGTTTTTAAAAGGTAGAATTGAGTTGTGATTTATAGATATTACATTATAATAAAACACTAATAAATATCTTCCTAGTATTTATATTATAGCAATTTGGACCAGTGTATGTAATATTTAAAGTACTAAGGGACCATTATTTACAGGGCAGGGGGGGGGGGGGGGGGGGGTGCAAAGAGAGGTGGGCCAGTATTTTTAATGCTCCACGAAGGACGGGGTTAAGAGAGACAAAGGGTACTGTAGGGGGAGGGGTCACTATACTTTGTGCAAGTGAGAATAAAAATGCACCAGACTCCGACTCCCCTCCCCCCTCCCTGCAAATAAAGACCGGTCCCTAGTTAATGTCGGTGCCTAGGTTTTTAGATGGAAATTGTACAATAACAATTAGAATTTAAAACTAATAATTATAAACTGATTTTCTTTGGAGGGAGGGTTTCTTTATATACACGAAGCATTGAAGCCCGTTTTCCTTTGTCTGAATGATCAGTTTTAATCAGCTTTGTTGTAATAGAAGTATGGAGTAAGCTCCAAATAAAACATATTGAGCTAATCCTGGATTAACACTAAACGCTTATATAACGAGATAAAGAACAAACTATTATCGAAACAGTCGGACGACCTTGATAGTATACACTGATAAATAGTTTATCAATACTTGCTTTATCAGGATACTAACATAAACTATGGCATAATAGTTAACTATGATGGAATGGTAGGTAATAGAATGACATTTGTAACACCGTAAAAAATATTTACTTGACTTTACTTAAATGGAAACTAGCGAGTAAACTAGTATAGGATGCGTTGGTGTTTGATATAAACGATAGGTAATATTATGACATTTGTAACACCGTAAATAATGTTTAATTGACTTTACTGACGTTTCGAGCTTTAGCCCTTCGTCGGAGTAAAAAAGGGGGGCTAAAGCTTGAAACGTCAGTAAGTTAAGTCAACATATTTTACGGTGTCACAAATTTCATTCTATAACCTGTTGTTTATATCAAACACTGACGCAGCCTATACTAGCTCACTCGCTAGTTTCCATGTATGATGGAATGGAATTAGTTTGGCATCACAAATTGTGCATCAAAATGCGATTATAAATAAAAACCGACGGTTTTGGTTCCTTTAGTTTTAAATTAAGATAACTGTCTTTTGTTTGCAAAGGCTGCTTTTCAGTTCAGTCTCTAAGTCTGCATTGCAGCCAGACATTTCCAATTTGAGCTTAATTTAGAAAATGCAACTATTCTAGAGATAGTATTGTGACCTCACGTTCAGCTAATAGTTTAATCTTTGTCATACCAACGTTTATTTTAAGTATTCGTGATAACACAGGGTCACATTGTAGAAAGACAGTCGAAATTACCATTGTTATTTTAGGTCTCGTAATCTATGTTGTGTTCTCATGGTGCAATTGTCAGTCTCTAGTTTTGTAATTGACATTTTCTACAAAAATAGATATTAACACTAAAATACATGTCACGTGACACAACATAAATTCATTATCAATTGTGAACATAGATTTCATAATTCTTATCCCATGTTAACTGCTACCCATCATTAAACAGTAAAAACATTAATTTCAACTGCTGAAAACAGATTAACAAAGAATCACGTGTTTGTTTATTGAACTGTTCGTCCGAAGACAGGCGCCCACAACAGCATAACCAATTACTGTGTGTCGCTTGTTGTAGTGTTACAGCGCAACGCGTAAAAGTATGGCCACTGATAATGTATTCGCATACCTCTGTCTCGCAATCGATCCAATCAGCGTTGTAGGATTGTGTTATCTTGTCTCGGATCAAAACGCTTATTGGATCGATGGCGAGACAGAAGTATGCGAATACATTATCAGTGACCATACTTTTACGCGTTGCGCTGTAATCTCTTCTTTAAGTGTACAACGTTAATACATTGACTGTATATCAAGTCAATATGACATTAGCATATTTATTGGTACGGTTAGACATAACAATAAGCATTTAGGGTTGTTATACATCGACGACCTTTCTGCAAACAATAGGTTTGACGATGTTGATTTTTGTAACAATAAAAACAGAGCACGTTTCCAAATAGAATTCTCAATCCACGAGTTAAAAAGGTTGATCTGGATCGTATAACTTTACACTTGCATTTCGTAATTAACTATAGAATTCTCAATCCACGAGTTAAACAGGTTGTTCTGGATCGTATAACTTTACACTTGCATTTCGTAATTAACTATAGAATTCTCAATCCACGAGTTAAACAGGTTGTTCTGGATCGTATAACTTTACACTTGCATTTCGTAATTAACTATAGAATTCTCAATCCACGAGTTAAACAGGTTGTTCTGGATCGTATAACTTTACACTTGCATTTCGTAATTAACTATAGAATTCTCAATCCACGAGTTAAACAGGTTGTTCTGGATCGTATAACTTTACACTTGCATTTCGTAATTAACTATAGAACTAGTACTTCCAACTCTATACTCCTGAATATTTCACTATAAACGTCATCGTTCGTCTTTCAGTATATCAAAATGTGCAGCTAGTTACTTTGTCTTAGATGCCAAACTATCAACCTTTTACAAGGGCGGATCTAGGGGGTGTTCCTTCAGGCACCGGACACCCCCCTAGCGCCGCAATTACCCCTATTTTATTTAAGACATTTAGTGTCTGGACACCCCCTAACACCTTAAGAGCCCTTCATTTGCAATTGGGACACCCCTGACAAATTTCTGGATCCGGCCCTGTTTTATTAATTCCAAACAAGGGCGCCAAAACGAAAAGTTCAGTGCATTGTGAAATGTTTGGACCTAGGAATATAAATTAAGTTTCACTTATCTCAAATATTGTCCAGAAAATGTGTAATTGTCCGCTTTTAATCACGATAATGTGCTGTATTCCACCACACCGACAATAATACCAACGGTCGTTTGAACGCTAAGATTGTGTGCCGCTGTACTAGCCGTTCAACGTAGTGGTGTCGCGAATATTCGTTATTCATTAGCCAACCACTAATTGGATTAAAATCGAATTCGCCCCTCCATTCACCTAGGTGATGGTGGAATACAGCACATTTTCGTGATTAAAAGTGGACAATTACACATTTTCTGGACAATATTTGAGATAAGTGAAACTTAATTTATATTCCTAGGTCCAAACATTTCACAATGCACTGAACTTTTCGTTTTGGCGCCCTTGTTCCAAACAGCTATAGATGTTAATACATGAATGTGTGGTTATATTAGTGCTTACTGTCAATACCTAAATCTAGTTTCTTTTTATTCACAGTTGTACAAGTACGATCCAAAGATGAATCTAACAAACCAGACATCGAATTTCTCCAATATGACTATCAATAACTCGATTGGTCCACAACCCGCGGGATCCGAGTCAGTATCGTTGGCCCAGCGTGTTATATCAGCTATAGCGATGATTGTGCTCATAATACTGTCTATATCAGGCAACGTCCTGGTCATAGCCTCGTTCTACTACTACAAGAAAATACGTCGTAGTGTGACCAACTGTTTCATCGTGTCACTAGCAGTCAGTGATCTAATGGTGGCTTTTCTATCGGAGCCATTCTGGCTTTCTTACCAGATCACGAACTGGGAATCTCTTCCTCAAGGATGGAACCGTGAAATATTTGTCATGTTTTGGACGATACTGGATATATCGTGTGCTATAGCATCTATCGTTAATCTTATGTTTATATCTATTGATCGTTACTTTGCAATTAAAAGTCCGTTATCACATCACACGAAGATGACACCCGAGGCGTCGATATGGATAATTCTAGCACTATGGGCGTATTCCATAGGGACTGGGTGTCTATTTCTATTGAGCTGGTACTGGAAGTTTATGCTTATCTTTGCTATAGGGTTCGTAGTACCCCTTATTATCATGGTATTCTGCTATGTCGGTATTATGGTAGTGATATCGTCTAAGGCCCGTCTATCCAACCAAGTAGGCTCAACACGACTTGATAAAGAGTTCAAAACAGCGAAAAGCTTAGGGGTAGTGACAGGTTCTTTTGTATTCTGTTGGCTACCTTTCTTTATCGTGTCTTTAGTATACCAGTATTGTATACCATGCCAGGTCGGGATCGCTACTGTACCAGCTTTACCATCAGCGGTGAAATGGCTTCATTACCTCAATAGCTGCCTCAACCCTATCATATATGCATTCCTCAATCCAACATTCAAAGTCGCCTTCAGAAATCTATTCCGTCGTTTCTGTAACAACCCAGAAAACTTCAACGATGATATGACCATCACCACCATGATATTCCCAAGCAGTCGACGCAAAGCAAATGCACGTAAGAAATCTCACGACAACAATGTACCAAACGGCAAACCAAAGTCAAAAGTGAAAAACAGAAAACTACTTCGGTTCAAGACGCCAATAGTGGAGGAATCCCTACAAGACTCGTACTCAGAGAACGCCCTCGACAAACGAGTACACGAAGAGACATACATCGAGAAGGTACACGATACACCACCTTGTTATCAAGCTAATGGGTGTGGCGATCCCACGCGGGAACCACGCCCTCAAAGACATGTGCATTACCCGGATGAGGACCTTTTACAAACGAATAAAACAGATCCTATGGACATTGATTGTAGTTCGATATTAAGCGATTCCAATAATAATCCCAGTGATAACGAAGGACCGTCTAACAATGGGTACAAACCAATCAACAACAAGACAGAGACTCTTAACGAACTTGATTTACCGCTGAGCAATGTGACTGACACATCGGACATCTCAACCTTCCATGACCAGGAAAACAACCAGTTTTACTTTTATGTCGACGGAGAATATATCCCAGAAAAAGATTTAAAAACCTCAGATGTATGATACGAAAAGTACGTTGGGAAGAAAAACACATGGTCAGCCCACATTCGAACGTATGATCGCAATAGAATCTAAACAATGTTCACAGTCGTACTAATGGTTGCACTCGAATGTATGATCATATTCGAACAAATGATCACAAAAAACATAAGATGACATTCGAACCCATAATCGCAAACGAATTAATGGTTCTATTCGAACGAATGATCACATTCAAACATGAGATCTTATGGCGAGATATCGATGAGAAGATGTGATCAATGACATCTTTCTTCTTGTAACTCTTGGCACTTTCTTAACGGCGATCAAACACTGAGCACTTACATACCTCACAGAGAAAAAAAAGTCTTAAGGTTCCTCTATAAATATTTAACCTTTTGACTACAAACTTATCGATAATCTCGTACCGACGAGCTCTAAATCGAGGTCACCGCGTTGAAATCCATAAGCACAATAAATCAGTGTTAATAGCTATTGGTCTAGAATGAGCTCGATCTACTTCGCAAGAACGAAAGAAAAGGAATATAGTGAAACCCCTCTATATAAACCGGACCCCCCTCACCCAAATGGATTTTTTGCTCAATTTTTCCCAAAACAGCTAATCAAACAACAATTAAACAATTAAAAAACCAACAACTCCACTTTTTTAGCGTCTCCAATCTTCTAGCCAGACATAGGTTTCCCACTAATTGGGGAGACTCACTTGCACTCACTACCTTAAATGTTTTAGCACACAACTCTGCTCACATGTTGATTAAAAAAATCCGGAACCCCCACTAATCCGGGCATTTTTCTTGGTCCCAGCAATGTCCGTTGTAGAGGGGTTTCACTGTATTGCCCAAGAAAACGTTCTTCAACAAATCAGTGTATATTTAAGGTTAACTTATATTCAGCTATAACATGGCAATAGGTAAGGTGTAAAAGATATCGAACACAATATATAAAACAAGAAAACAAATAAAAAAATGCCTCACTTTAGTACGTAGCATGCAAAAACAACTGAAATTAGTTGATGTTGTGTTTCTTTTATCGGTTGTTTGAGTATTCACTACTCAGTCGTTTTTGCAGTGAATAACTGTGGATGCATCGCTTTACTCAGTTATTTGAGTAACGACTACTCAGTCGTTTTTACAGCGAGTAACTGTGGATGCATCGCTTTACTCAGTTATTTGAGTAATCACTACTCAGTCGTTTTTGCAGTGAATAACTGTGGATGCATCGCTTTACTCCGGTATTTGGGTAACCACTACTCAGTCGTTTTTGCAGTGAATAACTGTGGATGCATCGCTTTACTCAGTTATTTGAGTAATCACTACTCAGTCGTTTTTGCAGTGAATAACTGTGGATGCATCGATTTACTCAGTTATTTGAGTATCCACTACTCAGTCTTTCTAGCAACGCAACCCCTTTAATGCTAGGTGGTTCAGAGCATGTCAAGTAACTATATGTCTAATATTTGGAAAACCATATATATAATATTTATTTAGTTGAAAATATCTTAAAGATTTTGTGTAGAAACTTGTTTGTAAACAAGTTTAGCTAGTAAGCAGTCAGTAAGCTGTGACGTAGTTGTTTTACAAGCCTCTAAAAAGGTTGTTAGATTTACGTATAGCAAACATTACATTTATACCTGTTTCAACAAAGGTTGATGGTGTGAAACAAAGAAGGCTATCTGTAAACTCTGATTTACTGATCTCCGTTAGTAATAAAATTTGAACTATATTTAAGTTATAAGCTTGAAGTGTGCGTTTTGGATTTATTACGAACTGAAAAAATAAACATTTTAAATCCAGATTTAGACTTCCGTGTTCAAAGTCAAACCAGAACGAAGCTAACAATACCAGTACACAACGGAGAAGCCCAGAACGTCAACCTTTATAGAAACAGATATATGTTAGACCACAGCTCCCAGGGTGCTTTGCAATCTCTCTCGCATGATGCCTATTACGTCATATGTTTTTAAAGTATTTCGCTCGTTAAAGAAGCAGCCTTTCATAAGTTTTTCTTTGGATGCCACAATACTATAATGTATCATAAACATGGCCTTCGCCCCAGTCTAGTTGTTTTGGTTTTCACTGCTCGGCAGAGCAAGCACAGGAAGCCCAGTTGTATTAGAAAAGGGAAACCAGTAGAGAAGGCTACATGGGTTAAGTATATTACTAACTCTTATTATGGAAGACTGATTCTACTATTATCAAAGGTGTTTATCTCGATATCGTGTACAATACTATGACGTAATCATATTAACACATCACTTCACTTATAACGGATAATTCCTGACCCTTTCAATGTAATTTATCACATTAATAGATGAATTTAATATAAATAAATGGATAAACTAGAATATCAACACTGTTTACTGCTTTGTGTTTGTACTAAGGGACTGTTCATTATTTATCGAGAGGATGGGCTGGTGCAAATAGGGGGCCACCATTTGTTATGCATGGGTTAAGGGGGGGGGGGGGGGGGTGTTAAAAAAATGTATAGCAAGCAAAAAT
Organism: Metridium senile; assembly: GCA_949775045.1. NCBI lineage: Eukaryota > Metazoa > Cnidaria > Anthozoa > Actiniaria > Metridiidae > Metridium > Metridium senile. The sequence goes on from OX459107.1 coordinate 503,017, forward strand.
GTTAAGCTGCATCCTGATAGTATGAAATAACTTGAATGCATGTCTATTAGTTGTACATGGTGACTTGATTTATACACTGACTTTATTTCACGCATGCCGGAGGAGGGCTGATGTAATGATGATTTATGGAACGTAAATCCATGCGATGTTTTAGTGCTGGGAATGCAATCTTATTACTCGGGCTACCCGTATGGTAGGTCTTGTCTCGTTTCATCTATTGTCAACAAAAAGAACTAACGATTTGAGGAACGTAAATCCATGTGATATTATAGTAAGGGTATCTTATTACTCGGGCTACCGGTATGATAGATTCCCATATAATTAAAGTTAGGAAATTCAAATAAAAATTGATATGAAACCCCATGAAATCCAACAAATTCCAATGAAACCCACGACAATCATATGAAATCTACTGATGAAATCTAGAAAACTACCACGAAATGCATGACAAGCGAATGCTGGAAACAACGAAATATATAAAATATATAAAAACGTACAGCCATAGAAAAGAAAAGAGGGAATCTATTTTACTATTTTATATTTTATTGCTTATTAAATTGAACGTAAGTCGATACGACAACTGTTTTTTTCTCTAATAAAAAATACCACTACTTTACACAGAACCAATACTAGATAGTTGTATAATTAATCTATAATCAATTCAAATAATTTTAATAATAGTAAGATAATAATAATAATAATAATAATTAATAGTAATCTGATGAATAACAGATGATGTATTGGTGAATTTTTATATATCCATTGTAGATATTTGATGAATATTTGATTAAGATTTGGAGTTGTTTAATACTACAAGTTTAAGCTTTTTGAAGGCTGAATCATTCGCTAGAGTGCTCACACTAAGCCGATGAAACAAATAGTACTAATTTATGCTAAATAGTGTTAATTAAAAAATAGTAATCAAAGAATTTAGTATCAATAAGTACCATTTAGTACAAAATATTGTTCATGATTTTGAAGCAGGCACTCTAGTCTTTAAGCTGGTTATAATATACAAGTAAATTTAGGATGATTTAGTATTGAATATTATTGTGTCAGCCTTGTAAAACATTAATGTTAATTGTTGATGACAATGAATAGATTACCTCTTTGAAAGTTATATGAATGAAATCAAGTTTGAATCAGATCATATACATAATGATAATCATATGACTTTCAGTCGGTCTGAATTTTCAAATCATGAAGAAAACGAACAAGATGACTGATGATGGTCACATTTCTCCTCCCTCCCCTCCCCCTGTTTTTTTACACTTTTGTCACTACTCTTTCAAAAAATATTTTCCAATGAGATAAAACATTTAGCAGCAAAATATATGCATAGTTGCAGGCATGCACGTTAATAGTCCTATGTCCTGGTGATGATGCGGGCAGCAATGTTGGTCTATTCAATCTTTAATGTACTGGCATAATCTTCCTGTTTCTTTTTGCGATATTCTGGTTTCACGCTCATACGTTTTAGTTGTCCATCCCTAGGTCAACATACAATACAGTTTAGATGGAACTTCCTTATAAAGGGTTATTGGTATTATCATGACACAGGGACCCCATCAGATAGGGTTATTAGTATTATGATGGCACAGGGACCCCATCAGATAGGGTTATTAGTATTATGATGGCACAGGGACCCCATCAGATAGGGTTATTAGTATTATGATGGCACAGGGACCCCATCAGATAGGGTTGTTAGTATTATCATGACACAGGGATCCCATCAGATTGGATAATGATATTACAATATCATGGAAGTGAATGTGCAATTTTAGTTTATGATATTTATCAGAAATATTAGTTTATTAAAAGCTGAGTGCTGTGTGATTACTAACATGCATTGATTATGTTTATATTTATTACTTGAAAATTAGCACAAAAAAAATAGGTAGTATTTTTGAAGATGTAGCCAATATTTCTTCAAGTTTTTAGGTGGGGGATTGAACCCATGTTCTTCTGGTAGCTGGTTTGTGTATTTACATTATGAATTTAATATTAATGTTATCAGTGTTTAATGTGCAAGCATTTAAGATGTTTAACATGTAATGTGTTTACTATAATTCAAGTGACAATTTATACTAAACCTTCAAATAATGTGATCAAAGAATTAACTGAGGGATATTATAAATAATACTATTAAGAAGTGCATAAACTACACCAATACTATGTGGTACTAGCTGTTATTGAACATCAAAATACGATAATATGGTAGCTGAGGTGCTATGACATTATACACATACAGTGCACAACAAAAAGGAAAAGATGAAAATTTATGAAATTTTCTCTTCTGTACTCTAAGAAGAAATAGATGGCTAGTTTGTGCTAATATCAGCTTCATCTATGTTACATGAATATAAAAAGCTAAAGATTTAATACCAAAGGACTATGATTCCTAACTTACCATATCAAATCCACTAGTCCACCTTGTTGTGCTATCTCTCTCTTGACTCGACCTGCAAACTGTACCGACGTCTCATCATCCTACACACAGAAAACATACATATTGCAGCTTTGGTTGTAGCTTTTTGCATATTGATTGTCAGTAGTTAGATAATGAAATGAAGATAGTAGTGAATTAATAAATGAATAAATTAATTAATTAATAAATGAAAGAAAGAATGAATGAATGAATATAGAGATGAAACAATATATGAACCAAAGAGTCACTGAATACACACAAAAAATAAAAAGAATGAATGAACCAATGAATGAAAAAATGAATAAACAACTGAAAGAAAGAATGAATAAAAAAAAGAATGAACCAATGAACCAATGAATGACTGAATTAGCAAATGACAGAAAGAATGCATGAATGAATAAACAAACATAACAAATAAAAGAATGAATGAATTCATGAATAAGTACAATAATGAATGACTGAATTAACAAATGAAAGACCAAACTAGATGTCCTACCTTCTTATACATTGGTTCCATGTACCATACATCACAAACTATAGCCCAGCTTGTCAGCAAACTAAACAAATATTGACCAAAGCCTTCAGCACTGGAATTCCAGAATGCATCGGCAAAGGTGGAGTCATACTGTAACATCGAATAAAAGCATGTCAAAATAGATCATTTATAACTGGGCTACCTGTGGGAGGTTTGGCAGCTAATGGACTAGGAGCTCTTCCTAATCTCTCTCTTTTACTTACAGTATGTAGCAGGGATGTGGTCGCAACATATTGAAACATTTACAAATGGGTTGCCTGTGATTGCCTTTGGTAGAATAGATGAAAAGGACTGGGAATGTTCCTCAATCCCTCTCTACTATAAATGCAGAGGGATCCCAACATACCTTTATAGCAACAGGACAGATGACACCACCAATTTCAAAGCTGCCTTTCTTGAACATCATGACTGAAGTGTTGTTGATGCATGTACCTGGGTAATGTAGATGAATTAGAAAAAAACCACAGTTGCTGTCATAATGTAGATAAATTAGACCAAGCAAAACCACAGTCGCTGTCATAATGTAGATAAATTAGACCAAGCAAAACCACAGTCGCTGTCATTTGCTCGAGACAATCAATTATTGTATCCAAAAGCTATTTATAATTATTGTGAAGATAATGATAATGAACGACAGATTCAAATTGAGGCTGGAGTGGATCAATACCCTGGTCACTAGATGCTTGACTAAAAGTGACCAGGGTAGTATTTTAACTACTTCAAGCATGACTTGAATTTATCATTTCATGATAGAGTGAAACAAATGTGGGAAAGTTCTATTATAATTTTTGTATGATAAATAATGTAAATAAATAATGTAATATTTATATAGCGCAAATATCTACGTACATAATTATTCAAATGCGCTTGTGTATGAGTGAGGCAGTCACTGAGGGTGGTCACGTCCAGAGAATTTGTTTTCATCCTCAGTGGTTCTTTTACGTCCACCTTGTAACATAGTCAGAGTGAAGGCAGACGGGACCTTCAGCTTTACGTCCTTATCCAAGAAGACGAGGCACTGAGAGAGTAAAGTATCTTGCCCAAGGACACAACGTAATTGCCCAGGACAGGAATCGAACCCAGACCATTAGGCCCAGAGTCTGACACGCTGACCGCTAGGCCACCACGCCTCTTGATGTCAATTAACACAAAATAGAGAAGTCTTACCTTCTGGGAATATCAGCATTGGGTTTTTACTTGGATCTTCTACATGTTCTCGTAATCTTCAATAAAAAATGAAATACAAATGTTTAACTGTCATTCTTTCACTCAATCATTTACAACAAGTAATTTGTTAATAGCAGGTGTATAGATCCAGACCAACAGTTGACAGGTTTTTAAAGACAGGAAAGCTTGCAAAGAGTCCAGTCATATATCACTATTCTGTAAAATTGATCTGTTGACAGTAAAATCTGACCGGTTTCCATAAACCATTGCAAACCAACCTACACTTATACATCACAGTATTACTTTTTAATAGTTACTTCAACGAAACACACTATAAACTCTACTTAAATATTTGATTTCTATATGTAATATACATGTGGATCAAAATGACTGATGATGTGGATCGAATGTCAATGTATCTTAATAGTGGATCGAAATGATCTGGATCAAAATGACTTTGGATCGAAAATACGGGTTACAACTTATACAGCAGTGTGAGTAGAGGGTATTAGTCAAGGTCGACCAATCATTTCCTCATTTGTTAATCTTCAATTTAAGTGACATAGAGACAAGTGGTATGTATTGGACGTTACCTTCTTGTTACAATCATTGAAGTGACATAGAGACAAGTGGTATGTATTGGACGTTACCTTCTTGTTACAATCATTGAAGTGACATAGAGACAAGTAGTATGTAGTGTATTGGACGTTACCTTCTTGTTACAATCATTTAAGTGACATAAAGACAAGTGGTATGTATTGGACGTTACCTTCTTGTTACAATCATTGAAGTGACATAAAGACAAGTGGTATGTATTGGACGTTACCTTCTTGTTACAATCATTGAAGTGACATAGAGACAAGTGGTATGTATTGGACGTTACCTTCTTGTTACAATCATTGAAGTGACATAGAGACAAGTGGTATGTATTGGACGTTACCTTCTTGTTACAATCATTGAAGTGACATAAAGACAAGTGGTATGTATTGGACGTTACCTTCTTGTTACAATCATTGAAGTGACATAGAGACAAGTGGTATGTATTGGACGTTACCTTCTTGTTACAATCATTGAAGTGACATAGAGACAAGTGGTATGTATTGGACGTTACCTTCTTGTTACAATCATTGAAGTGACATAGAGACAAGTGGTATGTATTGGACGTTACCTTCTTGTTACAATCATTGAAGTGACATAGAGACAAGTGGTATGTATTGGACGTTACCTTCTTGTTACAATCATTGAAGTGACATAGAGACAAGTGGTATGTATTGGACGTTACCTTCTTGTTACAATCATTGAAGTGACATAAAGACAAGTGGTATGTATTGGACGTTACCTTCTTGTTACAATCATTGAAGTGACATAGAGACAAGTGGTATGTATTGGACGTTACCTTCTTATTACAATCATTGAAGTGACATAGAGACAAGTGGTATGTATTGGACGTTACCTTCTTGTTACAATCATTGAAGTGACATAGAGACAAGTGGTATGTATTGGACGTTACCTTCTTGTTACATTCATTGAAGTGACATAGAGACAAGTGGTATGTATTGGACGTTACCTTCTTGTTACAATCATTGAAGTGACATAGAGACAAGTGGTATGTATTGGACGTTACCTTCTTGTTACAATCATTGAAGTGACATAGAGACAAGTAGTATGTAGTGTATTGGACGTTACCTTCTTGTTACAATCATTTAAGTGACATAAAGACAAGTGGTATGTATTGGACGTTACCTTCTTGTTACAATCATTGAAGTGACATAAAGACAAGTGGTATGTATTGGACGTTACCTTCTTGTTACAATCATTGAAGTGACATAGAGACAAGTGGTATGTATTGGACGTTACCTTCTTGTTACAATCATTGAAGTGACATAGAGACAAGTGGTATGTATTGGACGTTACCTTCTTGTTACAATCATTGAAGTGACATAAAGACAAGTGGTATGTATTGGACGTTACCTTCTTGTTACAATCATTGAAGTGACATAGAGACAAGTGGTATGTATTGGACGTTACCTTCTTGTTACAATCATTGAAGTGACATAGAGACAAGTGGTATGTATTGGACGTTACCTTCTTGTTACAATCATTGAAGTGACATAGAGACAAGTGGTATGTATTGGATGTTACCTTCTTGTTACATTCATTGAAGTGACATAGAGACAAGTAGTATGTATTGGACGTTACCTTCTTGTTACAATCATTGAAGTGACATAGAGACAAGTGGTATGTATTGGACGTTACCTTCTTGTTACATTCATTGAAGTGACATAGAGACAAGTAGTATGTATTGGACGTTACCTTCTTGTTACATTCATTGAAGTGACATAGAGACAAGTAGTATGTATTGGACGTTACCTTCTTGTTACATTCATTGAAGTGACATAGAGACAAGTAGTATGTATTGGACGTTACCTTCTTGTTACATTCATTGAAGTGACATAGAGACAAGTGGTATGTATTGGACGTTACCTTCTTGTTACATTCATTGAAGTGACATAGAGACAAGTAGTATGTATTGGACGTTACCTTCTTGTTACAATCATTGAAGTGACATAGAGACAAGTGGTATGTATTGGACGTTACCTTCTTGTTACATTCATTGAAGTGACATAGAGACAAGTAGTATGTATTGGACGTTACCTTCTTGTTACATTCATTGAAGTGACATAGAGACAAGTAGTATGTATTGGACGTTACCTTCTTGTTACATTCATTGAAGTGACATAGAGACAAGTAGTATGTATTGGACGTTACCTTCTTGTTACATTCATTGAAGTGACATAGAGACAAGTAGTATGTATTGGACGTTACCTTCTTGTTACATTCATTGAAGTGACATAGAGACAAGTAGTATGTATTGGACGTTACCTTCTTGTTACATTCATTGAAGTGACATAGAGACAAGTAGTATGTATTGGACGTTACCTTCTTGTTACATTCATTGAAGTGACATAGAGACAAGTAGTATGTATTGGACGTTACCTTCTTGTTACATTCATTGAAGTGACATAGAGACAAGTAGTATGTATTGGACGTTACCTTCTTGTTACAATCATTGAAGTGACATAGAGACAAGTGGTATGTATTGGACGTTACCTTCTTGTTACATTCATTGAAGTGACATAGAGACAAGTAGTATGTATTGGACGTTACCTTCTTGTTACATTCATTGAAGTGACATAGAGACAAGTGGTATGTATTGGACGTTACCTTCTTGTTACATTCATTGAAGTGACATAGAGACAAGTGGTATGTATTGGACGTTACCTTCTTGTTACATTCATTGAAGTGACATAGAGACAAGTGGTATGTATTGGACGTTACCTTCTTGTTACATTCATTGAAGTGACATAGAGACAAGTAGTATGTATTGGACGTTACCTTCTTGTTACATTCATTGAAGTGACATAGAGACAAGTGGTATGTATTGGACGTTACCTTCTTGTTACATTCATTGAAGTGACATAGAGACAAGTGGTATGTATTGGACGTTACCTTCTTGTTACATTCATTGAAGTGACATAGAGACAAGTAGTATGTATTGGACGTTACCTTCTTGTTACATTCATTGAAGTGACATAGAGACAAGTGGTATGTATTGGACGTTACCTTCTTGTTACATTCATTGAAGTGACATAGAGACAAGTGGTATGTATTGGACGTTACCTTCTTGTTACATTCATTGAAGTGACATAGAGACAAGTAGTATGTATTGGACGTTACCTTCTTGTTACATTCATTGAAGTGACATAGAGACAAGTGGTATGTATTGGACGTTACCTTCTTGTTACATTCATTGAAGTGACATAGAGACAAGTAGTATGTATTGGACGTTACCTTCTTGTTACATTCATTGAAGTGACATAGAGACAAGTGGTATGTATTGGACGTTACCTTCTTGTTACATTCATTGAAGTGACATAGAGACAAGTGGTATGTATTGGACGTTACCTTCTTGTTACATTCATTGAAGTGACATAGAGACAAGTGGTATGTATTGGACGTTACCTTCTTGTTACATTCATTGAAGTGACATAGAGACAAGTGGTATGTATTGGACGTTACCTTCTTGTTACATTCATTGAAGTGACATAGAGACAAGTAGTATGTATTGGACGTTACCTTCTTGTTACATTCATTGAAGTGACATAGAGACAAGTGGTATGTATTGGACGTTACCTTCTTGTTACATTCATTGAAGTGACATAGAGACAAGTAGTATGTATTGGACGTTACCTTCTTGTTACATTCATTGAAGTGACATAGAGACAAGTGGTATGTATTGGACGTTACCTTCTTGTTACATTCATTGAAGTGACATAGAGACAAGTGGTATGTATTGGACGTTACCTTCTTGTTACATTCATTGAAGTGACATAGAGACAAGTAGTATGTATTGGACGTTACCTTCTTGTTACATTCATTGAAGTGACATAGAGACAAGTGGTATGTATTGGACGTTACCTTCTTGTTACATTCATTTAAGTGACATAGAGACAAGTGGTATGTATTGGACGTTACCTTCTTGTTACATTCATTTAAGTGACATAGAGACAAGTGGTATGTATTGGACGTTACCTTCTTGTTACATTCATTGAAGTGACATAGAGACAAGTGGTATGTATTGGACGTTACCTTCTTGTTACATTCATTGAAGTGACATAGAGACAAGTAGTATGTATTGGACGTTACCTTCTTGTTACATTCATTGAAGTGACATAGAGACAAGTGGTATGTATTGGACGTTACCTTCTTGTTACATTCATTGAAGTGACATAGAGACAAGTAGTATGTATTGGACGTTACCTTCTTGTTACATTCATTGAAGTGACATAGAGACAAGTGGTATGTATTGGACGTTACCTTCTTGTTACATTCATTGAAGTGACATAGAGACAAGTGGTATGTATTGGACGTTACCTTCTTGTTACATTCATTGAAGTGACATAGAGACAAGTAGTATGTATTGGACGTTACCTTCTTGTTACATTCATTGAAGTGACATAGAGACAAGTGGTATGTATTGGACGTTACCTTCTTGTTACATTCATTGAAGTGACATAGAGACAAGTGGTATGTATTGGACGTTACCTTCTTGTTACATTCATTGAAGTGACATAGAGACAAGTAGTATGTATTGGACGTTACCTTCTTGTTACATTCATTGAAGTGACATAGAGACAAGTGGTATGTATTGGACGTTACCTTCTTGTTACATTCATTGAAGTGACATAGAGACAAGTAGTATGTATTGGACGTTACCTTCTTGTTACATTCATTGAAGTGACATAGAGACAAGTGGTATGTATTGGACGTTACCTTCTTGTTACATTCATTGAAGTGACATAGAGACAAGTAGTATGTATTGGACGTTACCTTCTTGTTACATTCATTGAAGTGACATAGAGACAAGTGGTATGTATTGGACGTTACCTTCTTGTTACATTCATTGAAGTGACATAGAGACAAGTGGTATGTATTGGACGTTACCTTCTTGTTACATTCATTGAAGTGACATAGAGACAAGTAGTATGTATTGGACGTTACCTTCTTGTTACATTCATTGAAGTGACATAGAGACAAGTGGTATGTATTGGACGTTACCTTCTTGTTACATTCATTGAAGTGACATAGAGACAAGTGGTATGTATTGGACGTTACCTTCTTGTTACATTCATTGAAGTGACATAGAGACAAGTAGTATGTATTGGACGTTACCTTCTTGTTACATTCATTGAAGTGACATAGAGACAAGTGGTATGTATTGGACGTTACCTTCTTGTTACATTCATTGAAGTGACATAGAGACAAGTAGTATGTATTGGACGTTACCTTCTTGTTACATTCATTGAAGTGACATAGAGACAAGTGGTATGTATTGGACGTTACCTTCTTGTTACATTCATTGAAGTGACATAGAGACAAGTGGTATGTATTGGACGTTACCTTCTTGTTACATTCATTGAAGTGACATAGAGACAAGTGGTATGTATTGGACGTTACCTTCTTGTTACATTCATTGAAGTGACATAGAGACAAGTAGTATGTATTGGACGTTACCTTCTTGTTACATTCATTGAAGTGACATAGAGACAAGTGGTATGTATTGGACGTTACCTTCTTGTTACATTCATTGAAGTGACATAGAGACAAGTAGTATGTATTGGACGTTACCTTCTTGTTACATTCATTGAAGTGACATAGAGACAAGTGGTATGTATTGGACGTTACCTTCTTGTTACATTCATTTAAGTGACATAGAGACAAGTGGTATGTATTGGACGTTACCTTCTTGTTACAATCATTCTGTCTTTCATTTCAAATCTTTCAAACCAAATATGGTCCTGTGCCTTGGCTAGAGTCTTCTGTATGAAACCAAATAAACCTGGCTGACGCTGTCCTACCTGGAACACAGAAATACCATGATATGAATACCTGGAATACACCATGACATGAACTACTCTGTACAACTTGAAACATAAGATAGATTCAAGGCTGGAGAGAATAAAACACAGTGGATGTATAGTGAGCATAGTGTTTACACAATAGATTTTTAAATTTCCTTTGTTCTAATAACAATGGTTGGTTGGCAAAACCATAACAAAATATGTCACTGTACGTACACCTATAGATTCATTAATACTAGAATATATTTTTCTTTAGTCAGTGAAGAGAATTCAGGAAAGGTCTAATTTACATCACATACCATAGAATAGCAGTTATCACAAGCCAAGATAAGGACATCAATAGGAGACGTATGGTTAGCTACACAGATCCCACCACCTTTGGCCATGTTTTGTCTGCTCATTGGAGAGAAATGAGAATTATTGGTTGATATAACCATCATCATCATTACAATCATTACTATTAATTATCACAACCACTACCAGCAAACCATCATCATTATCATTGTCATTAATTATCACAACCACTACCAGCAAACCATCATCATTATCATTGTCATTAATTATCACAACCACTACCTTCATCATTTTCATCACCATTACAATAATCATCACTGTCATCATTATTATCATCTGCATCATTGCAATCATTTAGTACCATCTTTATCATCATTGCAACTATTACCCTCATCAATACAATCATCATCATCATCATCATTATTTTTTACCATCATCATTATTATTATCATCATCATCATTACAAAAGTTGTGCAATGTTTTTTTCTGTTTCCCTTACTTGTTATGGGATCTGATTACAGCAGATAAAGCTCTTGCCAGAATCCTGAATGATGCTAGCATACATATTCTATCAACTCTCTTCCTGAAACTATAAGCAACACAACATTAACAAGAGTACAAAAAAGCTGATGGGCTTCCTGTGTTAATGACCACACAGGAGCCCAATTAATTGGTAATATAATATAAATATTGATTGGCTTGCTGTGTTAATGACAACACAGGGAGCCCAATTATTGGTAGTATGTAAATACTTACTTTGATTCTGGTAATTGAGCTAATACTGCAGTAGATAAAGTGAGTAATCCAAAACCATATATTACTAACGTTAACCTGATAACAGAAATAAATAACATAGTGAATATGACATTGATGGTGCCAGTTATTTGGTGGTGATCAATACTTACCTTAGTGGCAATAAGATACAATATAACAGAAACAAATAACATAGTGAATATTGCATTGTAGGTGCTAGTTATTTGGTGGTGATGATCAATACTTACCTTAGTGGTAATAAGATACAATATCTAACAAAGAAACCAAGAACCCACATAATAGACAGCTTGGTACTGTAATATCAAATAGGAAACATACATGATAAGTAGGTGAATGAATTGATGAATATATAGTTACATAGACAAATAATGAATGAATGGATGGATAAATGGATCATTGGGTGAATTACTATATAAATAAGTAGACTAAGGAATGGATGAATGAATGAACAGATGGATTAATAAACAGAAGAATGAATAAATGGATGGATGGATGGATGGAACATTGGGTGAATTACTATATAAATAAGAAGACTAAGGAATGTGCGATTGAATGAACAGATGGATGAATAAACAGAAGAATGAATAAATGGATGGATGGATGGATGAATGGATCATTGGGTGAATTACTATATAAATAAGTAGACTAAGGAATGGATGAATGAATGAACAGATGAATGGATGGATGAATGAATGAACAGATGAATGGATGGATGATCAAATGAATTGATAAAAGAATGAAAGGATGATTGAATAAATGGGTGTATGAATGGATGAATGAACAGACAGATGAACAAATGGATAAATGGATGGATGAATTAATGTGTTGAAGGATGGATATGTGAAAGAATGAATGAGAAATACTTTATAGTGTTGTACAAACCTGACATAATGGTAGTTCTTATTTGTTCTTGTCAACAAATTCCAAGATTCTAACTCTATAATCAAAAGAAGGAATTAATAAACAGTTTGCATAATAGATGTATTAAAACATGAATAATAAAACACTTACCTGCAGCTGAAAATCTCTTTGTTACTTCGTCATCAATAATAGCCTACAGAAGATATAGCCAAATTAACTCTAATTGATGGATGGATGGACGTAAAAGAACTGGGTGTTCACACAATAACATGGGTTGTATGGTGGCAGCTTAATGCGCCTTGATATACATGTACCTTCAACTCAAACACGTTGAGTAAGCATTGAGCAGTTCTGGAAATGCGCTATATAAGAACTAGCAATTATTATTATTAAATATCATTAAAACAAACACAAATATATAATAATCAATAATGACTGTGATATTGATTTAAAGGGAATATTGAATTAAAGGGAGCAAAATATGACTATGATGGTTTCAGTATTAGATTGAAACGTCAAATTTTACAAATATATTGTGTAGTTTTACTTTTTGTTGTTGTACAACCACGGGCTGTAGGATATTCTTTGCTTCGAGTCGTGAGCAATGTTTGTTAGTGGACTAAATAAAACACAACATACTCACTTGAGGATCAATAAAACATGAATTTACTGTCGTTTGTGTTCATTTTCCTTCTGTATTTAAACGATAACAACGAAACCCCGGCCATCTTGAATATACTAGTTATCAGTCCTATTGTTCGATGGCAGAGTGCGGTCCCCTGGCTAAAACAGGAAGCCCAAACGTTATATCTCCCTGTGTACTAAATACTAACAGGGTAGGATCTAAATAGGCTTGTCCCCCTCTCCGCCAATGAGATTAGTGGATTCAGTACCACATGATCAGTTTGAATCGTCAAGAGCTTTATGCCAGCTTTTACGTCATTTTGCAGCCGGTTTCCAAACACCACAGGCAACCCAATTTCTGTTGATGAGTATTTTTTTCAACTTTGCGAACCTTCGAAGAATCACCATCATCCATGCAATAAAATCTCTCCGAATGTTGTCGACAAAACCCGTTTTTTTAAAGAGCGAAATGCATCACTGCCAAGTTGTAAGTTGTGTTTCGCTGCAAAGAATATCAAGACCAAATTTCGATAATTAAGTTATGGAGATCAAAAATTCAAAGCACCGTGGTTAACGAGGACCCTTGTTAACGGTATATAGTTGTAATAACTTTTTAGAGATCAACTTTTCTATGTTACTTTAATACTTGCTGCAGATTTACTGCGTAAGAGAGCAACCGACTTCCATTCATCGAAATCTTGTTGGAAAAAGTAACCTTATTTAGATAAACTGAATTACTACGTAACGTGGTCAACTCGGACAATGATTGTTCTTTCAACTATCCTCTACAGCTAGGCTGAGTTTCAGAAAGTACACCAACATTAACGTCAACCTAACGGCATTTGCATTACTTTTTATTTCGAAATAAATGTTCGAATTCTAAAATTAAAACCCATGCAACAAATTGAAACATTGTAACATTGAAACATGTACAGGAAAACCCCTGACTCCCTGATAAGCTCTGATATAAACAAGACAGACAATGACCTCCATATTTAGACGAAGGGGACAGGGTAGTTTCCTTATATGGCAATGGCGCATCATCAGCTTGCATCAAGGATTGTACGATGGCTTAGCCGTTTAGATCCTACCCTGTTAGTATATATTTAGTACACAGGGAGATATAACGTTTGGGCTTCCTATTTTAGCCAGGGGACCGCGCTCTGCCATCGGACGATAGGACTGATAACTAGTATATTCAAGATGGCCGGGGTTTTGTTGTTATCGTTTAAACAGAAGGAAAATGAACACAAACGACAGTAAATTCATGTTTTATTGATCCTCAAGTGAGTATGTTGTGTTTTATTTAGTCCACTAACAAACATTGCTCACGACTCGAAGCAAAGAGTATCCTAAAGCCCGTGGTACAACATATAGCTTTTGATTCTCACAATAAACTTACCTCACAGCCACTTTTATAGAAGTCTATAGCATCCTCCATCTTAAACATTTTTTGAAATGACCCAAACGATAGATTTCTCTTGATAGGTGTTTTTGGTGGATCAAAGATTTCTCCTTCTCTCTTGATTACGTCTGAAATAGGATGAAACTTTGAGTTGAGAAAAAATATAGGAAGAAATAGAATTACAATTAACTCTTGATTACATCTGAAATGGTATAAAACTTTAAGTTGAGAAAAAAACATAGGAAGAAATAGAATTACAATTATCCTTACCATTATTACCAATATGAAGTGGTTGTCGAGAATCAATTTTCTTCCTTCCAAACTACAAAAAATATAAATAATTAATAAATATTATAAACAATTATTAAAACAAACTCTTTATTAATAAATATTAGTAATAATAAGCAATATTGTTTTGCACATAACAATGTATTGAAACCATAATATAAATACAAGGGTTATAGGTTAGAAAACTGTAACTGGTTATTGTGTCTTCCTCCTTAAATAAAGATATTGTATTGTATTGTACAATGTAGATTGTTTCATAATTTCTAAGGAACCAATCAAAATGACAAGAGAAATTTGTGCACTCCTTATTAAAATCTTGCTCCGTGGAATAACTGGGGCAGTGGTGAAGTATATACAGATACAAACATTTTAGTAACTCCCCAGTTTTTTTTTTTGTGACTACAGTGTATTTACAATTTTGTAATAAATGTAGAATACTTCTTTTACTTTGTTCATGAACATGATATTAAAGTGAATGCCTCTGAGACCCAACTGTTGCCCTGGAAGATAATCTCTTATGTAGAACACAATAGGATCATTAACTTACATCTTAGATAGGATTAGAGTGAAATGAGTTAATGACCTTATCAGACAAGATGTGAATAAAAGAAAAATAGATTTGACATATATAAGACTTAAGATGATGTTTTTGATATTAATCCTTTAAAATTATTTATATCTAGAATACTAGAAGGTTCAAATTCTATTTGTATGGTGTATAAGCTTTTCCAGACACTTATTTAAAATAATTGCAAATCAAAGTTTGCCACAAACTTTCTTTTTTGGAAACTAATTCTAATTTAAAATTGAAAACTATTAATAAAAACAAATCCTTATACAAATAAAATATAGTATTCAATATAATTATCTAGGTATTTCTATTGTTTGAACGTCGCTTGTAGCTTTACACAAACATTATGATGTCTAGCTTATTTACGTATCAAATTAAACAACGACCACAAATACATCTAGGAAACTCTACATATATATCCTCATGACTTTTCCATTCATTTTTATCAATAAGTATAATAATATAAATATATTATAATAAATATACTTTTTAAAGAATTCAGCCGTACATGTACAGTTTAGAAGTTGGTCAAAGGTTATACAAATCTTTGTAAAGATTTGTAAAGTACGTGACCGAAAAAACAAATTCAAAGACTGCAAGAAAAACTAGCTTAGAGTTTAGCAATTTTAATGCGTTTAAAGGAAAAAAGGTTTAAAGCTTAAAAAGACAAATAAAATAAGACAAACATTTCGCAACATGGCCGCGTTGAATACACGGGGAATACACCAAAATATGACGAAATTTGACCCTGAAATTACGTCGAAAGAAAGCATTCTTACCTTAAAGACTTTCAATAACAGTTTTACATATAAATGTCGTATTCCTAAAGAAAAGCCAAATACTCCAGGAACAACGAGGAAGATGACGGTGAATAAGAAATACGCCACGAAACAAATCACTAACAACAACACCGCCACCATCTTGGAAAGTTTTTTCTGGAAGTGAACTACCGCTGCTTAAAAATACTGCGTATTCACAAACAGGAAACCCATGCGTCAAGCAATTTCGTGCAGCTTTCAAAAGAACTGAAAACAATTTAATGAAAAGGGAAAAATAAACGGGACCAACAGACAATGCGGATGAAAGACTAGAACTTTTTCGTTTGTTATAATCGATAGTTGCTTAGTTAGAGCAAAGGGGTAAACCGTTTATAGTCTAGGGGCTGGTTCTCTTCTCCCTCTCTGGTCTTTTGACTAGCGCGACGTTAGGTTTTCTGTCGGGATAGCGCGGATGGGGCCGAAATCTTCATCCCACACGTTAAATCGATTCCATGTTTCAGCTTCATAGAATGTCTCGGAGGAATCGTCCCATTTTTTAATTTTTTCGATTTTTGACAAAAGTTCGAGCCCCACTGTATTCACTTTTTTTTTCTTTTTTCTTGAATTTGATACAATCACTGAGGTGTTTTAAACATGTGCTTCAGTCTTTTGTATCTACTAATGATAATAACAATAAAACTGATAATAAAAATAAAAAATTATAATCATTAATAATGATATTAATAATATACACTTAATGACTGGTCCCGAGGGAAACAGTTAGTTTTGTTTCCCGAGAATCTCAATGTTTCCCCGAGGCTCCGGCCGAGGGAAACATTGAGATTCGAGGGAAACAAAACTAACTGGTTTCCCGAGGGATCAGTCATTAAGCGTTTTGACAAGTCAATTAAGAAAATTTGAATTTTTTCACGTGCGCTGGGCACTTGTATCCCGGTCGGGATACAGTTAGATTTAACTAGTATCACGTGAGCATCTATCAACCAATGAAAATGCTCGTTATATAGTCAAAATGATTAGCTATATAACAATAAGTACTTATTGACTGAGTGAGAGGGCCGTACGGGAAAATATTTGGCTCGCGGTCATGACGTACGGACCGAGCGCAGCGAGGTCCGTACAAATGACCAAGAGCCAAATATTTTTCCGTACGGCCCGACCTAACTCTTTTTATCATATGATCCGTATATTTTTTGTAATGTTTTGAGTAGCTGGTCCGTACGTGTTTTTATCATATGACCCGTATTTTGCCCGGCGCGCGCTCTTAAGAAAACCTTCGGGAAAATGTCACGTGATGGGGTCCGTACGGCTTTTTTCACCTGGTCCGTACAAACACGTACGGACCAGCTACTCGAAACATCACAACAAAAATGGCGCGCGCCGTGTAAAATACGGGTCATATGATAAAAAAACTTATTGACTGAGTTAGGTCGGGCCGTACGGGAAAATATTTGGCTCTTGGTCATTTGTACGGACCTCGCTGCGCTCGTTCCGTACGTCATGACCGCGAGCCAAATATTTTCCCGTACGGCCCTCCCACTCAGTCAATAAGTACTTAGTACGCACCAGATGGAAAAAGCCGTACGGACCCCATCACGTGACTTTTTCTGAGGTTTTCTTAAGAGCGCGCGCCGGGCAAAATACGGATCATAAGATAACAATATTTAATATATGGCTACGATAGTACGCGCGCTCTGATTGGCTGATTTCCGGTCTGATATTTTCACATATCAGACCGTTACCATGACAACGGTCTAATTTTCATATTTTTTTTTCAGACCGTAAAATTAAAAACAACTTGTAAAGTATTGCAATAAATATTTTGTTAAAGTTTTACCTTTTCATACCTGCAAAGTGTTTTTAGCCAGTTTAGTTTGTGTGTTTATTCATTCAATAATGAGAGATTCGGCGATAAAATATTTGTGATTTCGTATATCGCTAAGAAAAAAAGCCATATAATAAACGATTTATTAACCTCGCTTGTTCGGTCTGTCCGGAAAAATATCAGACCTCGGTCTTTTTTGTACGGACCTCGCTGCGCTCGTTCCGTACTGTCAAGACCTCGGTCATATTTTCCCGTACAGACCTCACGCTCGGTTAATAATCCTTTATTAATATTAACCATAACATAATAATAATATATACCAGAATCATCTTTAATGATAATCATAGTAATAAAAAACATAATAACATTAATACTAATACTAAAATAATTATTTCTATGATAAACCATTATTAATATATGACACCCAGATGAAATTCCATCAGTACTTTAATGTAGCCAAAAGGGCTTTCCAAAGTAAATGAAAAACTGTTGATAGTCAAGCGAACTAAACAACATCATTATAAGCAATAATCTTTCTACACGGTATCTGAATGGTCGATAACACCCCTTCTCTCTACGATGAAAGACGTCCAATGATGGAGAGTTAAATGTTCTTGCTTTAATGGTATAACGTCATTCTTTGCATGCCGGTAGTCAATACGACATTTTACAATCCATTACTGACTCATTAGCTGGTTGATAAGGGGTTCAGGTCACTTTTAGACCAACAGTTAGCTATGCCTTAACGCGCATGCTCAAAGCTTCTAACTAATGGCACAGTTTTTCGAGCGTGCGCAGTAAATACGTAAGAAACCCTGGGACACGATCGAGTGTGGCAGCCATAATTTGGGTATTGACAGTATCGCGGGCGCACAAAATCCCAAGCTACCTTCCACCCAATGAAGGAAAGATTTGTAAACTCATCAAGCAACTACTATCGTCAAAAAGAAAACACCAGCCATGTATATGAATCAAGTAAGAACTCGTTAACTAAATGTATTATTACCTGATTAGATTCCTTCTAAACTTGAACCTTATAGGGAGGGAGGAACGAACGAAAGAAAGTAAAGATGAAAAAAGAACGAAGAAAGGAAGAATGAATGAAGAAAGGAAAATGAAAAGAAATCCGGAAAGTAATGAGAGATAAAAAAGAATGAATAAAGAACGGAAGCAAGTAAAAGAAAGAGAGAGAGAGAGACAAGAAAAGGATATACATAGTTGCCCAACAAAGACAGGCAATAAGCGGTTTAAGTACATAAAGACATTGTTTTCAGCTGGAATAACAGCACGATTCATTCAAGTAGTTGGCTGTTAGCCTTTTCAAGAGGGTCATAACAACTAGTCATAGTTACCCACGTATTAACAAGAAACAAGTCTAGTTTGGCAGCGTTGACTACCACCATATTTATACGAAGAGATATAAACTAAGATACTGACAGCCCTTGTACCGGGTAGGTCCGGACAACTCATCTAAACGACGCGCTTGTTATCAGGCAAAGGTCTGACATGTGTTTTTTATTATGGCTTGTTCTTGGTTTTGTATAAGCTTGTATTGGCAATAGTTCTGTCGAAGGTGGGAAAATAACAAGCTATTTACTATTGCATGGACATGTAGGATAATCGTATGGTCTACCATAGACATTGTACCAGCTAATCTCGATTCCTTTGTAATTAAAACACTATATGCACTGATATGAAGGAGTTAACCGTGACCTCTCGTAAGCCTGGTTTTCTTCTTCACCCATCGGATGAATAGTTTGTCTTTGTGATTCAGGATCTAGTGACCACGCCCTAGCGACTGGTTGATACAAGCATGTAAGGATTGCTTTATGCTTTGTAAACAACGTAAAACCCTAACATACCACACAGGCGACAGCACAATCGTGTAACTGTGGCCATTAGAAGGCTGTCTCGTGGAGGAGATGAGTCTACTTTCATTGATCAAAGATTCGATAACTTTTGATCAAAGATTCGATAACCATTAATTGGTGGCTACATTCCTGTAATAATTTCTCTATCGCACGATCTTGATAAAGACATCTTAGCCCTAAGTGCCACAGTTATTTGTCAATGGTGATGGGTATATATACAATATATAGGCAATTAGCTGCGCAATTAGTCTCTAGGTGTTCCATACTCGTGCGGTCTCACTCGTTTAACACTCGCCACGTCGATATAATACAGCATAATAGCGAGAGCACTATGCCCATCCGGTTACAATCAAACTCAAATCACTTTATCTTTTTCCAATTAACTAAAGACCTTTACATTTATTAGTACACTGTAAGCTAGGTTTCACAGGGTTTTTGAAGTGTTATTGTGATGTGTGCCTTAGTATGTTGTCTATCTATCCCATAAGGTCCTATTGCTTATGGTTTACCCTGGTACTATCAATCCACTGGCTTGAATAGTGCGAAGTATGTATTATTCGTTATCTTTGGTCATATAATTGATATATACTATCTATGAATGTCTGCAGTCTCGGAGATCCAAGCACGCATCTCACTACTGGACAGAAAACAACATCAAATGCACATCAAAACGCTTCATAATCGACTTAGCAGCTAGTTACACACTTAGCCTAAGGGTAGTGCAATGATTATTCGCAGTAAGTTTGAAAATTCCAAGCATTTGATAAACGAAAAAAGTGATCAGTCATTCGCGCGTTCCCGCCAATTCGGCGCCCAGTGCCACCCGCGCTGTCAGATGACGTCACAGCTTCCAAGCCGTTTCTAGGATACGGGAAGGGATAGGGGCAAGGGAAGCACTTTATGGTTGTTTACTCTACAAGTGAAACAAGACACTTAGTTTTTAGTCTTACTTTAAATTACCATGGGCATGGAGTATAACCTTCTATGTATTACACTTTAAATCGTATTAAACTCGTATTATAAAAGTGGTTCTTTTTGCTGGTTTTCTTCAAACGAGTAAGGCACTGGTTACATTAAAGTGGTGTACAAAGTGCGTTTACTTCAAGGGCGTTTGTTCTATAATACACACAAACCACTCTAGAGTCGACCAGCTAATGATTTTAGTCAGTGGGTGGAGAAAGTCATTGTACAATTTCAGCACTTTGCGCCATCGTCCGTGCTATCAGCTATCAAATGGTTATCACATCTCGCCTCTTATTACCAATGGCTGAGTGAAGCGTATCAAATCAGCCTGAAATCAAAACCATCCGTAAGTTCTCGATAAGCCCTCATCGCCATCTCGACGGAGTAAAACAAGTACTTGCAAGAGTCACAAAGGTAATGAAATAAAAGCAATCAGGAAATTGTAAATACATGCAACTAGAGACGTTAAGTCGAGCCTTTTTGATACGTTTACTCAGTGAAAAATGCTTACTATTCGTAGTAATGTGGGTGGCGTTATTTAAACTTGTGTAATTCAACAAAAAGGGACTTATCATGTAATCCCGGAAACCACATGGATACTGATTTATCCAATGTTAAACGCAGAACTATTTTATATGAGAGAAAGTTTTCCTCAATAAATCACAGAAAAGCTTTAATGGCGCGTGTGTTCATATTTTAAACGGAAAAGCAACTGTTCATCTCGATTCTGAAAGGTTAGCGCGGTGAATGTGACAGCTAAATATTTTTTAATTGCTCCTTTCCGTAAAAAAAATTACATGAACTAATTCTGTAGCGGAAAAAGGTCTTGTGCAAACATTGAGGATACTCTGGTATTTCGTACATATAGTACTAAAGCTGATTTAGGCACGCAACGAAGATAGCATAGTTGGGTATCGTTTATTTCATCTGTGAAACCCCTCGTCATCCACAGCAAGGTGAGTGAGAAGGTCATGATTTAATTTGAAGGGCCTTTTACTTGTGACACTCCACTGAATACACGCTAAACTAGTGTGCCTTTAAAGCCGTATTCTATCTTTGATTAGCCTATAATGAGGTCCACCTGCCTTGACTTGCCACTTGTATCAGGAACAAAGTAATTTTGTGTTGGATGATTACGAAAATAAAGAGCAAAGAATGTTATAAAATGCCTGCTAATTAATTATCGATAATTGATAACATTGACTAATGTCAACTTGGTAGAACAGCAAAGGCGCCAAGACGAACAACAATTACTATCATTAGTTGACAGTGTTGTTCCTTCACTAGCATTCATTGCATTTAACGAGCGGGATTACATCTGTAAATCGACTTAACATTGGTCATAACTCATTTCTAATAGCAATAAACGAATCCCTAGAGGCGGTTTAGGCCCCAGTCAATGTCTCTATGTTATAGTAAGGTTTTAATACGCTGTGAGCTAAGCCTGGCTCATTAAACCAAATCAAAAAGGTGACTGGTTTGTATAGGGGTTTTTGTTATCGCCTTAGTATACCTTCACGGAAATGGTGATGACGTTTGTGGTGACAATGACCAATGCGGCTTGGGTCGTTGTCTTTCGCACCTTAGTGCTTATCACTACACATCTATTAATTTGACCAATAGCCAATCACGGACTAGGATCTAAATTGTGGTCATTAGTTGCTAATTTCAACATAACAAAGTTTGTTTCAGTTTAGGTTCGCAGTCGTAAGCAGCACTACGTCGAGAAGATTGCAGTCTACAACCAGCTTATTGTATAGTACTTGAACAGTCATCGTTAAGATACAGTATTCACATCGCTACAGGGATCTACATCGCCATGCAACACTGTAACTGGGACCGTCCTGTCCCGAACGTGTTCACAGCATCGCCGTACAATCCCTCGTCCTTCTACATCGATGATATTCTTAGTTCGAGTGCTCAGAAGCCACAGTCATCGTTGTGTTCGTCTACAATATGTGAACCTCCTAAACCGCATTGTATATCACCAGCGTTTCATCTTCCGTCTCCTTCAAGAACGTATCCCAACTTAAACCTTAACAGTCCATTTTCTCCTTACAACCGTCCTCCCTTCAGCTTTCAACCTCCAGGATTCCAGGCACCTAGTATTCCTAGTGTGTACGAGGCTTATAGCGATCACAGTAAGTAACTATATGTAATGATTACTGTTTTGATTATGGGTTGCTGTGTTGTGAGAATACTCAGTGTATGTGTACAACCAAATGAAAGTCTTAAGGTTTTAGTGCAGATCACTTAATCGCATGTGTAAGAGAACGCAGTTAATACTCAACACTATCACACTAAATCACTTAATACAATCATTTTTTCTTTAAACCACAATCTATAGTTTTCTCTGTGAAGTAAGTGATAAGGCCCTTTATAGTGGTCAACATTTCTGGCCTTCGCTGGCTCGAGGTGTAGAAAGCCGATAAGCAGTCTAGTAGTACGTTGAATCTTCTACACCTCAACACAGGCGATCTAAGTAGGAAATAGTAAAGAAATTGCTATGTACTAGCAACTCTACCGAGTCAAAGTACACATAGGAGAATCAATTCCTATATAGGACATGCTGTTAGAACGTCGAGCTAATCAACGGCGCAAGCTACGCTTTGAAGCCTAAGGTTTCGTCAAAGTGTAAAAATCCTCACTTACTTTGTCCTCTAAAATGGATTACAACCCGTTGCGAGATTTTGTTTAGAAGCGGTACGGAAATACGGCTACATTAGATCATTATACACATGTATGACGGTAAATGAGTGTTTATTTTAGTGACTATTCAATCCTGTGCCTTAATTCCTTGGATATTTGTTCTACAGGCGCCTGGAACCTCTTCCTTCCAAAACCGCAAAAGAAGAAAGGTGGGCAAGTGAGATTTTCCAACGAACAGACTATAGAGCTAGAAAAAATATTCGAAAGTCAGAAATACCTCTCTCCACCAGAACGCAAGCAATTATCGAAAGTACTGGGCTTAACCGAGAGACAAGTAAAGACTTGGTTTCAAAATCGACGCGCAAAATGGAGAAGATTTAAGCAAGAATCACAAGGCGATAAGACTCCCGATAAATTAGATGGCAATGACGAGAGAGAACCTTCCAAAGAAGTGTCATAAGTCTTGCAATAGACAGTGCGTACAGTTAGAAGACCTTACGGGTCATTCTTAAAGACTATTTAAAAGACAATTATATGAGAGAGTGTTTGAACTATATACATATATATAACACACACATATGCCTAACCGGACGAGAGGATAACTTGGGTATATATTATCGAACATTAGGGGAGTGAACTATCCACTCGTACAACTAAATCGAGCTATATATAGGTCATTTGGATGATAGTCCAATCACATGTATGAAAAAAGCCTGTTGATGTTGAAATGGCTTAAGAATTCTACACACCATTCGGGATACGTAAAAGTCATCCTTGTAATCAATTGTAAATTAACCTAATTACATACACGTCAATTGCTCATCTTTTGAAATAAAAACCTTTATAAAAGAAAACGAGTATTAACTATTACTTTAACTTATCATTTATGTTCGTTTGGGTTTAAAATAGAATGTTTGTCGACGGATTCTTTTCTCTTTGAAGAGCCATTGTATACAAAAGTAAACTATGTTTAGCTAAGTTTACTTAATTGCGCATTGTAATACAACGGGTATCACTTTCAAGAGGGAAAGACTTGGCATCGAGAGACGCTATGGAGCCATTGGCATACTAGAAAACCCTACCCGCCGCATGTGTATGTCGAGTCGATGCGTTTCTGGATAGTTTACAGGGAGTTTTTCAATTGGTAATGACATGGGGACAATTGGCTCAGGTCATCAATGACATTAGCTAGATAAGTGATTGACATGCCTCTTCTTCCAATAGCCAAAGTAGGATGGTGGTTATTGCTGATTTAATTGCTCTATAACCAAGTAGCAGGTCACTCTTACAACACTGACCTGTCATACGATGAATGCATCGAGACAATGTGGTCCCACAACACAATTGCCCAAGGAAACCAGAAATGGTTTGTGTACATTAGCTTTGGTTTGACTCAAGGGTACAAATCGTTTGAACGTGGTTTTAATGCATGCGATTTGGCTGGTGCAGCCTGTCCTAATTATCTGCCCATTAATTTGAATTATTTGGCAAGAAAACGTTTCATAAGTCATCAAGGAAGTAAACTTGTCTCTAGTCGGTCTGTAATCTCATGAAAAACCTCCATTAATGATGCCGTTATGGCATTTTAAAGGAGAAGAGGGGTGACAGCGTGCTCTAATTGAAATACACAACAACTATATTGGTGTTGTTCTTTGTAATTGGGGTGTGAACTGACAGCCTATCAATACCAACCCATTACAATCTGGTATTCAATAACTAGTTATGAATGTTTTAGATACTAGTTGTGAAATACCATAAAGATCTAGATAAACCCAACCCACTAGCAAAAAGCCTTTGTATGGCTAATTTCTATGTTATAGTCGTTTACAATGAACAAAGTTATTCTGTGCTGGTGTCACAAAAGTGTTACGGTAAGCTCACAACAATAAAACGATACTCAATAAGTTAAATACAATTAAATTAACGTTACTGTAACTTTGATTTGTTCAGCTTTTCCAAGACATCATAATTATTCGTTAATTGACGACAGCTTGATACAGTTAGTCATTTAAAGCTAGTTATTATTGCAGTATTTAAACGTTTAACTTTTTTCCTTCTTTTTCATGTCGTCAGCGATGTTGATTGACTATTGAAAATCACTCAAGTCGTAAGGATTTAATTTACACGACCTCAATCA
This sequence comes from Metridium senile, assembly GCA_949775045.1. Classification (NCBI taxonomy): domain Eukaryota; kingdom Metazoa; phylum Cnidaria; class Anthozoa; order Actiniaria; family Metridiidae; genus Metridium; species Metridium senile. The sequence goes on from OX459107.1 coordinate 528,607, forward strand.
CAAACCCTTATCATGAACATGGCTTAATTACCAAAACTAAAGTCTCTTTTGAAATCTTTTAATATGATTTAGCGCGGTCTTTGCGACGTTCAAGGGCGCAATTATGCAGGCGCTTTAAAGTGAAGTGAGGTGGCTAAAAGTCCATTAAAAAACTCTCAAGTTTGGCTTTAGACTGCTCAATTCTCTATAAATGTCAGTCGGCCCACCAACCCTATCAAAGACAAAAGTTGAGTTCATTATGTCGTTAGGTTTTTGACCCATTTGCTTTAACGTTACACATAATGTAACAAATGCTCACCAGCTGCTAGACACGCGGGAACAAAAGGCTCGATCAAAGAATCCTTATTAAGTCCTTCTGTGGTAATTGTGATCGTGATCTTTCTTTAAAAAGGAATTAAGGCTTGTGCAAACAGGTTTTCTTTGGGTATTGGGGATGTGTTTTTTGCGTATAATCGGATCAGTGTTAGCAGAGCAAGACAGGTGTTTTTGATTAGATGTAGTATTCGGTAAATCAAGATAATAGTTGATTCATTATCGTAGCTTTTGGTCCACCTACACAATATCATCAACATTACCGCAGTGTTTTTACTAGTAGCAGTAAATGTAGTTTTATCGTTTGATGGTATAGTGAAGACACTCAAGCACTCGTGGCGAACAAAGCACTACTGTCTACACATTTAGACTGAAATAGAGATACAGTAAACTAAAATTGAACTTTGTATCAAATCGTTGTGCTTTCATATTCATTGAAAGGGTGTTTCTAAAATGTTTGTCAATTTGCTACTATCCAAATGACTTTACTATTTATCACTTCGGGTATTTATGTAATTACATGTAGTGTGTTCTCGTGTTTTCATTGGAAAGAAAACAGTTTCAAAACTGTGCTTATAGTGTCATTAATTCTTCAGAGTTCTTTTTACAATTATTTGTTACAATTAACGAATGTTTTGTGCTTAGACAACGTTAAATTGATACCTTTTGATTCAATGGAAGCCAATTGAATGCACTCTTTAACTGAAACTGATACAAAACACAATGGAACATTGGAAAATGTTACAAAATGTTTCATCTGGTCATAACACACAAATGTTTTCGCTGTTTTCTGAGAAAATCACCACAATATTCTCGATTCGTTTTGGTGGATTCCTAACTCAATATTTCAGGTATTTTTCTCTCTCATTATCAAGACATCTCATATCTGCTCTTGAACAAGTCTCGACTTTTTAGACAGAGTAAATTGACTCATGACAAATTGACATGCAACTTGAAAACAGGGATAACAAAAAATTTACCCAAATTTAGTATAAAATTTTGTAATTACTTCAAAGTTACTTTCTGTAGCAAACTGAAATGTGGAAATCAGCAATGAAACAATTAGCGATAGAAATTAAGAGAGTGTTAGATTGACTTCAATTTGTACATCTTGCAGAGCCAAAATTGAAGGCAATTTCTTGTAGTAGACAATGAAATGAAAATTACACTTAAACATAACTGAGCAAAAACTACTAATATAAAAACCTTGGGTTAGTTTAGGGTAGAATTAGACGAACCATTATCAAAATAAACACCAAATATTTCAGGTGTTTTTTTTTCCAGTATAGGTTTTTAGGCTCAACTTGGTGTTCAGTTCTTAACATTAGGTTTTACTTCAAAAGTCGTGATCATTTTCTTGTTGATCCAATATGTGGTAGTTAATGTTGTTGTATTTTCAAATTATTGCTAGTCATAGTTCGATAAAATCAATATATATGTTACAGAGTCGATAAACTATCACGTTTTATTCAAATGGAATTATCAGTGTGTTATTGTGTATAATGTAGCGGGGTTAACCACAGTATGCCTGTAATTGTAAGTATATGGGTATACCTGTACTATCAGGCTATGTTGAAGTACTTCTATTAACAACGAGATAACATTCTTACGCACCATCTTTAAGAGGAATAATTCGTTGCTCTTGAGATGTTTTTAGCCCATATTGAAACTACAAACATTGAGATTTGTGAATCGTGATTGAAATACTGAAGTAATGAAAGCTGAATTGAATCAGATACTTACAATACACCCTCTTCTGTATGAGGACGTGATTGTACTCACATAGTATAACTTGATAGTTGGGTCTTTTTTATAATTGCTCTATTTCCACGTGGTATGTATGCTTTATTGTGTATGGGTTTCATATAAACCTTTAAAGTATTTTTTCTGATACTTATTTATTTTTATTTATTTATTTATTTATTTATTTATTTATAACGCTTTCCACATGTGTGGGAGACCACAGCAAGAGAGCCAGGCTCCAAGAATATGTGGCTTGATTAAAATAATAATACATAGAAGAAATAATTACAAAATAATTGATTACAAATAAATCAAAATAATAATCAACAGCATGATGGCCTCATGCTAAAATTGTTTGTGCCACTGCATTTAGGGCAAACTGTTTTCCATGTTTGAGAGTAGTCAATGTCATAAGTATTTTTTAAGGCTTCTGTGTAATAGTCAGTTAGTTTTCTTTTTAAGACAGATTTCGATGAGCTTAAGCGTACTTCTACAGGAAGTGAGTTCCAAATTTTTGGTAGTACACAATAAAAAGAATTTTGAAATAATTTGGATTTACATAATGCAACCTTAATGTCATATTTACTGCTGTGTCTTGTTGTGCGAGTATTCTTGTACTGTATTAGTTCGTTGAGTTGAACGTTATAGTGTTATTAAAATAAGGTATATTTGTTTATCACTGCCAATTTGCTCTATTTCCATGCAGTATGTATGCTTTATTCTGTATGGGTTTCATATAAACCTTTTTCTTCTGATACTGTTATTGATATAAGGTATATCATAGTCATGAATTCATACACGTTTCTAAGCGGATTCCATATCCAATGATGATTCATATCATTATCACATATATTCAATAGTGAACAATGTCAAATAACTGATGATATGCCAACAAAATAATTGTGAATAAAATGTGTTTTAATTAATATACTCATGTAAGAGACACTACTAAAAAATTCTAAATGATCCATTTCAAATTAAACTATCAATTATTGTTTTTATATAAAGCGGTGTCTTATATATATCAAAACCTCATAAAATCTCCTGTAATTGTGTTATTGAGATTATCAAATTGTTCCAAATTTATCATTAATTGTAGAAGTGATTTTCCTAAATCTTATGAAACCAGAATCATGATTATTTAAGCACATAATAGTCATGATGGTTAAAATTTACCTTAAAATTTATCTTATATATTAAACAACTAGCTTACTCGCTAGTTTCCATTGATATAAACCTCTTAGTTAATTCTGTACATTTAACATAAGCATTTAATGTTTATATTGTTAAAACGTTTTCTGAGTACCAATAAAACAGTCCTTCACAAAATTATCGATAATTGTATTAGTTACTCTATCACGAAAACCTTATCATATCCCGCAGTACAAATCTTGTTGCATATACCAATTAAAATGTACTGGTTTGTTCATAAACTCAACGAATCTCTAAACAAGTGAGATGGGTTTAAATGTTGTACAAGTAGCAATAAAACCAGTCCATAAATTCAATCATGGATGTTTAAGTGATTTCTTGAGTGTACACATGGCCGATTAATGCATACAGTCAACTAGAAAAAAAAGCACATTATATAACTGCAATTATAAGTTAAAATATACTTCGTTCAACGAGGGTTTTAATGTATGTTCACTGGGATTTTAATATTGATGTACACAAGTTAAAATGTATGTGTTTGTTCGACAAAGTTGTTAAGTATTAAACTGAAAACAAAAATGTAAAACATATGAGTGGTCATGTACAGCAAGTGTATCAGAGTATGGCTGTACAAGTGTTAAAATTCTGATGTTATTTGTTCGGTAAACTTGTTCAGTATATAAAACTAAAGACAAAACAAATGTAAAATTGTGAGTGATTTTTCATGAAAGATTTTTTTAATTTAGAAATTTTAAAACTGCATTTAGATAGTTTTATATTTTTATCATTTTAATTTACTTGTTTATATTTCTTATTTAAATTTTATGTATGTATGTATATATGTAGGGCCTAGATGAAAAATTACTTGTGTAATTCTAGTTACCCTATTGAAATAAAGTACTTTATTATTATTATTATAATACTACTACAATTATTCTAAGCTATTTTAACAATCAGAACAACTTTTGAAGGATACAGTTGTAAAAGAAATGATTGATGATCAATCTTGCTGCAAATGTCAAAAATCTACACAATGTAGAATAGATTGGATTGATATAAGAGCCTCTTGTGAGATTTACAATGTACAAAATAGTAACAATTATCTCAGTATTTTAGGGAGGGATCGATATACAAAAGCATCATCTATATTCTCACAAGATCTTTTCCATTTAGGATATCGTTCTTAGATTGAACAATTTCTAATGACCAGTGTCCATACAGAATCCTGTATGAACATCGGTCATTAGAACTTGCTCAATCTATAATTTGAATATAACTATAATGCCACGTTTTTTTTTCTTTACAAAGAACTATAGACTCTATAAACAGCTTATCACTGATAGTGTACGTACTCATTCATGATGTAATTGTGATTCCGTGTGTATTAAACTTCATTGTAAATTGTTCAATACAAAACTGAAACATCATTAGCAACACAAACAAGTTTTCAGCCACAAAGAACTGGACTTTTATATACAGCTTATCACTGATTTAGTACGTACTCATTCATGAAATAATAGTGATTCCGTGTGTACTATACATTTTTTTAAATTGTTCAATTGCAAAAGCATCATTAGCAACAGTAGCAACACAAACTCAGTTCATCCACAAAGAACTGGACTCTTTTATACAGCTTATCGCTGATTTACTGTACGTGCTCATTCATGAAATGATAGTGACTCTGTGTATATTATATATCTTATATTATACATCCTTTTAAATTGTTCAATAGCAAAAACATGATTAGCAACACAAACTTTCAGCCACAAAGAACTGGCCTGTGAAGGCCTGCTGTATTAGCCGCGGCGGTTTTAGACCCCAGAGTAGGCCTTGTATGATGATTCATGCAAATTGTTCTATAAACTAAGTTACCAGGAGCTTTAACAATGCAACAATCTCAGCCACAAGGAAGTGACCATCCCAGCTATAAATATCTTGCCTAGGCCCAAAGAAAATCCTGCTAGCCGTGAAAGTCAGTCCGGCTTCTGTATCACGTGATTTCGTGTGGATCTGCTGTGTTTGCGTCCCGGTGCCTGGCTGTCCCAGGTTTTCAAGATGTCAGGAAGCTCAACTATTCACTCATTTAACAATTCTTTTCATGATTGCTCTTCAAGTGTGTTATCCTCGGTAAATAGTGTTTTTGCTTCAAGTTTGAAGATCACTTTTGACAAAGATAGCTTGGCAAGTTGAAGTGCCTTTTATCAAGATTTATGGTTACAACGAGACACTGGCCATACTTGACTGTATCAAATCATGAAATAGCCTTCTCCTACTAGTCGCAATATAAACATTTAGCCGAAACGATTTGGTTATTGAATTTTGGTAGTGTTTTCTCGATATGAAATATTAGGTTCAAAGGTTCTACGAATTGTTATTAGAATCGTTTATAGATTGCTTCACAAACATGATATCAATTCTCTGGATGTGAACTTTTTCAATTGTTCAACAAGTAAAACTAAAATCCTAATTGAGTTCATACTCAAATATATATTCGTTAGTATTTTGGTATTGACTATCTGTTTTTTTTGTTCTGAAATTCATGAAGCACTTTACTTGTATATGTGACATGTCTGAATGGTGCAAAACGCAACAACCACTCTACACGCATCCTTCTTCTTCTCTGATTCGTTGTTGGTATAGTGTGTTTCTTTGTTACTTTCACGATACAAGTACTTGTTTCAATCAGGCAACGAGTTCGTTGTCAGAACGACTGTACATGTCTGACTGGAATAAATAATCAAAAAGTCAATGTGAGTATTAAAGTGGAGCAGTGAAGGATATATGTCCATGTATTGGTAATTGATTGCTAGAATAACTCATGAAACTGGTCATATAATGTATTCTAAACAGATTGATAGAATATAGGGCAAATAGAGCACATTCGAGTTTAGTACAGCTCGCACTCTATCACGTGATGATTGCTTTTGATATATTTTTTGTGATTTGAATCACATCACAGAAATTAGTCCTCCAAAATTCCTTCTTCCTTCTCTCATTTCACAAGTGAGAGAAGGAAGAAAGAATTTTGAATGTCAAACGGTTTCCGAAATAGCTATAATACGAGATTTCAAACTGTTATTGTGCACCCGTTTTCTTTGTTATTTTGTGCAAAGCCCGTAGACTTTAAGCCCTCAGACCTCCATAGTCGATTCTTGAGGTCTTTCTTCAGCTGCCAGCGAGCAGGTTAGATCATGACCCCGATAAACGCTGCACGGAATACACCACAACAAGTGGAATTCCACTGATAAACGCTTGAAGTATATTTTAACTTTACTATGGTAGCAAGAACACTAGTCCTACTGGGGAATGGTGTATGGTAGTATTGATGATGATGATGATGATGATGATGATGATGATGATGATGATGATGATGATGATGATGATGATGATGATGATGATGATGATGATGATGATGATGATGATGACGGATGATGATAATGATGATGATGACGAATGATGGTTGTGGTGAAATGGATTTCGATGGTTATAATGATGATCATTAATTGTGATATGGTAATAATAATTGTGATATGGTAATAATAATTGTGATATGGTAATAATAATTGTGATATGGTAATAATAATTGTGATATGGTAATAATAATTGTGATATGGTTATAATAATTGTGATATGGTTATAATAATTGTGATATGGTAATAATAGTGAAGATGATTGTAGATGATGATTGTAATGGTTTCAGTGTGATGGTAGTAGTGTGATGGTGTAGTGTGACCGTGTATTGTGATCGTGCATTGTGGTGGTGTATTATGCTGGCAGTGTAATGTTTTTATCAGTATTGCTATAACAATTAATAATCATAAATAACATATTGATAAAAACAACCTCTGGAATGTCAGTTTGGTATTTAGAGGTTTAAGTGGATGGGGTTGACATGGCACAAAAGACCTTTCTAAATACTCATCACACCGTCCCAAGCTATCTACTGCCCCGGGCTACATACTCTGTGCATGACAAAACCACTAAAACTCTACTTTAAATATTTTGAACTCAACGTAATAGTTTCTAATAATATACATCTAATACATTTGTAGAATGGCAAAAAGCATTCTAAATATAAAAACTGATCTTCTTAACGTAATGTTTGCTTGTGGATGTATGTGTTTCATGCATATATCGATTCAATGATAAAACTGTGCCTTAGTGCGGCAATGTTATAATATATGTAATGTTATTTTAGCGCTTTTCACATCATCTTAGAGGGCAAAACTTTATGTGGATCGCACCGCACACAGCAGCTACAACCGCATTTTATATGATCTCAATGCGTAACTACTGACAGAAATCACTACTGACACTATATCAAAACTCGAGGTTATTTTCTACTTGCTTTGGACTTTGTAAATTTGAATACTAGGTCAAAAAGATTACATAATTTCCAGGATATTTTGATACCTAATTCGACGACATCTATTTCAGTTTTATGTAATTATTTCTACAAGCAATGCATTAGCTGAGCTCGATTTGGTGAGAACTGAGGCAAGTGAAGAAACGCACTGCACTAGTACTTATCTTGGCGTATTTTGCAGTACGTTTTGTTCATATATTCTTTGACGTGTGTAATATGTTTCTATTAAGCCTTGAATACAATCGTAGATCTATTTTGTGCCATAAATCAAACTCGTTACAGGTTTTATTACAGGATTAATGGTAATAGCTACAGTTTGATTTATTGTGCGTGATTATCTAGACAAATTTGACATAATATTGCAGCTCATTTTCGACTTCTTTATCGTTCCTACTTTCATTTATTTAATCATTAATTGATCTATTCTTTCGTTCATTGATCTATCCATCCATCCATCCAACCAACCATCCAACTATTCGATTAATTCATTTTTTATTCAATTATTCATTTCATCCGTCATTCATTTATTCATTCATTTATTCATTCATTTATTCATTCATTCATTCATTCATTTATTCATTCATTTATTCATTCATTTATCATTTATTCATTCATTTATTCATTCATTCATTCATTTGTTTTCGAGAAAGACGAGAATGTGGTGATGAACGTGGACTGCGCGCCGCATCGTGACACTTTGCCTTGCTACCGGGTCATTTTAATGAAATTAAAACAGTAATATTTTTACAGGATAATAACAATCAATATGTGGCAGTCGATGGTCGCGTACCACGTCACAAGCTAAAGAGTACTTGACAAAAGCAATTAGGACTAATTACAAATGGTATGTGATATCTATGATAGTACGAGGAGACGAAGGTCATTATAGAGACAGATCACTATCAATATGGCCTCACATTTTCCTCAATACCATTACAGAAAACATCTCAATCATGAAAACAACTAGAATAATCAGTAAAGGCTTTACAAATAAAGATAGGACTCGCAAACATTGATATAAACAAACAAACATAGAAAAAAATGCAAAACAAGTCGATAGGATAGATTTCTTCTCAAACAAAAAAAAACAAAAAACACCGAATAATGAAATAATATAAATGATAAAACAACAGTGGCCTTGCCAAAGGAATGAATAGATAACATTTGTGATTTTAAACGTTGGATTGCTCTGGTTGCCCTGGCAAAAATCTTAATACAAAATGGTTATAATGTTGCTAAGAAAAGCCTTTTATAATAATAATCTTTAATAAGAAAACCTACTCGCAATAGCGACTTTCAGTAGTTTTCACATATCTCATGTAGTTTATTATTGGGAAAAGAGGATAAATACAAGAACTCAGCACTGTTTGTTGTTAGCATTCGTTATCATATTCCTCGCTATGTTGTATAAGTTTGTACAAGTTTGATGCATGACATAAAGTAGTTTTAGTCACGCCCAGTGTAAACAACTCAAATGGAAGATAAAAGCGTTCCTTGACTTTGATTACACTAATGGATATTATATGGATCCAATACTCGCTTATAAACTGAGCTTTATTTCTTATATAGAACAATGAATCTATGATATCGATAGTCTTAAGCGTTCTGTAATATTAACAGCCTAATGTTCCCTCGTTTGAAAATGTAAAGAGTTTTAAAAGTATTTCAAAAATCCATACACACATTTGATATTTAATATATCCAATCCAAGCCAATATCCCCGGAAAAGCGAATCATTCTATTTCCGGTATTTCGAACAGCTCTACTGTCTATTTATAACATTGGCTGCCTACGCACCCAGAAATAAACATCCGGGCTCTTCCGGTTAGAGCACATTGACGTCATTAATGACGTCATTGTGGCCTCGCCTTGTGTACGAATGTGTATGATAAATGAAGTGTTAATGTTTTATATGCTTTGGTTCAAAGATTTATTAGCTGCAGACATATAGCAATGTTATTAGCAATTGAGCAAAATGATTTACGATTTGTGGAATTTTGGATGTAAACACACATATTATTGTAATTGAATAATTTTCCAAATGTACAAACGTAAAGAATTTCAGAAGCTTTAAACAGTATATTTGTTGTTGTATAGTTAATGGAAGGTATTGCTTGTTTAACATGCAAACATAGGCACATCACTTTGTTATTCGTGAGCCAACTTTGAATATTATAAAACTTTTCTCATTGAAGCATCCACAAAAGGTTAGGCGGGATTCCGAGTAACACTGGCCGCGAGATTTGAAAACACTACTGACCCTACTGTGGACCTTCCCCGCCTTCAGTTGCTCGACTTGTATTTCTACTCTAACAATCGTTATATTTTAACCTCTTAATATCAAAATTTCAAATATCAAATCTTTAGTCTATAATACTATTATCACTGATTATTAGCATCAAGGACTGTTTTCGGTGCAATCATGTCATGCTGTGATGTAACGCGTGTATAGGAAATCCTCTATAATTATAGATAATTAGCAGAGCATTAGCTCAATATTTAGGATTCCAATAGAATACAAGCTACTTGTAACGATCCCTGCGGTTCGCACTCTAAATGTTTCCTGAATCATCGACACATTGCTATACAGTACACTACTACTACTATAACTATACTAGGTATTGTACATTTTTACTTCAATTGTTTCCTAAAAACACCGACGCAGTCGACACTAATCTTTAGGGACGGACCATTTTTTTCCCACTCTAAGTATGTGCACGAATTTTTTTTTCATCTTGCACGATCTTTTTTTTTCAGAATATTTGCTGTGCTCGAATTTGTTTTTTCTATTTAAGGCTGTGCTCGTTTTTTTTTCGTATTTGCCCAACCCCCCTCCCCCCCCCCTCAAAAATCTAATGGTCCATCCCTTAGAACCACTACAATTTTACTCCTGTTGTTTCTTAGAGGATATAAACGATAGGTAATATAATGAAATTTGTAACACCGTACTGAAAAATGGTGACTTAACTTTACTGACGTTTCGAGCTTTAGCCTTCGTCGGAGTAAAAGAGTTAGAGATATACTGAGTATGAATAAGAATATAGATACATGTAATTCAGCCAACAGCACAGCTAATAGATGTATTGTTGTAATTAATGATTTTCTCTCTCTCTTTCTCTCTCTACAAACATAGACACAGCCCACACTGTTTTAACCGCAAATTATCGTACATTTTTATTCCAATTGTTTCCTCAGAAAAAAACGATGCATCATTCACTAGTTATTGCTGCTAGTTATATATTGTGTTTACTGTAGTTGCTCCCTACGAAACTCCGGCGGACTCAGCCTAATTAACTAATTTTCCAACCACTCTTTTTCGCGCATTTTGCACTACCAGTTGTTTCCTTAGACGCTAGTATTTACAAACCATTAGTGTTGTTAGTCGTATAACATACACGTTGCTAAGATTATAATAGCAAATAATGGACATTCCGGGAATAGTTACAGGTAGGGTGGAACCAGATAATTTAATTTCCTGGTATTATGGCTGTGCAGATGGTGTTACTACCTGGGCAGATGTGCAACACATTTGTTTAACAAGATAATGAATTACGTGCTATACGTCCAGCAGATTAGGTGCGACTGGTACACTCTGTAAACACAGACATGTTTTTAAAATAAAAACTTTTAATATATAAACAGTTATTGTTGTGTTTGGATATAGATAATAGTGGCATTATGTCATGATGTACATGCCTCAAACACAAGAACAAAGTACAGATGAGAAATAGCAAATACAAACTGAAAGTACAATGTTGTACATAAGTAGCAGGCTTTAGAGTGTGGACACGGCGTAGCTTTGATCAAGACAACGAGTTTTGAAGCTATACATATAAACCCTGATACACATACACATAATGCAAGTTCTAAATACGAACATAAAACATCCAAAGCACTGTCGGATACCTAGAGTTTAGAATGAATATAAATATATTTTTGTAATCTTTGCATGCAGGAAACACTCCAACTAAGCAGTATTCGAGGTATTGCATCTCTTTAGATATCTGCATATTTGTATCAATGAGTACTCCAACCTTTCTTCAATCGGATGTATATATATATAGTTTGCGCAAAATATTCTTTCAATGTTTTGCATGTGTAGTGATATCTTGCTGCGATAAAGGAATGCCGATTATATGATTAAAAGCAGAAATTCTCATCTATCGGATGAAATGCTTATGGTCTTACAGTCAAAGGAATGACTAGGGTGTGTCTATGACAGATGTCAATCATCTTGTCATGTATAATCGTATGGCCAGGCCCAGTCAATTATAGTATAGTACTTGTTAATTAACAATAATTATCGGCTTCTTTCATGTGATATTTGGTGTTATAAATCATGGCTAGACAGAAGTTGTTCACACTTCTGTGATATGCAAAATAGTAGTAAAACCATGCATTTGATATTGTTGGAGGCTCGCTCGATATTTTTTTTACGGTATTTCATGTTGCACGATCGGGACCTTGCTCGATTGGGGATTGAGCCCACATGAAGAATACTTCAGTGGTACCTATTAAGCGGTCACCCTTGGGACTTTCCAAAGTGGCCCTTAAATAGAGATAAATAGAAACTAGCGAGTAAACTAGTATAGGCTGCGTCGGTGTTCAATATAAATTTGTAACACCGTAAAAAATGGGTTGGCCGCTGAATAGAGGTATAGAATATAATAATAATAATAATAATAATAATAATAATAATAATAATAATAATAATAAGGAACTATCTGCAATGTAGGAACAATAAAACAAAGAGATGAAATGAAAACTGCTAAATATACCGACCTGAGATCAAGTCTCAAAAGACTGTATCCTGGCTATAAAATCACACAGGTCAACATTGTGTTTGACTTTTTAGCAGGATATCACGAAAATTTGATAGACAATCTCTCTAGCATAGGAATAACAGAAGGACTAACTATTATAAGAAAGTGCCAGAAATGGGTTATCTCACAGAACTGTGAGATTGTTAAACGTTTATACAATTATTAGATATGATCATGTACATCTTTATAAGTTTAGACACACAGATATTTGCTTAGGCAATCTATGCCCGCAATATTTGTTCACAGAATGTAAAAACATAGTCGGAAGTTTAAATAAACAATAATAATAATAATAATAATAATAATAATAATAATAATAATAATAATAATAATAATAATAATAATAATAATAATAATAATAATAATAATAATAATAATAATAATAAGCGGATTAAACGTTTGTAAACTTAAGAAAAATGTACTTAATTAGCCCAGACGTAATTGTCGCTTGTTAATGTAACTATGACACACCAAAGAAAATAAAACTTGCCATAATAATAATAATAATAATAATAATAATAATAATAATAATAATAATAATAATAATAATAATAATAATAATAATAATAATAATAATAATAATAATAATAATAATAATAACAACTTTATTTAATGAGGTTTAACACATAACAGTCTAGGACTGAAAAACTCGTGGGCCTCTAGATATAGGAATAGACCACTAGATATAGGAATAGATTTGGGACTTTTTACTGTGACCGCTTAATAGAGGTACCACTGTACTTGTGGCCAACGGGGGATCGTCATCACGTTTAACGAATCGATATTTATGATATTCACGCATTACGTACAGTCACGTTCAAGACCGTTCAACATAGTATTCACAACATAACATAACATAGTATATATAACAACTAAATTATTTGTTATTTTCACGAATCACGCACTTATTTTAGCCTATATCACGCATTACCCCTAGGCCACCCTCTTATGAATATTGTGGATTACAAGTATTGAGAATCACTCCGCTCCGCACCAGACTTCCATGCGTGCTTTACAAGTCTTACAAATGCACACACACACGTTTTCTATTTCTTCAATTCAACTGATATAGTTAACTAGATCAACGTATCGAAACGTAATTTACTCAAACAAATCATTAGTCGGGCTAGAAAGCCCGACTCTAGGTTTGCCTTTTAGCCAATCTATGTATGTACGTACGTATGTATGTATCTATCTGTCATGTCGCGTATAGTCCCCCATGATGCTTTGGGAACGAACACATGAAGCCCAAAGTAGAATTGTTTAGCCTCCTGTGTTGATTTTACACTAGCCCGACTTCACGCTCATAGAGCATCTAGTTATACATATATTACCTAAAAAAAATAGTTCTTTAGACTTTAACCTGTCTGCTTTCTTGTATCATCGAACAGACAAAGAATTGTTTCTATATAATGGAAACAGTGTTTTTCCAGTTTGAATAGGTTATCGTCAGGATATTAACAATCAATAACAAGAGAAGAAATTACTCAATCTTTTGCGGGCTTCAGATTATAGCTTTGATTGCGACAAAGATTTTTCAATAATTATGTTTGATGGGCTACCTGTGTTATATTGAATTTACACAGGAAACCCGCTTAAACTAAACTAAAAAAGTAAAATAAAATAACAAAAGAACGAAAGAAACAAATAATATATGAGAAATAGAAAACTGATCGTTTGGACCCTACGAAAAAAAAACAGTAGATCATTTAGATATAACCATAGTTAATAGCCAGGATTCCTTCTGTACAAAAATAGCATCCAAACAATTCGCCTAAATCAGTGGATTTTTTCTAGTAAATAAAATCCTTATACAATATCAGACCACTCTAATATTTCCAGACATTACTAGCAGGGTCCAGGCGATCAGTTTGAGCCGAAAAAATCTATTTGGTTTAACGACTTGTTTCAACCCCATGTTAGTCTCCGGGGAATTCTGGGTATGATATGTAGTTTTTTTCTAAATAAAATCCTTATACAATATCAGACCACTCTAACATTTCCAGACATTACTAGCAGGGTCCAGGCGATCAGTTTGAGCCGAAAAAATCCATTTTTTTAACGACTTGTTTCACTCCCAGGTTAGTCTCCAGGGAACTCTGGGTATGATATGTAGTTTGCACTTAAGTTTATACGACAAGAGAGTGGTATACATTGCTGGGCTTAAAGATAACTAAAAGGTCGTTTGTTGTGATTGTTTGAAATTTTTCACCCATTAAGGTAGTTTCGGATACTTGGATTTCTTACATGAATTTTTTTTATAAATCCTGTCACTTATAGATCATTGTTAGACAAGTCAAAAAACGTGAAAAAATATTGGGGTCACCGTATTGGTTATAGAGTTACAAGATATAGTAAAAGCAGGTATTTGCAATAATTTGCGGTGATTTGCTCAAAAGTACCTATTCAAAGCAGTCAAGAGAATGCTAACGTATTCTGCTAGGAAAAGCATAAGATTATATCAAACGATAGATATAAGGGTTATCTAACATTTCCTGTCATAAAAATCATTGAATCATTTCCAAATATGGGTATAAGTGACGATCCCGATCAAGAACAGGACTTCCGTTATGTATTAACCAACAATGGCGTACAAAAACTCTGTAAAGCTGAAGACCCTATCAAGTTTGTGAAAAGACAACAAACAAATTATTTAGCACACCTGGCGCGTCAGCCAAACAACACCCTAACAAAGAGACTCCTCTTTAACAACAACATTAACATCAAGAGAGGAAGGCCAATAATAACACTTGAACAACAAGTACTAAAGAACATTAATATGAATTAATTTTACAAACAGTCACTAAAAAGAACCTTGGATTTGGATATGGTTGGCTGAGGCCTTAACCCACCCAATGTCTACTAATGCAGATATGGGACAAAGATGATGATGATGATGACATGTGTATGGAGTTGTAGCATTTGTAAAATTTCAGAAAATAAAAACATGAATATTTTATTTTGTATTCTAAATCGTAAGAATAGTAAATGCAGTCTTGAATAAAAAGAACAAAATTGGGTGTCACTGTACTAGTAGGCGAGTTATAAGCGACCGAATCCATTTTTTGTCAAAAAACACGGTAACGGTCCGCGCAGGACTGGGCTCTAGTACTTTAAACAGTTGCTTGAAACTTGTCAAATTATCCTTGTCATCTCAAGAAACCCTAAAACCTATTTTGTATTAGTTTTACGACTAAAGACGTCAAAATTATATTTTGTCTATTCATTTTTACAAAGTTGTAAATTTTTTGTTTTGAGACAAAACAGCGACCATGTCAGGTAGTGAAAATCTGAGCATGTTTAGAAAAATGTTCCATTTTACCTCCAAAGTAAATTAGCTCTTCTAAAAATTCATTGGCATATTCAGACCAAGCACATAAAAGTTAGTACTGTTGCTGAGTTTTAGCATTTCTTAATGTAATTGGAAATATTTAGATTTTTTTCAAAACTTTACCAAAAATGTGTGGCTGGAACGCATGGCCTGCGCATTAGCAAAGCTATTTGTGGAGGGGGGATTTATGTCACGTGACCAGATCCTGCAAAAGGCCTATTGTTATATACTAAAAACTAGTGTCTCGTGTTTATCTAAGTAGAAATTACTGTTATGAATTGCTCTGAAATTGCAAGAATTCCTTTATTGACATTTTGTATTACATATTAAAGAGTTATTTTAAATGCTATTTGCTTGACTTTGTTGGTCTTTCATGATCAACTTACCGTAAGACTAATGGAAGTTCGAAAGCCTTTTAAAATTTGACATATAGTTTTATTGAGCAAATTAAGACAGTAATCGTCGATCACGACCAAACAATCGTAAAGCGGTCTACTTTGACGTTTTTATGATATTTATTTCAAATTACAAATTGGCAGTCATTATAGTCGTAAAAATGCTTTAAAGGACGTTTTGATGACCTCGTTATTATATATAGTGCAGTTAAAACGATTCAATGAATTGATAAAAGTCAATAAAACATTGCAATGGAAGGTTTGGGCTGCTTGGAAACGCGTTCTATCCTATTCAGTCTATTCTATTCTATTCTATTCTATTCCATTCTATTCCATTCCATTCCATTCCATTCTATTCTATTCTATTCTATTCCACTCTATTCTATTCTATTCTATTCTATTCTATTCTATTCTATTCTATTCTATTCTATTCTATTCTATTCTATTCTATTCTATTCTATTCTATTCTATTCTATTCTATTCTATTCTATTCTATTCCACTCTATTCT
Organism: Metridium senile; assembly: GCA_949775045.1. Lineage (NCBI taxonomy): Eukaryota > Metazoa > Cnidaria > Anthozoa > Actiniaria > Metridiidae > Metridium > Metridium senile. The sequence goes on from OX459107.1 coordinate 545,238, forward strand.
ATTCCATTCCATTCCATTCCATTCGTTATCATAATTATTTATTATTATCATTATTCTATTCAAAAAATATTATCAAAGAACATAACAATAAAAAGAAAGAAAATTCAAAATTGGGGTTACCTCACGAGGATTTGATGTTGGAACAGTTGGATGTGAGCGCCCCGTTTTAGCAGTACACAACACCAGATCACGTAAATTTACATAATAATAGACAGACAGACAATGCTGATGAATGACTAGAAGTTTTTCGATTATATAAATCAATAGTTAATTAGTTAGCGCAAAGAGGTTAACAGTTTATAGTCCAGGGGCTGGTTCTCTCCTTCCTCCCTGGCCTTTTGACTAGCGCGACGTTAGGTTTTCTGTCGGGATAGCGCGGATGGGGCCGAAATCTTCATCCCGCACGTTAAATCGATTCCATGCTTCAGCTTCATAGAATGTCTCGGAGGAATCGTCCCAATTTTTTGGTCCGTTCTTTATTTTTTTATTTCTTCGTTACTTTTTGTTGTTGTGTTCTTGGGGACTGTTTATTAATATTTTTATGTTATATTTTTCATAATTAATTATAATTAATCTTTCTGTTGTTGTGTTCTTTGGGACGGTTTATTAATATTTATATGTTATATTTTTCATAATTAATTATAATTAATCTTTCTGTTGTTGTGTTCTTTGGGACGGTTTATTAATATTTATATGTTATATTTTTCATAATTAATTATAATTAATCTTTCTGTTGTTGTGTTCTTTGGGACGGTTTATTAATATTTATATGTTATATTTTTCATAATTAATTATAATTAATCTTTCTGAGTCTAGAACGGCTGCCTCCCTTTTTCTTCAGTAAACGACGAGTGACCGTTACCACACTAGATGACGGACAGATCTTCTTATTTCAGACCGAAAACAATTTGTGACCTGAAAAAGTGGTCTGATTATAATTTAATTTTAATCATGATCAATAGTCACTCAGAAAGTCGTAAAAAACTAATGCTTGTCTAGAATTATCGTATAATCTTAACATTGTAGACATTTACTGGACCTACAGCAGAGTTCGTCGTGTATGTTAGTGACGATTTTATCAACGATATCACGCTACTTGTATGGTATTTCTATAGTTTAGTGCTGAAATTTAGTGTGAAAGGACTTACGTCCTCAACTGGGCCATCTGTGATTGAATAACAGCCAGTTACTATACAGAAAATATCGCAATGGACGCTTTAAAATCGGGGGCTGAAGCGGAATCAAGAATCATGAATCACGGCTTTGAAATTTGCAGGAATCATTCATCTTTGTGTAAAATGTAGGAATCATGAATTTTTTTGCACATGGCTTTTTTTTTTTTTTACAAAAAAACAACATAGAATGAATCATGAATCGCGACAAAAATTTGACTAGGAATCATGAATCATTGACGAAAATTTGTAAGGAATTATGAATCATGGAAAATAAATGATTCCGCTTCAGCCCCCGACATTTTAATTTTCATCTGTAAAACACACATAAAGAAGGCAGACATGTTTGAACGTACGATATGCAATATATTTTTCATTTAAAAAAGTCAACCTTGACAAGTTATTATATGGAAATCACATCGAACACTGACCTTTATAATCAAAGTAAGATTACACAAATAATAGACGATGTATAAAGATATTGAATAAAAATGAAAGCCTTTCTGATGACCCAATTAGAAACTTGACAAAACAGGAAGCCTTTTTTCATTGAATGGAATAAAAGAGGAATGCCGAAACAATAACAGATATTAAAATACGCCTTGATGATGATGAATTGAAAATTAAGGATGGAATAAGGACATTTCCAACTGGCCAATTACACTATACAAACGACCAAGATTATTTTTATTGAATGGAAAAGAGGAATGCCGAAACAATAACAGATATTAAAATACGCTTTGATGATGATGAATTTGAAATTAAAGATCGAATTAGGACATTTCTAACTGGCCAATTACACTATACAAACGACGAAGATTATTTTTATTGAATGGAATGAGTTGATAGGCCAGGCCTTGTGCGGTTATATGTGAGTAATCTGTATTGTTAAATCAAACACTTAGACATAACATACATATGTTGTTTATAACATTGCAAGCAAGATCTTGAGATAACCATGGACACACAATTCATTAAATAATCAAAATTATATATACAATTAGCTTGTAAACAAGGCTTCAATTTTGATGAAAAACAATTTTAATCTTCGTTATCATAATTTCTAGAAGAATGGGACATATATATAGACAAATCAAAACTTGAATTAAAAGCTACATAACAAGGAAGTGAAATGTATACAAAAGAGTATTATATATATAAGGTTTATATAAAGAATGCGTGGTCCAGAAAACCAAATAGCTTCAATGGCTGACCATTTTGCTACTAAACTGTGAAATTGTTCAGATTCATATAGACTGGTGCAAATATATGTAGAAAAAAGCCTACATGAATTTATTGTATTATATCTGTCATGTTCAGCTTGATCTAGAGACTTTCAAAATGAATGGATGTTTGATAGGCAGACCAATTGTCTAGATGTCATATCGTGTAACAACGATTACCAAGTCCTCGTATGACAATTATTATCAATAGTTTTGTAATCTGAAAGACTATCTCTAAGGAAGTGAAAACTTGATTTAACAGTAAGGCATTTATCACGTAGTATAGAATGGCAGACGATGTTCCAAGAAAACACTTTAAGACTTAGTAAAGATCTTATTAAAACGCATGTATTTAAGATTGCATGAGTATGAAAACATTTAAGCAATATATTATTAAAATCAGTACAGTATGTTAGAGCAAGGTATTGCTAAAATATGCTTTACTAAAGGCACAAATGTCTGGTGATAACGAAACATCTTGTATATAAAAACTGTAACATTAAATCACAGGTATATCTAAAATGGAGTATTAATTAGAAATGTTAGCACAAATTTTGGAAATTATATATATATACTACTGATGCCAAACGAACAAACTTAAATTATAAAGAAACAACATTTAAACAAGACATAGTATAATATAACAAGCATCATACAGTTGTGGTCATGGTATTTAAAATACAGTATAAAATAGTTAGTCGAGAAAACCTTGTTCAAAGAAAAGTATGACAAAAAAAAAAGAAATTGTGATAAAAAACATTTAAGCTGCATTATAAAATAACGAGTGATCTATAAAGAAAACATTTAAGAATTCAGTAGTTTTTAACGTCAAGCAATCTATTGGTTTTAGCCAGGGTACAGTATAAAATAGGAAACAATTAGTCAAGAAAACCTTGTTCAAAGAAAACAAGTATGACATAAAAGGAATTGAGTGATAAAAAAGCTGAAATATAAAATGACAAGTGATTTATAAAGAAAACATTTAAGAATTTGTATTTAACGCCAAGTAATGCATTGGTTTTTAGCCAGGGGTACAGCATAAAATATGACCAATTAATCGAGAAAACCTTGTTCAAAGAAAACAAATATGACATCAAAAGAAATTGAAGTGATAAAAAACATTTAAGCTGAAATAAAAAGTGACGAGTGATTTATAAAGAAAACATTTAAGAATTAGTGCTCTAAACGTAAAGTAATATATTTGTTTTTAGCCAGGGGCGATAGGTTACATGTGGTTACACGTACAAATAGCCTATTTATCAACGTTGAGTAGCCTAGTAGTATGCTATCATTTCACCTGCTCCTTGTTCCATTGCTTGTTAAACAAGCTATTTCCTCTATCTACTAAATACTTCCTAGTAAAATAATATCGCTTTAACCTGCCGTATGAATACAAACAAGGAGCCACGGCTACATTTTATGTATAGTTGTACATATTTCTGAAAATCTCACACGTAAATGCTTTTTGAGATTGAAAATGTTACTCCTGGTTACTCATCATCTGTGAGGATGTCTGTAGTATTAACATAATTTGTTGATTCATAATTACACGAGGAAGTACATTTGTTTCAGCATCTTTACCACAGCAACAACTTACTATAGTATGCATAAATCACAAAAACGTACAATCAAAATATGCTATGAATAAATCCATAACAAGAGATGAAATACCGTCATCCTATGCAGGCTTGAGTGAACTGTAGTTTTGATTGCGACAACGGTGTTTGAAATAGGTGTATTTGAATTCACAAACTATCAACAGTGCATAGACTGTAGGGCATAGTAGAAGTACTAATCCTATTGCTTTGGATATCAAATTATTGTTTCTTGTATTACAAAAGTTATAATCAATAGAAAAGCTCTTATTCTAAGTACTATATCATAATGTGTATGCCTGAAGCAACAGAAATAAGATTTGCAAGAATACGACTGAAGTTTAATTAGAGTAGTTTTCTGATGGCTTCGGGCATGGGGCGTGGTATGTTAGTGTACATATGTGAATAACAATTGCTTTCAAATGGGTATTTTGTTTGTAAAACCTTTTAGCTTTTGATATTTCATAGTATATATATTATAAACAGTAATATGATTTTCTTTTGTTGTTTATAAAACCTATCTTAGCCTTTGATATTTCATAGTATATATTAATATAAACATTAGTGTTTTATATATAATACAATAATCTAAATGCTTTTAATATATATGTTGGTGAATGAATATATGGACAGGAATTCTAGGCTCACACCTGTCTCAAAAAGGCTGTCCAAGGCGAATAGGTCATTCCAAGATGGTCGAAGACGAGTCGTTCTATATCTCATACAGATCGGACGCAATTATTTGATAGTACTTATGACACTCAAGATAGAAATAAATCTGTTCGAGAAAATTCGAATTATGCAAATCGATTTTACAACCCTCTCTGCGTCTATGATTTCTTTTGTCAATTTATCATTAAATATTAATGAGTTTTATAAATATTACTTAGAACCATCTATCACATACACAAGTACCATCTATCTCATACACAAGTACCAGTGATCGATATAAGTATATATTTATAAGGTACAAAGAATTAGCCATTCTTCCCTCTGTGTTCAATTGAAGTATCTAATTTATAAGTTGCGACGAATCATTCATTCTTATATCTGTGTTGAATACAACTGATCTAATTTATAAGTTGCGACGAATCATTCATTCTTATATCTGTGTTGAATACAACTATCTAATTTATAAGTTGCGACGAATCATTCATTCTTATATCTGTGTTGAATACAACTATCTAATTTATAAGTTGCGACGAATCATTCATTCTTATATCTGTGTTGAATACAACTATCTAATTTATAAGTTGCGACGAATCATTCATTCTTATATCTGTGTTGAATACAACTATCTAATTTATAAGTTGCGACGAATCATTCATTCTTATATCTGTGTCGAATACAACTATCTAATTTATAAGTTGCGACGAATCATTCATTCTTATATATGCATGTGTTTAATATAAGTATTTGATTTATAAAGTTCAAAAATTATCCATTCGAACCTCTGTGTTCAATAAAAGTATTTGATATTTATAAGATGCGACGAATCATTCATTCTTATATCTGTGTTTAATATAAGTATTTGATTTATAAGATGTGAGGAATCTTTCATTCTTTCCTCTGTGTTGAATATAAGTATCTAAGGTGCGGCTAACCATCTGTCCTATACCCTTAGTATTTGGTAAAAGGGATCTTATAATTTTCACTAGTTGGAATCATCAATCTAAGGAGGTCAATTAGCCACGTTTGAAGGCCCTACAAAATCGAACGTGTTTTCCACTCGAACGATGATATAAACCCATTAAATCAGCCATGCGCTCTCACTATAGAACCAATTAAATAATATCAGTAGCGGCGTCACCATTCTTGGCAATTAACTCGTTATTAATATCACCAGTAGATCTACCTATGTATTAATAACAGACGCTACAGACCCGTTATATATCATATCAGATTAAATTCCTTTAAACATTTGGATATCGAATCGACGTGGTTATCAACAATTACAAACCCCTGTAGAGAAATGTTTTCTTGCACATTCGGTCGTCATGGTCGTCAGTTTTTTTCGTATTTAAGAGGCCAATATAACAGATAAATAATATCTAAAGCGGGCGTCAGAAAGACATCTCGATTCAAAAGGTTTTAAGTGAAAACATTTGTACTAAAAAGCATCCACTTAAGGAATGATATAGTTGAGTTGAGTTGGAGAGCGATGATGGTTAATGATGGAACACTACAGTGAACAGCGGACGTAATGGGTTATACATGAACAGTGGTCAACAGTGATGAAAATAGATGAACTATACCGACGGAATAAAATATAAATATATGGGAACTATATAATATCTTGAGTTGAGTTGGAGAGCGATGATGGTTAATGATGGAACACTACAGTGAACAGCGGACGTAACGGGTTATACATGAACAGTGGTCAACAGTGATGAAAATAGATGAACTATACCGACGGAATAAAATATAAATATATGGGAACTATATAATATCTTGAGTTGAGTTGGAGAGCGATGATGGTTAATGATGGAACACTACAGTGAACAGCGGACGTAACGGGTTATACATGAACAGTGGTCAACAGTGATGAAAATAGATGAACTATACCGACGGAATAAAATATAAATATATGGGAACTATATAATATCTTGAGTTGAGTTGGAGAGCGATGATGGTTAATGATGGAACACTACAGTGAACAGCGGACGTAACGGGTTATACATGAACAGTGGTCAACAGTGATGAAAATAGATGAACTATACCGACGGAATAAAATATAAATATATGGGAACTATATAATATCTTGAGTTGAGTTGGAGAGCGATGATGGTTAATGATGGAACACTACAGTGAACAGCGGACGTAACGGGTTATACATGAACAGTGGTCAACAGTGATGAAAATAGATGAACTATACCGACGGAATAAAATATAAATATATGGGAACTATATAATATCTTGAGTTGAGTTGGAGAGCGATGATGGTTAATGATGGAACACTACAGTGAACAGCGGACGTAATGGGTTATACATGAACAGTGGTGAAAATAGATGAATGGAATTTGATATAAAAATATGGAAAATATATAGTATTTATTAGAATTGAAATGTGTTATATCTAGAATTAGTGTGTAATATATGTAATGAGAAATGAAATAAAAACAGAATGGAAACACGATGAAGATGTCAAATACAACTATAATAAACCTGAGAAATAAGAAACCACGACAACATGAAAAACGGAATATACAAATTGTACAAATTGGAAGTTGCTTTGCGAAAATCACATGGAACACGAAGTAATGAAATATGAAAATATAAAAACTGAACAACCACTTCTTATTATCACACATAAGAGTAGATTCATCATATAAATAAATTTTTCGTCAAAGCCAGATATGAAATAGGATGCAACGAAAACTGAAATGAAAAAAGGGAGATACATAAATATTGTGAAAATATCGGCTGAAAGACCACTATTGCCCATCCTTTTAAACAGATGAAAAACAACATCGCCCACTTACAAACCATATGAAATTATGAAACCGTCCAAAAAAAGCAATTACGTGATAATATATGAAGAAATAGATGATGTTGGGCAATTACTCGATGGGTAACTATACGAAAGAAGAATCTAGAAACCACCTAACAATCGACACAAAGAAAATACGGATAATGAAATTGTAAAAAAAGTAAAACGACCACAATTGCTAGCACACATTGGTAAGATATAACTTTTATCTAGTATTGTTGCTGGTTAAGACATGATCTCGTTATGTGCACATTGACTCATCATTGATATGCTCGATCTTTCTCTATAGCTGCTGTCTCTCTTGGAACACATTGCCTGCTGATCTCAGGAACATTTAACTGCTAGCTTCCTTCAGAAACAAGCTAAAAACATTTCTTTTTGACTTGTAGCAAATGTATTTTTCGTGTTGGGGCGCGCTATATAAGAAATGTATTATTATTGCTATCTTTGATATAGCCCATTGTATCTCGCATTTACTGATCATTGATATAGCCCATAGTTGATATAGCCCATAGTTGATATAGCCTATAGCTGATATAGCCTATTGTATCTCACATTTACTCATCATTGATATAGCCTATAGTTGATATAGCCTATAGCTGATATAGTCCATTGTATCTCACATTTACTCATCACTGATACAGCCTATAGTTGATATAACCTATAGCTGATATAGCCCATAGTTGATATAGCCTATAGCTGATATAGTATCTCACATTTACTCATCATTGATATAGCCTATAGTTGATATAGCCTAAAGTTGATATAGCCTATAGTTGATATATAGCCCATAGTTGATATAGCCTATAGTTGATATAGCCTATAGTTGATATATAGCCCATAGTTGATATAGCCTATAGTTGATATAGCCTATAGCTGATACAGCCTATTGTATCTCACATTTACTCATCATTGATATAGCCCATAGTTGATATAGCCTATAGCTGATATAGTCCATTGTATCTCACATTTACTCATCATTGATATAGCCTATAGTTGATATAGCCTAAAGTTGATATAGCCTATATATAGTTGATATATAGCCCATAGTTGATATAGCCCATAGTTGATATAGCCTATAGTTGATATATAGCCCATTGTATGTGTGAGACCATTATTAAATCCCTTACGGATATTTATATACGTTAATGTGAATAAAAAGGAATGTACTTCATGTCTTTATATATTGTTTTTACGTCGAGTTGTTCAGTATTGTTTACCAAACACGTTACTACTCTTTAGAAATTGTTCAAGAAACAAAACGCAGCCGTTATATACTAAGTGTAAAGTGAATGGTAATAACACTAAGGGGAAGACTCCTTATGCTTATTTTGCGTTGATATGGCCATGACTCTTTCAATTTCAGTTTCAAATGTTATAAGTGTTAAAGAAACAAAAAGCAGCAGATATTGACAAAAGTGTTAACTGAAAAATACCCTAATAATAATGATATGCACAGGTGGACAAGCTTTTCACTTAATAGCCATCACTCGCTCACAATCTCAGCCTCAAGTGGGATAATTTTAACTGAAAAGAAATATCGGGACAACCCCATTTCCCATTTCCCACTTTCCCTTTCATTTAGAACAACTTTCTTTCACGATTTACGTAACAAGACTTGGGAATCAATGGAATATGAGAATGAACGAATGAATTAAAATAAGCGAAGTCAACAATCCGTGTTTTTGAGTTAATCAGTTGTATCGAAAAAATACAATGCCATTCTTATTTTAAGGAGACAATTCTAATAAGGGTTTAGAATAATGATCAAACTTTTTAATTAAACATAGACGGTTTTAACCTCGTAATGAGTTCTATGCATTAACTTGGAATAATCAAATAGTTTTGAAAAAGAGAGATATTTAATTGAATTAATGAAATTAGAGAGGAAAGAAAAAGTGTAAATGGAAAGCTTTCGTGCAAATGAAAGTCACCTTGATTAAAAATAAAAACACTAAAATTACCACAAGAATAAAATTACTTTCAAAACCAATCAATAATACGGAACCCTTTACAAGTGCATGATAAGAGGTATTTTCAAGTTAAATTGTCGGTCGTCTTTTATTAGTGAATAGATCTTGAAAGCTAATTGTTCTCGAGTGAGAGTATTTGACCAAGTACTTAAGGCCTTTTATTAAATGATTCCTACTATATACCCGTAAGCATTTACGAACTGAAAACACTTAACGACTCAGTATTGCCATGTAGGACGACAGTGTAGAGCACGTTTAATGCGAACCTTAGTCCATTGTGATATTGCTACATAGTATAGTTTTGAGAGGGGTGTTCAACTAAGTGGATGATGTCCACCTTCTAATCACTAGACCGTGCTGTTTATTTATATTGGGGCCTATTATAACCTTATATATATATATCACTATAATAAGCTATTGGAAGCAAACAGTTAAACAACTTGTACAACTATTGATCTGTATACATGGAAGTAACAGCGGGAATCTTTTTACAACAAACTATGTGCGGGATACAATATGCGATACAATATTGGACTAGTTCAATAGCCTGGGGTTATAACACACTGTTCAATTAATTTACAAGCTGAAGACAGTGGAGCTCAGCTTGTATTAATTATCATTAATTATTATATATGTAACAGTGGTTCACAGGGATTTCTGCCACTTAGAAATATCGTATTTAAACATAAGTAAAAATACGATAATTTGACATGTGAAAATATTACTTTTATCAGTTTTGCGTTAAAATAGTTTTTGTTTATATAATATACTGAATATTACATGGATGCATAGCGATGTGGAATTTATCTTCGAGTTTTCAAAAGAGTGTTTAAAATATCAAAATACTGCTCTCGCGAGTGAGCTTTGCGCTAAGATAAATTCCATATCTCGGCCGCGCGCCTATAGCTATGTTTTATTTTCTGTTTAATTAGACAGCTTGTTTGGGTTTACTCTCTGACAACAATTATTCTTTTGGATATTTTTTTTAACTCTATTGACGTAGGGTCGGCTAATAAAAAGAAGAATTAAAGTACACCTACAAAAACAGGCTATAATCACGCGTAATACCTTGGCTAAACAAACATAACTTTATTCCGACTCTGCGTGACTGTGTTTACAGTTCATGGTTATTTCTTTCAATTTCAACAAATCAATCGGCATTGGAAGTGAGATTACAATGAAAGCTGTGCAAATTGCTAACCCTCCCCCATCCCCTTGGTACTTAATGTTGCATGGAGTAGAGCAAGAACTATGGCGCCACTATATATATAACTGTAATTCAGTATACTGAATAAAGATAATATTGATAGATAGTAATAGTATGATATATAATGTAAGGTTGTTTATAGATGGAAACTAGCAAGTAAACTAGTATAGGCTGCGTCAGTGTTTGATAAATAAAATGAAATTTGTAACACCGTAAAAAATGTAACTTAACTTTACTGACGTTTCGAGCTTTAGCCCTTCGTCGGGGTAGATTTTTATGTTCACGGTAAAGGGGACGATTTTGAATGAATGAATGAATGAACGAACGAACGAATAAATAAACGCATGAACGAACGCATGAATGAATGAACGAACAAATGAATGAATATGAATGAACGAACGAACGAACGAATGAATTTACGAACGAACGAATAAATGAATGAACAAATGAATGAATGAAAGGATACGATTTACAGGTGAACAAATTGTAAATGTGAGAGATAATTAAACGACTGATAGCAGTTAGAAGCAGATTTAGTAAGCTGGTGTTAGCTACAAAAAAAAAATAAAAAAGTTCAGCCTTTATATCCTAACAATAGATGTAATAGCAAGCAACTGGTAGGCTACTAAACATTAGCATTGGTTTTTCTTTCAGTAAAACTCATTCTTAAAAGCATCGCCTGAGCCCCGATATTATATCTTGATTCAAGGAAATCAGAGGAACAACAAAACAACATCTAAAAGTGAACATTTATTAGAAAAGGAAGTAGGAGAAAATGCCAAAATTATCGATAGGAGGATCGTCATTAATGGGAAAAGTATATTAACAGCGTACTCAAGATGGCTTGGGGTTCAATATCAAAACTAATCTAATTTCCAAAAGCTTTTTGAGAAGTGGAAAAACTTTGTTCAAGTTCCATAAAGATTTATCTCGTAATAAACGGATATTACTTGTGATTAATGGTGGTCTTTTATGAGGTCATGATTACAAGTAGCGATGATATTGATAATATAAAATACGAACAGGAAAATACTACTAAATTACTTACAAATTGAATGGAATTATTTTCAATGGTTTTGTCGGAAAACTCGAACAGCTAACGATCTTATCAAAAGCACAAACTACCGACCATTTATCACTTCTGACAGCCGAAAAGGTTGTCGGCTAAACCTCTACACTCAAGCTAATGCCCTGCAATTGAAAAGCACTAACAACCACGACCTGGATTCTTTTATAAAATTGTTACGGGTTAAAAGGTATCGAGCACGTTTTCGAGCATTATTTGGGTTGTTTTTCAGTAAAGTCTTTGTCTGATTGAGATGGGTTGACAACCACGAGGGTAATCAGTAACCATCATATCAAGAAAACCTATTCATGATATCTGCATATATTTGAACGACCGCAAATAGACCATCAATCTTTCTCATCATCGCAAACGACGATTACTTGACTTAATGTTGCTCTTGAAAAACTCCTTAAATACTAGAAATATACGTACTAGAAAGTGAAGTTGTTTGTCGCTTTTTGGAAGTACTCGTGTGTTGTTGTTTTGGACTTATAATTGGTTTGATTTATGGCCATTTTATAGCGCGTCGCGGCTTCCCGCCTCATCAACATCCACTCGTTTCTTTCAAGGTTAATATATTTATATATATACTCATTATTATGTTTAAAAGGTTTCTAGTGTGTGTGTGTGTGTTTTCAAATAAACATCGTTACCTCGAGACGTGCTGTGCTTTATTCATTCCTTGCTATTTATTTACTTTCTTGTTTTGAAATAAAATGATATCGGATTCTACTTCCATCCATTCATTTCTATGTCCTAGCTATTCCTATTTATTCATTTCTTTCTATTTCCTTTCTCTTTTTCTACGATATACAAAAGCCTACAAATATCCTCATTTGTTTCTTTACTAATAAATAACAATTCATCCTGATTGGAGCGGATTAATTTCCTTTTCAGAAAAAACAACTAAACTTTTTATACCAAACAATTATTTTTCTGTGTTTTGTATATCCACACGGAAGCTGTTGAAATTGTTTAGGGGCCGTCAAATAGTCGGTACTTGTTTCAAATCAAATCTTGTATTCAAAGTAGAGCCACTTCATGGCTCACTCCAAGTCGTTTCCGATGGTTCTTAGCATGTAGACTTTTCAAGGAGAAAAACTGTTATACTAGAAACAATACAAACACAAGGAGTCATCAATCCTCGGTGTTTTACTCCGCTATACCAATCAAAACCCGAATTGAATTTGCAAAGACAAATTGATTTAGTCGTTTAAGAAAACAAATGGCTGAATTGGAGCATTATTACTCTTGAATGTTACTATGTATTTCTAAGAAACATTAAGGGTCTTTCAAACCACTCATCAAACACTATTAATCTTTTTTTCTTTTGGATTCGCCGCTTTGTACTTTTTTCGACCTCTTTCGAGAGATAAATGAAGGTCAAAATGATCTCTTAACAATTTATAAAAGTTACCATTATTTCTCGTAATTGTCAGCGTGTGAGGAAGTTCTAAGAGAAGAAAATTTGAGCAGTGATGTGATTTGATGTGTTTGAAAAGAAACAACGAAACACAGTCAGTTTGACAAAAGAAGCCATTGTTCGTCCTCAGCAGGTGACGAAACCTTTTCGAGCTAGAAATAATAATCAGTCATTTCTCGAGCGAACTTGTCTGTCTAGATCGCTGACTAGGTCTTGTAGTTACAAGTAAACAGGTTGTACTTTGAATTCGCAAGGCAATCTGATACGACTGTCATTTGAATGTATTGAAATCAGTGGAAATCGTGGTATTAGTGAATTCCCCTACACCCAGTGGCAAACACGCCACTCTCATTGTTGTACATCCATGTACGTTTAGAATGACAATATCACGCTCTTAGAAACAATTATGCTGATATTACCACACAAAAGTTAATGCTCTTTGGGGTTCGCTTAGAAATTATTACCACTTTTCATTGCCACTTTTCAATATTATCCCTGAAAAAAAACCCCTACAAAATGCAATTTTTTATTTGAAGTGTCCTATCCCTTGTACCAATATTTCTATTCCCCAAATAAATATCAGAACATTTTTCCAACATGTAGATTAAACAAAAAATATTATGTTTTCATTTTTACAAATCATTAGTGGAGAATAATCACACGAGTTAGTCTCTTATTGATTTGTTTCTCAAACATTATTACTGCGTAGTCTGCATCGTGAATAAAAAAATTAAAATAAGTTTTACTCTTAAATTATCTAATAACTTGTAAAATTCTAAATTATTTTACTAGACTAAAATCATCACAAGTTTCCTAAATATCTTCCATACAATCAACTACAGTTCATCAAATCATCTACAATTTTTTTTAAATTTTGACTATCGATTTCTTTTTTTAAATGTGCACTCATTGGATTCATCGCAGGAATTGTAGCCGTTCCACCTTTTTCAATTGAAAGTTTTTCAACTTAACGCCCTGACAGGAGCCCAGACGCGCGCTCAAGCTCAAACGATTTGGATGATTGTCTTATTGAAGAAGTAATCGAGCGGTAGACATAACCAGTTGTTTTCTTTTATAATTGATTGACTAAAAGAACCCACTGAACCTTTTAGAACTGTTCTCGGCGATCAAGTCTTCGATTGCCCTTGTAAGAACTGTAGGGAAATTTTCTTGCCGGTGATCAAGTCTTCGATTGCCCTTATAAGAAATGCAGAGAACTTTTCTTGGCGGTGATCAAGTCTTCGATTGCCTTTATGAGAGTGCAGTGAACTTTTCTTAACGATCAAGTCTTCGATTGCCCTTAAAAAAAATACACTAAAAAAGTTTCTCGGCGATTACGTTTTCTAAGTATTAAAACTTTATTCAGCGATCAATTATTCTATTGCTTTAAGAGTTACAGCGGTAACATTTTACTAGGCGATCAAAACTTCTATTGAAAAGTATTTGCCTGTAAAATGTTCCTTAATAAAACTACCCTATTGCGATCAAGTCTTCTAAAACCCATCTAGTGTTGCGTGTTTTCTGCCGCCAAAACCTGTTGGCGATGTTTTCTTTATTCTTGTATGTGCTTTTAGGTGTTTGTATATGGATACTTTGCGGTTTTGTAAAAGTATCAAGCGCGTCTACACCATTGTAGTACGGTAACAACACAAGCTGGTGATATAACACATATCGCTGTGTTATATATATGAACCATAAAGAACGCTAAACGAAATCTTATATAACAAGCAGGTTTTATGTCGGAGTGAATGCTCTTGACTCTTCTTCTACCAAGTTTCCTCTGTGTTCAGTTATGTATTTGATGGTTTTGCAGGTGAACTTAGTTAATGGGTCAACGTGATAATGGTATTAGACTGTAGTTATCAGTCAGTCCCCTACTTCGTTTAGACAGTAATAAAAACTACATTCCTTTTCAGCTGCACTAACGAACGTTTAAATGAACACGGATTAATCGAACAAGTATTAAGCCTTCAATTTATAGTTTTATAGCTATACTTCCACAGCGTGTTAAGCAGTTTATTTGATGGGAGGGAATTTAATCATCGTTAACACCTTTCAAGAAACGTTTTCAATGTACAAAAACACGGGAATATATGAGCGATGGTATTCAATGACCTTCAAATCAGCCATGCATTCATGCAATGTAATATTCCATTTTATCGAGAGAAATTTTTGCGGTTTCTTTTCAACCAATAATTCGTAAACAACTTATCTAGTGTTGAGCTGTAGTGAAATGCCATATAGCTGGGAGATCTATAATAAGTCCCATGCATTACTGTGAGAAATAAACTAACTGCAAGGCTAAGGATTTATATAAATTGTGCTCTACAAGTTTGATTAGAAGCAAGTCTTAATCACACTCTCTGAAAGCCCTTCGATAGTAGGCTTTTCAAGTCTTAATTGAATTTTATTTGTTCAAGCTATTGTATTAGCACCTTACTGATTCCCTAAAGTGATGAAAGCTGCTTTATAGGTTTTATATAATGACCCTAGCACCTACTAATACACACATTGACACCACAGAAATCCCTTCATATACATGAACATTGAAGTTACAAAATCATGGACTTGTAAAACTCGTTGTTTCAGTAACTTAGATGCAACGATAGTCAATGAGACGCTTCAACAAGGGCGAATATTACCAATAAGCACATCTATCAAAGTTCAACTTCTTTATTAAAAAAACTCTCTACCAATCTATATATCCTTTTACAGTTTTGTTTCCCGAACTGATGGTAATCCCCAGCTATTAATGTCACTAACTAAGTCATGATAAAACATTTTCTCGTAAATATAAATTTGTTTGTGGATCAACGCGCGCTTGTCTAGCTAGTTCACTATAGTTCCTTGAAAAAAGTTCGTGCAAATAAACAACACAAATTCAGAACGTGTTTTTACATAACGGCGCAAAAACGTAATCAATTTCTGGATTGAATAAATAGGTGTTAATATCATATGTAAACACGTTCAGAAGTATGACACTCTAAAGATTATCGCGCGTTGAGATTATATTATGTACAGTTTTACTTGTTCTTTTGTTCTCTGTGATTTCACAGAGTAAATCAACAAGAAATAAAATTCTCAAATGTCTGTACAATAGTATTTGAATTTTATCTACATGAAAGTTAGTAATGTCACCTTGAAAGGGTAGGTAGAACTACTACTAACAATAGGTAGTCTTACTTGACTTGGACCACTTCGAAGCTGACAAACTTGTGTAACCCAGTTCATTGAGCTACCAGTAGAAGCGACAAGACCTCTCTTGGAGGTGAAGGCTACTGTCGCTAGACCTTACCACCTGGCTAGTGCACATTCAAAGTACTTTGCACTGATCTTAACTATACCAGGGAGCTCATCGAAGGCCGCAACGGATGTGCAAAAAGATGAGGAAAGCTTGGAGAGTACTGTAAGCTAGCGTAAGGGTGATGATAGAATGGATAAGGAGGATGTTCTGATCGACTCTGTTCATGATATAGGATTGGTACTCGTACCATGCGATGTTGGTTAGCTTGAGCTAACGTTGCGGCCTCCATCTCTGCGGCGATTTGTCGTTTCCATTTGTTTCGTCTATTCTGAAACCATATCTTTACTTGTGTCTCGGTTAGGTGCAGTTGCGCGGCTAAGCCAGCTCGCTCCGACGATGACAAATATCTTTTCATATCGAATGTTGATTCAAGCTGGTAGACTTGACTGCGAGAAAACACTGTCCTTGTTTTCTTTTTTCTTTGTTTTTTACTGTCAACCTTTTTATCATCATGTATTTCTTTGTCTGAATGCCCTAAAATAAAACCATCTTATGTTAGAACGAATACTTTATTAAACACCAAGAGACCTTTTAGCTAGAGCTTGTTTTAGAAAGTTTTGCCGCTAGCCTCGTAGTTTAGTGGTAGGAGGAACACACACAAGTACATCATACCACAGTTACTAGTAAACGTGCAAAAATGCTTGAATACTTACGGTCATATTCAGTCAAAGACTTGTCGTGATCTGTAGATTCTGTTTCCCAGTCGTAAAGATCTCCACGAGTTGTTTTGTGATCTGGATGAATTGTAAAGGTATTCTGGTCTCCGTTGTCATCTACCTCAATAATATCCTTATCTCGCTCATTTTCAATCGTAGTTGTAACTTCTCTCTCTTTATTTTCTCGGGAACTTTTAGAGGCCAAAATATTTGATATCGAGAATGGGTTCAGCCGAGGTTTATCATCCATGGTTGTTCGAGCACGTCTTGATTTAATGAGTACCGAATGTTTTCAAATATTCCAATGAAGGAGCAATTTCAGGATCCTAAGAAAAGGCAAACAAAGGCGTTTGTGTTGGTCTCAATGCGCTCACGGCATAACTGGCGACGTTTTAAGTCGATGATAATGATCGCGAATAAAAATGTCAAACTTGTTAAACGGTTGACAAGCAAGAAAGCCACGTTGATTGGTTGATCTTTGTGTCTAATGGAACCGTGAGAAAGACAAAATGCACTTCCCCGCCTCCATCTTTAGAAACTACCAGGACAAATCGATAAAACCCCTCAGTGATTGGCTAACACTGCCTATCAATTAGACCCAGACACGTTGTCATACTAATGTGTTCGTGTTTAGGCTTTTTCAATTGGCCAAACCGTATACAATTCACCAATTACTTGCGTAATGTCGAACTGCTCTCGTACTTGGCTCCACCGGTAGCACGAGAAATGTCAAGACAGGTTGGTGAACTGGTTACGAGTTCTATAACTATCTCTCGATCTGCTTTACACCTTTGGCTGGCTCACTCACGCCCCTTTTAGTGAAGATTTGATAAGAGTAGAACATTGTAAAGAGTATTTATCTAGTTCTTATCGATTTAATCCTGATCCTGTTTGCAATAGAAAACGGCTTTTATCATCATGTTGAACATGTTCACATGAATAAATCGATTTGTGGTGGCTATAAAGCTTGCTTGGGGATACCTAAGAGACTTATTTCCATAACAAGCAATTGATTGACGTGTTGGGATTCAGATAAGTGAGTGAAATGCACCACAACCACAATAAACGCACAGATATCGATATGGCTGCACTAGAATACAAGCACGAAACGACATCGCTCACATAGCCATGCTATGATACAACTACGATGGCTACTGTAAGCTTTCCTATCCTAGTCCTAATCATCGTAGAGGTCTTTCCTCAATCTAGCTTGTGATGATGGCAACTTGATTGGCTTAAGTGACTACAGATGTCATTTTAATGAGATGCTAATGAGGCAAGCCATCGATGAATACATTTCGAGTCGTTTGCCTGAAGAGGACTTAAGTCATTAACTGTGACAGTCAAGAGCCTGGTTGATTGATGAATGACCTATTGAAGTGGAGTTAGAAGACAATTGGACCAACCAACGAGAGCGTATCACCCCCTTTATTTTATGAATAACCTCTTAGAAATAAACTTATTTACACCATCCGGCTTACTGCGATTCTAATGACCCTGTGTAGTCAACAATTCAAAACACCGTTGTCACGCGTAGCTGTGAACAATTGATAAATCATTACGATGGTTTTGTCCAAAGGTTTAATAACGTGACGTCGATTTGATTGAGTCCTTTATCCTATGTAAACAGATCCTTTGGCGTATTGTTTTTTTGTTTGTTTATAGAATTCCTAATCAAAGTTTTGAGTGGCTTCAAATAAGGTTTTACAATAAGACTCGTTATTTTATATTCTAATAACTATAAACCAATACAATAACTCCTTATTTTATATTCTAATAACTATAAACCAATGCAATAAGACGTCTTATTCTATATTCTAATAACTATAAACCAATACAATAACTCCTTATTTTATATTCTAATAACTATAAACCAATGCAATAAGACGTCTTATTCTATATTCTAATAACTATAAACCAATACAATAACTCCTTATTTTATATTCTAATAACTATAAACCAATACAATAAGACGTCTTATTCTATATTCTAATAACTATAAACCAATACTATAAGACACTTTATTGTTTATCATAATAACTATAAACCTGATTGGAGAAATAACGTGCGATTGTAATGATTATCGTTTTTGAACAAGATGTACTATTTATTGCTAGTTTAATAGTTAAATATCATGGAGCCATCGTTGTTGATGGTAATACCTTCAAAAAATATCCACACAGAATACGACAGTCTTAAACCTATAATAAATGACTCTATAGCAAATATTATACTAAAAATCGACCATTGTGTCTTCAATCCATTTTGTTCGCGGTTGTATTCCCATTGAACAGTACTCTGCGTTGTTTTATTCTTTAAGTGATGGTATAGATAAATTAACTGATGTGAAATACTTGTTATGATCAGTGACACTTACGATCAACGTGGTTCTTATCGAATCTTTGACGATATTAAACCGAGAGAACTACAACTACTCTTTATCGGTAGAAATAAGATTTTTAATTACAAATACTTTATGTTAAATAAAAATGTGATCAACTATAAACATTAAAGTAAGTTTAATTCTGTACCTTGTACAAATATCGAATATGAAAGTGAAGCAAAACATAGCAGAAAAGGCTCAAAAAAGATAAGTACATATAGTCAACTATAAAGCGTACTAAGACGATGTAAAATGCGCTATAAAAGCACACATTATATTACATACTAGTCTAACCCCTCATGATTAGCTGTTTGGCTGCAATGTGCACCTTAAAAGCTGTCCGTAAATATACATTTTATTGTGGTAAATTTTAATTTGAAAAGCACATTTGAAATGCGCTTTAAAATCCAACATTACAGTACATACAAAACCCTAACGGTTGTGAGCCGCGTAGATGCAGCGTTCGCATTAAATAGATGCCCGTACATATAGTTTATTGAAAAGCACATTTGAAATGCACTATAAAATCCAACATTACAGTACATACAAAACCCTAACAATTGCCGTGTGAGCCGCGCGTAGCTGCAGTGTGCGCCCGAATAGATACATATAGTTTATAGTAAAGCGCATTGGAAATACGCGAAACGTTGTATATATAAAAAAAATATAATAATATATACTGATATATAATGCGGTGTATAAACTTTTGATGCAAATTATACAAATCAAATCTCTTTTAATAACGTCCATAAAACTTGGATTGTGTAAGGTTTATCAAAGGTAACGATGTAAAGCGAGGCATTTTTAGATTGCCTTTTCTACATGTAATGATGAAAATATCTAAAAAACATTCATAAATTGATAGAAATGTCGGTGTGTGTTTTTGACAAGTAGTTCTTCAAATCGATCTAGTATCGGTGTTTTAGATCAAACCAACGCTAACGGTGAGAGATAGAGGAAAGCTTCATATTGGTAAAAAAATAGCCGATCAGCCGAGGCAAGTTCTTATTACAAGTGAATAGTTTGGATCGATCGCCGTAAGTACCTCAACAAGACATGATATAAAATAGCGGTTATTCCTCTTGGATCTGCTTTTAAACCAATTAAAACTCAAAGTAATAAAGAGGTTTTTAGGCAGTTTGGTTGGTATTGATCATCAATTCTAGTCCAAGTGACAAGCTTTAGTATTGCCAACCAATCGATCGTTAAAAGGCCAAGTTGAGCCTAACATTTATCATTTTAATCGATGTATTTACATTGAAGCACACATCGAAGATCATGTGGGTAGATCCCCAATCAATAGAAATCCCTCCTACAACACTTGAATACAGCCCTATGTTTATGAATGTTTTTTCATGGAATGAGTAATTATATTAAGAAACATAGCCTCAAGTTAGATGTTGTTACTCTGTCAAATCAACGGCGTTTAGAGTTCTTCCTGTCTTAAAGCTGATTAGTTGGTGTATGGTGCTAATGGGCATGTGAGAACTCTTATCACTCGCAACGATTTTGATTACCAATAGCTATCATTAGTAGAGGAGCTTTGGCGCCAAACATGCCATGTACCACAATGGTCTAATGACGACACAAACCACTTATCATTTTACAATTGAGCATTCTGTACAGAGATAAATGTCAAAGTGTGGTTGAGAACACCTCCCATGCAATTAACTAGTGAAAATAACAAGTCTGTAGACACTACGTTTCGAATCGAACGAATGATCGACGTTCGAAGAATAACCGATAGATTCGATTGGCAGATTGATGATTCTTGTACAAACACATCTAGCTTGTACTTGAGGACGATTTCAAGGGCGTTATTCTAATAAAACTATTACTTTGTCATTTGAAAGACTATACACAATTCAATCATATAACGAACGTTCAGCCATCAAGATTATAGCAACGGTTTCATAATCACTGAGTACCATGCACTAGAACAAAACCTAAAACTGCAGATTACAAACACTATACCCTATTCAACGGCCTAGTCTTTGAAAACTAAGATCATGCGAATTCTATTTGTATAACCGCTATTATCATGCACTAAACCAGCGCTAGAATTTAAACTGTGTCAAGATTTAGAAATAGAAGTAGATAAACTCAATCCGTATCTCAAGAATATAAAAAAACCGGACCTAAAGTTATAAAAAAACAATAGCCGCAATCCAAGAGTGCATAAGATATTTTCCAACTGCTATTTGTCACAAGTAGTACGATTTCAAGTTCACTAAAACAAGATCGCTTTTAAATTGTATAAGAATAAACGTTCTTGTAAGAAAATGGATCATTTCTAAGGTAACACGAACAATTACTCTTCTCAGCTAACGATCAATTGAGTCAAGCTATATATCAATTAATATATTGCTTCAGTATTCTTCTCTTCTCCTCTTCTCGTCTCTTTTACCTCAAACGTTTGACGTTTAGTCTTAAGAGGGTTTTTAATTTTCACGGTCTTAAGAGCTTAGTTGATGGTATTCAATCGGTGTGAAAGTAGACATGGAAAACTCCAATCGGTTTGTAGATCTTCGTGACACAACCAAGCCGTGGTAATAACTACTCTTCGTCGATTCAAATTATCGCCTCGGGACTGTTTTGATATTGAATAAAAAGCCATAACCATTAATATTTTAGACTTCGATAGTGAGACAGGTTCTTGACTTGAGTAAAACGTCCTCGACTTGATGATTACGACTAAACGAGCGGCATGGGTAAAGAAAGGGATTAATCGACGTAAGGTTTTTGTCCGAAGGGATATATGGGCAATTAATTCACTAAAGGACAGCTCATGATTGTATTGTGTAAACCCATTTAGATTACAATTCTAGTCGACACTTTAGCCACTCTGAAAATCAGACGAAAACAAACATCTCACCTCGATTACAAGCAATAAAAGAGCGATTTGTTATGTTGTCTAGCGCGCGCTGATATAATTTCGCAATATTAAACGAGGGATGGTTAAAAAGGGTTAAAATCATTGTAGCATGTTTATTTTACATTGTCTAAGTACCACCTCAATCGATTAGACGGATCCATAGTGAACTGTTAAGTCAACAATTCAACAACTAATTGTTCGATCTATTTACTTTATATTTGTACAAATAAACAATCTCTCAACCCTGACTTACGAATCGAACGAATAATCGACGGCGTTCGAAGAATAACCGATCGGAGTAACTGGCCGATTAAAAACATTGGTTTAGCCTAAAGCGTTCTCATGTTAAGTCAATTAATATTTATGTTCAAATGGACGAATATCGTGTTGATTGTGAAATGTGTTATTCATAAGTCGTTTGAAATGGAACAGTTTCCACGTGGAACTAAAAGGAGTTCTTTTCACGTGGTTCAAGTAAATGATTAAGTTAAGGTCTACCAAGGTGTTAAAACAATTCGAACCGTGTGAGTATCTTCAGTTGTACCTGTGAACGTCATTTAGTACGGGGTGGTAAGAGTGTTTAACCGTGTCACACTATTAGATATTCAACACCAAACATCGACAATAGTCCATCTGAGATAAATGTAAAACGTCTATTCACTGGCTAAAAGCCTACTCTACAAAGGATCTATTTCTACGAGTCTGTAAACAAAGCACTTAGAGATTAAGTGAATTCAATAACTGCAATGGTAACCTTTTAAGACTAACTCTCACGAAACAGACAAATAAATCCTATGATCCTACAAACTCAATTAACACTATGGAAATATCAATGACTTGTAACCGTAGTAAAATTGGTGTAAGCTAGTAAAGAATGACTTAATTGACGGTGATAATACTCTGAGCCAAACTGAAAGACATCTAAGCTTTGCTATATTGCGAGGTTGAGCTGCGGCGGGTTTGTTCGTTGGGATTTAGCGCGTAAAAACCACAATATCTACACAGGGTTTGTGAGTAAGTAAGATAGTGTGTTTGATGTCGCGTCTAATCACTTAGTTTTCCTCTACGCAAGCAAAGAAAAAAGCTTTAAGTTTTCTATTGTTTGGCACTTGCTTTTAAGCTTTAATATCTAGCGAAACTAAGACCTCATTATTCCCAACACTAATCTCAACAACAAAGAACTGATATGAGCTCCACACAACTTAAATCAAAGAGAACGACTATAGAAATACAATACTCTTGGGAATCCTTCAAGAAGACGTGTCCAACGCTCAATCAATCTTAAAAAGTTAATCTTGAAAAGGTGTCTTTGATAACTAAAGGTGTCAGAAATAGACTAACATGAAATGTCTGTAAACTCAAGTTGTACAACGTTGTACAAATCTTATTAAAAATCTTATACAAACCATTATTGCTGTGCAAATACTCTTTAATTCTATTTAATAAACACAGTTCAAAGTAGATTACTGTAAATCTCATAAAAAGATCTGAAAGCATTGATATTGTACACTGAAACCAAATCACTCAAGATTTATTTTTAACGAGAAACAATTTATTTTACTTCATCGTTTAATTCCAAAATGGGATTTACTTTTCCCAAACTGCCACAGCTTGCCATAAGCTAAATCGTTTGAAATGATTTTAGTACGAATAAATTCGTTTTTCACTGCTTCTTTTAATTCCAAAATGGGATTTACTTTTCCCAAACTGCCAAAGCTTGCCACAAAGCTAAAACGTTTAAGGGCAACGATATTGGACAATGAAGGCTAAATCGTTTGAAATGATTTTAGTGCGAATCAATTCGTTTTTCACAGCGTCATTTAATTCTAAAATGGGATTTACTTTTCCCAAACTGCCAAAGTTTGCCACAAAGCTAAAACGTTAAGGGCAACGATATTGGAAAATGCAGGTTAAATCGTTTGAAATGATTTTAGTGCGAATCAATTCGTTTTTTACTGTGTAGTTTAATTATTTTAATGGCATTTAGTTTTCTCGTTAATGTAGCTCATCAACGCTTTAGCACTATCGAAATGGCAGTGGAAAGGGATTGTTATATAAATAGCTATAGCTTGAAATGAGAAGTAATTCATTCATTCCCACAATGTCAAATGAGAATGCTAACTGTTCCAATGCTAGTTCGTTTTTTATATTTAGTTCGTTTTGTAGTACCTGTTAATACGGTTTTTTTGAACGTCTATTTCTAAAAAGAAATGTCAATAGAAAAGGATTGTTATATAAAATAGCTCAGTATAGTTTGATAGAGTGAAACAATTCAGTCAATCCGGCTGAGTCAAATCAGAATACTAACTGTTCCAATGTATATGGCTTAGTTCGTTTTTGATAAAGAACGGTTTTTACCTGTTAATACAGGGTATGTTTCTTTGCACGTCCATTTCTACCAAGACAATAACTAGGTGATAAAATATGTGTTGTTTTCAGAAAAATAGTTAAACCCTAACATTGAATTACGACTGCCCTGGGGGTGGAGACTACGAGACCTGGTTTTGGATAGGGATGTGCTTCTGTCAGACGTCTAAATACTTTAGAGTAGAATACCATTCCCATGCATATTCAAAACAAATCGATAAAGGAGCTCTCAGTGTAAGTGGCATTTTTGTTGCAAATGTTTCTTTAACAAAATCAGTACCCTAAGACACAAAACAAAACATGAAACATACGGGTGTTTTTAAAAACATTCTTGGGGAACATGTATAGCCTGTCCAACCCATACCCTATCCACCCGGGGGGGGGGGGGGGGGGGGGGAGTTCTCCCTTAGAAAATGGATAGGGGTGCTCGACGGACCTTTTAGGGTCGAACATAACACCCACGCGTACCTTTTAGGGTCTCGAACTGGCACCGTACCTTTTAAGGTCAGTTTTCGTACCTTGTAGGGTCTGAAACCAGTATCTGAGTTAATTTATGCGTACCTTTTAGGGTTATTTTCAAAACCGTCCGTCGAGCACCCCTATCCATTTTCTAAACCCTAATCCCCCCCCCCCCCCCCCCCCCCCCCCCAGGCCTATCCAGCGGTAGGTAAACATACCCGTATTGAAAATAAATGGGAGTATTCCCCTCTTCCCCCTCTCTGGAAACGATTTGCAAAATATGAACCGGAAGCTAGTAATAAAAAAAAAACAAGAAATAGAATACGAGAACATGGAAAAGAACCCTATTGTGGATGAATGCAACACGTTTGTCCCCATCGTTGGTCTGAGGGTCAGAATACTTAGTCTAGTATACGGGTATTATGGATGATCACACCACAGGGCGAATAACATTATACATGCATGTACTAGAAAAAAAGTTAGTTTTATCTGCTGTATAAGGATTTATCCAGTAGGTATATGCACTATTCAGCCTTCATGCCTTTTTTTTTTCTATTTTGTATTCAATGTTTGTACACAGTTTGTAATTGCTCTCGGTGAAATCCTCTAAATAAATAGAAATAAAATTCATGTACCCTGCCCTGAGTGAAAGTGATTAAGGGCCATATAGTAGATGGTGCTTTTACAACAGGCCATAACGTATTTGTGTTTTGTCAGTAAAGTTGGTCGATGCCTTGCGTGTATTCAACACCTGAGCCTACGATACTTGTACACGTGTTTAATGCTAAACTAACTTGCGGTCAGTATATGGTAAGTATAATGTGTTATTGTTTGATATCATCACTATCAATATCAAACAAATAGATAAACCCAGTAATGGTTTGTGCAAATAATGGTGATAATTTGACACGCTTTTTTCAAACTCTTGTGTACTTTACAACAGAGGTTTTAGTTAAGGTTGAAACCATTTACTTTTTAAACAAGTTTTGTCATATATATATATAAAAAATAAAAAAATGCAATACAAATCAAATATAAACATATTTGATGCAGATGTTGTTGAAAAATGTGTTTGAATTATCACAGACTTTTACAAATGTTGGAGTTTGCAACTTTAAAAGGAATTGTTGAAAATCCTTATCAATGTTTAATAAATAAATATTAACATGGATATGGGTAGTGTTCTGAACACCTTGAGTGCGATGATGTAGAGAGCCTTTGAAAACGTGAATGTCTAACTATAAATGTATTATCATTAGAAATTATCTATCAATTGTTTCGCATAAACAGATTAACGTGTTCTTGTGTAAACATTGTTGACACCTTGAATGGATTGATTTCAAACGATTTATGCAGCAAGGTTAAAACAGTTCATTGTAAATGTTCACACCCTTAAGCCTGCAAAGGATGTCGGTAATATCAACATACAGTAGTGTGGTTGATTTGTGTTTCATACAAGTTATTATAGTCATATGACAAAAGCACGTAAAACCAAAATATGCTATGAATAAATCCATAACAATAGAAGAAACACCCTTTGTAGGCTTCAGAGTGGACTGTAAAAAAAATCTAAAATTAACCTGTAGTTGACACGGAAATAAATACAGAACGAAATATGACAACTGTACAAAAAATTTACAACTGTAAAAAAATCAGGTTCCCCTAAATGAAAGATTTTTACTTAGATGGCTTCAGGCAAGAATTGAAGTTTTTCTGATTACCGGTGAGAAAAAAAGTCGTAATTATGTGTATATATTGTTGACTTTTAATAGTGCCACAGAAAAGAGAATCGAACTAGGGTTTGTACAACCAGTTTAATAACGGTTGATGTTTGACAACTAGCCGAATAGCCAAGCTTTGGTTAAAACAAGATCATGACAAGTCACACGTTTTTCAGTTGAATAAGTGGTTCAGTTTAAAACTGACTGTCCTAATGACATTTAAATGCGCCATTGTATAAGACCTCTTTGTAACCTTACCCACTTTTAATAAGCTAATGCAAGTATTGTTATTCAAACTTCCTATTTTAATTTTCTCGGAAATTTGAAATAATTAAATATAGGGACAAATACACATTATGATGTCCGTTGAAGTGTTGTATACTTGTAAGGTTCATCCTTATCCTCTCTAAATAATCATTATAATTATATAACGTATTTCATCAATTACAAAGCGGCTGTATGGCTTATTACATGACCGAAAGGAATGATAATAAAAACAATAATTTATTTCTTATGAAACATGTTACACTTAAGTCTCAATGCGTTTAAAAAAAATTAAAAACTGGAAAAGTGAATAGAGATAACTATTACTAGTAAGAATAGAAAAATGTCTAGAGTCTGAAATGTGAAATACTGAAATAGATTTAAATATCAAACTAAATATTAAAAATATCAAATTAAAAATGTCATGATTCTCGACAAGAACAAGGAGGCTATTGTTGAGATATTATGGGAATACTGTACATCTAAACACGAATAACCGATCGGGGTGCTTGCAATCATGATTCTCTTCAAGAACATAGAGGTTATTGTTGAGATATTATGGACATAACAACAACAACAACAACGTTTTTATTGCACCTAGAATTTACAAGAGATTACAATTTACAATTACAAGTATAGTAGGTACTGGCCCTAGCCAATAACTAAAAAGCTAAACCTAAATATAGTAATAGTATATACTATTATAAAATAATATAGGACATACATCTAAACACGAATAGTTGAGGTGCTTGCAATCACGATTCTCGTCAAAAACATGGAGGTTATTGTTGAGATATTATGGAGACCCTATGGACATACATCTAAACACGAATAGTTGAAGTGCTTACAATCATGATTCTCTTAAAAAACATGGAGGCTATTGTTGGGATATAAGAGCAGTTAAAAACTTATGTTCAGAAAGCTGCACAACATAAGTCAATAAATTATCATTACATATTATTACTATTACTATATTTAGAGTAGTTTATATAGTCCATATCCCAACAATTCGATTATTTATATTATTTTAGTAAATCGATAAATACAGGTCATTAATGTATGTTATAAATATCATGTCATCAATGGCTCTTTGATGACATTGGTCCTTTCAAAGGGTCCGTTATTATTCCATATATAAATAAGAATGAATTTATTTATAGTTAAACACTGATCTGCAGAGACAATCGTCTAATAGTGATATGTTGTGATCATGTTTGTAAAAGCTTTAATGATGGTTTCTATATCTTGATAATTTTATAACGACTGTTTGTTTATGAAATGTTAATTGAATGATAAATATAGCTCCAGAGAAATGTATTCTATATCATTTGACCACTACTACTAGCATAATCATCATCATTATCATAAATGCCATCATCATTACGATCATCAACATCATCATCATCATCATCACGATCATCAACATCATCATCATCATCATCATAATTATCACGATTATCAACATTGCCCTCATCATTTTCAACATCATCATCATCATCCTGATCACCATCATCATCATCACCATCATCGTCATCATTATAAATATCCGGCTAAGTATGGACAAGTTTTATTCGTTATTTGCTATTGTGAGAGGGAAGAGAGTTTCAACGAGTAATCTCAATGTGCTTTCGTGCAGACAAAGGAATGTTCTACTCTAGACTCATCACCAATCCGACGCCTTGTATTCTCTAACCCTTCAAAGATAAACCAAACCAAACGCGATGATTACGATTGCGTCTAGCGAACGGAAGCTACAGATAAATCTAAACCTGAAAAGAGACCTCCAATTGAACGATAAAGGGCCATTTAGCATTGAATCAACCATGATCCCCTTGATGTGATTTCCATTCATGTTCTGAGAGACTCTTGTTATTATCGAAGGCTCTAAATGGACTCTAGTAATCCCCTATATTGAAGTTGTTCATATGCATGTGAAAGCCATTATATATAATCGTATCCTTAGGCAATTGGGCCGCATTTTAGTTATTGACCTTTGGCTGTTATTTACTGTAAATATAGAGATATATAGGATAGATCGGCGACAATCTAAATTAAGTATTTACTTGCTAGCTTACCTACTTACTTACTTACTTACATACATACTTACTTACTTACTTACTTACTTACTTACTTACTTACTTACTTACTTACTTACTTACTTACTTACTTACTTACTTACTTACTTACTTACTTACTTACTTACTTACTTACTTACTTACTTACTTACTTACTTACTTACTTACTTACTTAAGTTTCGTTTATTATTTTATTATTATTCGGGAAGGCAGGGACCACGCCACAGCGCACGACGCCAATCGATAGTGGGCCATTAAATACTTACATGCTTGCTTGTTCATTTAGTTATTTACTTACTTATTTACTTCCTTCCTTACTTACTAACCCATTATTTACTTATACATTGTTGTATTCATTCATATATATATATTTATATATTTCCTTATTTTGAAGAGTAAATTTCCAAATACCAAAGTAGCATTAACTTTATTGGACGACTTTTCAGATGAATTCATTATTGATAGCAAACAGGACCCCTACAGAGCACTTGAGATTAACATGAGAAAAGAACAATGTTTCAAATAATGAATGGAAACTAGCGAGTAAACTTATAATGGTTGACTTACAAAACATTTCATCACACCCCGTTATTCAACCATACCAGCTTTAAATTGTTATCAATTATTTATTTCTTATAGAGATGGACCCCTGCAATTCTATTATCGAAATATTCAAAAAGAACAATGTTTCAATTAACGGTAATTGATGTCGTTCTACAAAGTGCAATAAACTGGTATTCTAAAAAACATCACCTGTTAAACACTTCATTTAATTTGGTTAACATTGAAAACATTTTTGTTTAATGGGTTTCCTGTGAACAACAGTTTTAAAGAAGTTAATTTTACCACATGTAAAAACATTTGAAGTGAATTTTCTGTGTATGAATAACTTCGGTTAAGTGCTTTTAACAAGATACTTGAATTTTCTTTTGAACTATAAAATAGCCTTGAACAAAACACCTAAGGTATAGCCTCAACAAAAGATTTATTATTCTCTTTAAAGAAGAACAAAATAGCTATAGATCGCTTTGAAAATCTCTAAACAAAAAAACATTATAACTGATCTACTTGTATTACAAGAAACTTTAACTCCATTAAAAAAAAGAATGTTGTTATTTTCACTTCTGAATTTATGTTTGATTGAAAACTACCTGCAACTAGCTCTAGAAAATCCAAACTTGTGAATTCAACACCTTAGGTTATTCTTCAGCCAATAGCTTTGATTAATCCTCACTATAAAAAATCAACAGTTTCTACCATCTTTACCACACTAAGGAATGCAAAATGAAAGGGACATAATATGTAGTGTAATTGCTGCTGAAAATGTTTCCTATAATATAATAAACCTTACCCTGTGAGTAGAGGTTCCTTTCTCTTACCTAGAACGACGTTAGAGAAAGGAACCTCTGCTCGCAGGGTAAATAAACCTATAATAATAAGCCTCAAATGTTCTGGCTTTAATCTACTGTAATTGCTGTCAATTGTTTCGAGCGTACGTCAATTAGAGATCTTATTCAGTTCTGTAAGCAATACAATTGCAGTTAAACTAAATATGTATAGTAAAATTTGAGACAATATATATTAAAATAAACTGAAGAACAACGCCGAAAACAACACAGAAAACGCTGGTTACACCTGTACAAATTCTTAAACGCTTTAAAATAAATAAAACGATAATAGAAATATATCTATTCTACATCTATACATCTATAAAAAGATATTACAACATAAAATAATATTGAAAAGTATATACTAACTGTTACAATATATATACACCTAATTCCAAAAAGGTTGACGGGGCGAACGGTGATTGGTGATCATGAAATTGGTGATTGGCGATTGGCGATTGCACGACCGAAAGCGACTGTGGGTAATACGAATTTCTTCTTAGATGGGTGTCTCAAAGGTTTCGCTGTTAAATTACTTTACTCAATTAAATATGAACTTATTGATATATTTTTTTTTTTTTTCTCCTTAAAACGTCAAACTTCCATGACTTAATTTGTTAAATAACTAGGAATATTCCAGCTGTCTCGACTAGTCCAAAGCTACTACAGCTGGCATGTACCACAAAAGCAGTATATACTATCATATTATTATTATTATTATTATTGTAAAATATTGGTACTAAATAAAGATTGATTGATTGATTGATTGATTGATTGATTGATTGATTGATTGATTGATTGAACGGTGGAGGCATTGTTTGGATAATTTAGAAACGAATAAGAAGGTTGTGCAATCGCCAATCGCTAATCGCCGTTCGCCCCGTCAACCTTTTTGAATTAGGTGTATAAAGGTATCCAGTCGTAAATGAAAAACAAAAAAAGACAAAAAAATATATATATATAATATAAAAAAATATATGAAAATAATGAGAAAAAGAAAAAAGGACGACTACTCTAAGATTCGAACTTTTGTAAAAAAAAAAAAAAAAAAAAAGACAACGGGACGATTTCTCTGAGACATTCTATGAAGCTGAAGCACCGAATCGATTTAAGTACAGGATGAAGATTTCGACCCCATACGCGCTATTTCGACAAAAAACCTAACTCGCGCTAGTCAAGACCAGAGAAGGAGAGGAGAACCAGCCCCTATAGACTATAAGCGGTTAACCCCTTTACGCTAACTAAAGGCCCGGGCAAACGGTTTCAACATTTGCTTCAACATCCGTTCGATTTTGTTGAATTGCAATGAAAGAGTGTAAAAGCGTTTAAACATTGCCATTCAACAAAATCGAACGGAAGTTGAAGCAAATGTTGAAACAGTTTGCCCGGGCCTTAAGCAACTATCGATTATAACAATCGAAAAATTCTAGTCTTTCTTTCCAAATTGTGTGTCGGTCTATTATTATGTAAATGAGCATGTTCTGGTGGCGCGTGGTGTTAATGCGGTGCGCTTGATGGCTCGAATCCGCAATACTCACGTCTATAGTTGTGAAAAAATGTCTTTTTTTTACGGCGTACAAATAATAAGAAAATAATATATATAAGTTTCAGTGTTTTTTTGTTTGTTTTGTTTTGTTGTTGTTGTTGTTGTTCTATTGTTTGTTTGTTCATCAGTTATTGATATAATATGAGTTGTAGTGTTGTTTTTTTTGTTCGATGTTTATATTTTTTGTTTGTTCATCTGTTATTGTCTTGTTTTCTTGTTTTTAGAAAAGTGTTGTTTTATTCTTTGATAGATAGCCCGACTCGTTCGGTATTGTTGATCAGTTCTAGTTAACGAAAACGATGAAATATATAGATGCTGATAAAATTGAAATAACCCTATAAATCTGCTTGCAAATCTCAGTACAAATCACACATTTTCGTTTAGCTTCATAAAATCCTTAACCCACATGTTTTATTCTCATCTGAATGCTTCCACGTGTATTTGACAGTAAGTACGAAGTACCTCGCGGGCTGCCTTGAGGCTATTCCGGCCATTATTGCTTAACTATCATGACCTACAGCTATTGTCAATACTCCTGTACTTAAGACGCATTCAAAACAGATTGAAAAAGTAATTATTTGTCTCGAAACAAAGTTATTTTAGTTTACAGGGAGTCAAAGTGCTTTCAAGACGTACAAAACATGTATATTGGCTTTGGCGGGACAACTTTACTAACAGAACAAACTGTTCTAGGTGATAATTGTGCCATTAATGAGATTTGACTGATATTCTCTGTTAAAACAACTAGTTCCTAAAGTAAATAAAAATAATCATACATTCATAGTTGGTATAATGATTATGATAGTGTCGACGTACGCCTTAAACAACTTTGAACATACTTAAAGTAAATAAAAATAATCATACATTCATAGTTGGTATAATGATTATGATAGTGTCGGCGTACGCCTTAAACAACTTTGAACATACTTAAAGTAAATAGAAATAATCGTACATTTATAGTTGGTATAATGATAATTAGATAGTGTTGGTGTACGCCTTAAACAACTTAACGTGAACATACTTGAACTAAATGGCAATAACAGCCTTCACACCTGTAATGATAATTATTATTGTGTTATAAAAATAAGTGATGCATTTAGAAGAAACACCCCTTTAATGTAAACACTAAACAATAAGTACTAAGAATCACAACCTTCATTTTCAGACCTATAATTACTATGTGGTTAAAAGAATCGATATTGATTCACTTTCAAGTAACAGTTTCTGACTACTTATTGAGCTTGAAGTACTGATAGCATCACCACGTATAAAAAATAATGGTTTCAGTTGTCAGTACGTTCTGTAAGAAATTCAAACAACTAACAGGGGAAAAAACACAATAAGAACAAAACGAAACATGAAACAACAACAACAACAACAACAACCAAAATTGGGAAATAAATATCAAACTGAAGAAATATCATGTATAAGTATTCTTAGCAATTAATTCTTAGTATTTTTCTGTATTATATTGTATTTTTAAGGTGGAAGTAATGAAATAAATAAATAAATAAATACAGACAAACAAACAAATAGATTTGCTGTCTGGTTTTGAGAATTATCATTAACTGAAGCCCTTTTATATTTTATTTTTTCTTATTTTGTATTAAATTGAAAACCCACACAGTCATATATATTTCAACGTTGTTTTACTGCTCATAGAGACTCAATCTCAAGCACTTAAAACTACGCCTACAGAAGTAAATTACATTTTGTTTTTCGAGACAAGAACCGCCCTTCTGTGTGGGTTTCAAAAGGAGTTTGTTATGGACATGCCTCATTGTAGCTGTTGGTTACCAAGTTGTTATTAGATGGGGAAGTAATTGTTGGTGTAAATGGTTGGTTACTCACTCCCTGACTTACTTACTTATTTACTTATTGTCGGACTGACCAACTGACACACACACACTTACTTACATTACCCTTTTTATTAAAACCCCTTTGCTTTAATACTTACTTACTTCTTACTTACATACTTATGATATTTTTCTCGTGTATCTGTATTTCCATTATACACCGATCGCATTTCAATTCATTACTTAATTACTAACAAAATAATAATACAAATACAGTAAAACCCCTCTATATCGGGCAGCCCTGGAACCAAGAAAAACGGCCGGTTTAGCAGGGGTTCCGGTATATTGAGGTTCTATTTAAAAGTTTTGAAAATGTGGGGCCAAACGATATGTCTGGCTAAGAGATAATTCTGTTATTAGTAACAAAAAGAATCGATAGTTGGCCTTAAAACTTGAAATTCTCGAATAGTTTCTTTGTAATTAATCTCAAATGTTTTACAGTGACAACTTTCTTGCAATTAGCTGTAAATACTTCATTTTGGCACAGCGGTAATTAATGGTGACAGCGTCAAACGTCTAGACCATGTAGTACTATGCAAAATTGCATACTTAAACGACAGTCGATCATTGGATGATTTTTAACTATTTGTGCACGAAGAGAAGACTTTTTAATCAAAAGTCAATCTAAAACGTTTACGACGTACAATTAAAACCTATGAAATACATAACGAAATCCCTATGGAAACCGTTTAAATTTAAATAAAAAACTATGAAATACCTACTTAACAGTATACCAGATTCATATAGAAAGCAAATTGATGCATTTCGGTTTTTAAATGCACCATCTTGTTACCCTGTTATTTCTTTCTCCATGTCAAGTTATTTGGATACACAAGTACGAGATCACATATAATATATATTTCTTATTTCAATCTCAAAACATTAAAACAAGTGAAAAAAATATTAGCTTTGAAATAAATAAACTGGTAAAGTGCGTGTGTGATTGGGCATGTTTTAAGTAATAATTCTAATAGTCATACATAATTAGAAAAGATTAGTAAAATATGTGTATCGTTGTGCCACATCTATTATGTCACACTTAAATTGTGATTTTTGTTGTTGTTGTTAGTTTATATTAATAACAAATTAATGATAGGTAATAGAATGAAATTTTTAACACCGTAAAAAGTGTTGACGTAACTTAATACTGACGTTTCAAGCTTTAGCAATTCGTCGGAGTAAAAGGGGATAATAATAATAATAATAATAATAATAATAATAATAATAATAATAATAATAATAATAATAATAATAATAATAATAATAATAATAATAATAATAATATATTTCAAAACAATAATTAACAATATCAAAATAACAAAAGAAACAATGTCGATAATCAAATGTATATCCCTCCCTGACTTAGATTATAGGACCCCATCCATTACCATGCAATGTAACAAAAAAAAGAAAGAGTGTCAGTGAGTATATATCAAAAGCTAGAAACCTTCCGGGGGTACTCTCTTTGTCCAAGTGATAGGGGTGACCGGCGGAGGTTTTGGAAACGACCCCTAAAAGGTACTCACAGACAAAAATAACTGTTAAAGCCTTGTTGATTTCAACCCCTTTAAGGTACGGCTGTGCGATGTACTTGCAGAGTCAAAATGAGAGTATTTAAAAATAACCCTTACAGGTACGGAATCATGTTACGTAACTGATTTTTGAGCCAGGACCGTAAAAAGTACGGACAGGAAATATTTTTAACCCTAAAACGGTACGCCGATCACCCCTACCGATTGGACAAAGTGAGTACACCCCCCGGGGAAACCTTACCCCCGTCCCGAAATTCAGGCGACATTGTCAGGCGATTTTGATACTTGATTTAATAAAGCTCTCAATCCCAATTAGGTAAAACATGTACAGCATTCAGGTTTTTTTTTTTTTTTTAAAGTAGTTTTCAAAGGAAAAATATAGAAACAGATGCTGTTCTTTTTCAACCGTCCATTTCATAGTTACGCCCTCCTTCACAAGCCTTGGCAATGAACTCCATATCATCTGATCGGCTCGATTTATGGATCAAGAACATTCTCCTTACGAATAACAATAGTCTCACCATAAACATCACCACGACGAGGCAGAGTAAGACGATCGCGAAGGTGTGATTCTGCTTGCTTATTGCTTTACTTGCAACGATTCCAGACAGAGCGTTGATCGTAGCTGGGTATATAGTCACGGTGTATCTAGCGGCGCGTTCAAAGACAGTGTTCTCCAAAATGAACCACACGATTAGCTCTACAGCGAGAACTGCTAGGATGACAGACCCAGCGGTAGGTTTAGCAAAGCCGTGTACGTAGATGAGCACTTTGTTGATCCCCAAGAGTGATGCCACGGCGAGCCAAGAGCAGAACAAACCAATACCGTTATGGATAAGAACCTGGATGGCCCAGAAGTCAAACTTTGGGAAGTTCTTGTTGACCATCCTGTCAAAGCGATAGAAACTTGTGCCAAGAGCCGCGCAGAGGAATACAAAACATAGGCAATTCGTTACTACTTGGGCTTCTATTATAAAACGGTGGCGAAGAAGAACAGAAGAGGTCACTGACATCGAGCTTAGAGTGAAGAGCGCGAAGAACAGCCAGTTATGGACTGCAGGTACTGACTTACGTACGATAAAAGTCAGTGAATAGATGATCCATAAACATTGCCAGGTAAAGATTACAGGCCAGATAGAAAAAGCCCATCTCGCTGGCTTCACGTCAGTTGGGTACATCCTGGAAATTCCACCACCACTTTTGTTGCTCGTGCCGTAAATGAACTGCAGAGATGAAGGCCGTTTCTTTGGGTCAGACATTTGACTTATGAAGAGGTTGGTAGCGTAGGCTAATGCTGCAAGGACGATGAAAATACAACGAACGATATGTGCTGTATCCATCGTTGAACACTTGGATCTAACGATGTAGTCAGCTCTGATGCCGGTGAGTGTACTAAAGATTTGCTAAACTTTTGTGCATCGAACCAAGTGAAACACATGTGTGTCAATATTACGTAACGAAGACTGATATATGATATCTAAGACGTGAACTAACACGTGAATACATTATGCATTAGAGGCTGTGTTTTCACTAGGCCTTTTTACAGTAAGACATTGCTCGAATTACCAACAGTCATTTCAACAAAGTGATAGTCCAGAAATTCCAAACTTTGAAATCTCTAATTGTGAGACTAAGTTATTATAAGTTGGAGAAAAGATAAATCTCTCTTGAAGATCATATATTTCTTTATTTCAAGCAAGTTTTAGTAGGGTCTGTTTTATGAATAGAGCGATTAAACAAATAACATGACATATACCTGTCAAGAAGAATACTGTGATTGGCCGAATTGTTTACTTGGCCAGATAAAACTACCTCGCCAGGTCGCTTAAAATGGACGCGATTTCCGGTGTTTTCCGTGGTTTTTAGAACAGTTTTGCTAGTGAAAACACTGTACATTTAAAGCTTGCTTTATTTTCCGAAGGCTGTTTTCACTGTATTTCCGGAGTTTCCAAGTTACACTAGCTTAAAGTGTCCTAGTGAAAACACAGCCAGCATGTCGTTTCCTGGATTATCTAGCCGAAGCAATCTGATTGGTTTATTTACCTTGGGGAACAGAAAAATGGCATGTTGTAAAACCTTGACTGGACTGGACTGAGAAAACCTGGACTGGACTGAGAAAACCTGGACTGTTGTAAAACCTGCACTGAGAAAACCTGCACTGAGAAAACCTGGACTGAGAAAACCTGGACTGTTGTAAAACCTGGACTGAGAAAACCTGGACTGAGAAAACCTGGACTGTTGTAAAACCTGGACTATTGTAAAACCTGGACTGAGAAAATAATAATAATAAACGAGAATAAATAATAATGATGATAATAACAATAATAAACATCGCAAAAAGCCGTTTATAAACTCAAACATGTAACTTCCCGTCATTGAAGTAAATATTTCAATCAAATGCCAACTTCATCATGAAATATAGTAGCTAGAAGACGAAAGGACTACTTGCAGTCGTACTTAGCTAGAATCAACTTACATTTTTTCATTTTTGAGCGTCATATAAGAATTGCATCTTTGAGCCGATTTTTTCACAAATTTAGACCAGTCTTATTTGCGCTCTCCTAGTCTCAATTTAGTGCGTAAAATATGCCGATATTTGTATAAAACTCGTGGGATTTCAAAGTATTCTATAATCCCGGCCTTACATTTTCACGAGCTAACACAGAATGAGTGAATATACTAAGCGGTTTCGAGGCTAATACGGCATAAAAAGATCTCGAGTATTCCCTGCACCATTCAAGTATTTCGTAAGATAAACTTATTAAAGTGTTGAATAACAAAGCTTAAAAGGTTGATTTTACATGTAATTTTCCAGCCTTGATTCAAATATTTACTTCAATGATGAGAAAGCATGTCCTTGAATTGGCGTCTGGTTCGATAGTAACTTTCAATTTAAATACCACATAAATAAGACATGTCAGTCTGCTTTTTATTCAATATTTAATATTAGACGCATACGTAAGTTCTTATCCGTTGATGCTGCTAAGACACTATAGTACATGCTCTCGTAATTAGTCGATTAGACTATTGTAATTCGCTTTTGTATGGTCTACCAGCAATTCACATAAACACACTTCAGCGCGCACAAAATGCTGCAGCAAGACTTATCACAAACACGCCACGCTTTTCTCACATTACTCCAGTATTGAATGATATTATATTGAATGATAGAATTACATTGGCTTCCTGTTAAATTTAGAATTATTTACAAAGTTATTTTATTTATTTTTAAGGCTATGCATGGTACGTATACCGCACCTGCATATTTAAATAATCTGATATATTTTAAACATTCTCGGTATAACCTTAGATCCATAAGTTACAGCCTTTTAGCTAGACCTGAAATCAAATTAGGCAAGACAACGGGAGACCGGGCCTTCAAGGTCGCAGCTCCAATATTATTGAATGAACTCCCTCTTAGTGTAAGGTCTGCAAACAGCATTACAACATTCAAGAAGCTATTAAAGACCCATTCGTTTAAGAAAGCATATTTTTAGATAGTTTTATTATTTATTATTCTGCTCTTTCTGTTTTATTTAGGAACTTTTTGTTTTGTTTGACAAAAATTTAGATTTTGTCCTATTATATATTTAAACCAATTTCTATTCAATAAATGTAAATATTTAAAATGTAAATAGTAGAGCTTGAATATCGTATAAATATTGTAGTATAGTTTAGCTTAGTTAGGATTTTTCATGTTTTTAAATTGTAAATTTTATAACTGAAGCGCATTAGATCATATACTTTATAATGAATTTTTGCGCTATCAGAAACATTAAATTATTATTATATATTATTACTTTAATTCACTGCTAATCTTGAAAACGGATGGAAGAGTTGGCGTTTAAATTAGGCAGGATTCAATAATGAATAATTCAACACTTACTACACGAGAATCAGCCATCTTGAAGCCGCCTTCGATCAAGATAGATAGGGTAGATTCTTCATGCCGATGACGAGAAGTTACATGTTTGAGTTTATAAAAGGCTTTTTGCGATGTTTATTATTGTTATTATTATTATTTATTATCGTTTATTATTATTATTTTCTCAGTCCAGGTTTTACAATAGTCCAGGTTTTACAACAGTCCAGGTTTTCTCAGTCCAGGTTTTCTCAGTCCAGGTTTTACAACAGTCCAGGTTTTCTCAGTCCAGGTTTTCTCAGTCCAGGTTTTACAACAGTCCAGGTTATCTCAGTCCAGTCCAGGTTTTCTCAGTCCAGTCCAGTCAAGGTTTTACAACATGCCCAGAAAAATGTAGCTTTGGAGCTCGGGAACTGTCATGGGGAATTCTTTTGTTCTTTTTGACGTATCCATGGTTATTCACCGCGGTGAATTTACCTCGGGAAATGTCGGTTACACTACAAAAACGTGTTTACCGTGGTGTTTGGGACTTTTACCGCTAAATGACTCCAGTGTAACCACAACTTTTGAAATGACTATGAAAAGACTATGAAAAATGAAAAGCCTATGAAAAGCCTATAAAAAGCCTGTGAAACGTCTATGAAAAGTCTATGAAAAGACTATGAAAAGCCTATGCAAAACCTATGAAAGCGTATGTAAAGCCAATGAAAAGTCTATGAAAAGCCTGTGAAAAGACTATGGAGTCCCTATTCATGCGAATTGTCCGAATACGTTATTCATTAAAAAAAAAAAAAAAATTAATTAATATACTAGTAAGGCTTGTGGTTTGTAGTTTGCTACATAAAAACATCTAAAAATGACCAAAAAAACAACAAATAAACAATAGTGATGAAATAGTCAATAGTCACCGAAAAGATGTCAGGCACTGCAGAAGAGAGTGTTGATGATGATAATGATGGGGATGATAGTGATAGCTATATATTGGTCTCAACCTCGATCCCAGGGCCCTCTCCCTTCGCTTTTGGGTGGGGCAAAAGCAAAGGGAAAAAGGCCCTGGGAACGAGGTTATATTGGTCTGCTACGCGGTAATGAAAGTATGCATTATACGATCGTCATCATAGCAATGATAATAGTGATGATGGTGGTGATGATGATGATGATGATGATGATGACGATGATGATGATGATGACGATGATGATGATGATGATGGTGATGGTGATGGTGATGGTGATGGTGATGGTGATGATGACGATGACGATGATGATGATGATGATGATGATGATGATGATGATGGTGTACTCATATACACCTAACAACCTCGTTCCCAGGGCCATCTCCCTTCGCTTTTGGGTCACCTAATTGCAATAACATTGTCATATAAAAAAGAAAAATACAAAATAGGGATTAATGAAAAGACAAAAGGAGAAGTTCGGCTTTAGTGCCAGCTTTTGTCTTTTAATTAATTCCTATTTTGTAATTTTCTTTTTTATATGACAAGGTTATTGCAATTAGGTGTAGCTATTTATATATTTTTCACTTTATATGTTATCCTTTTCGTATTTCTATTGCCAAAGAATTGGGAAAAAAAACTATTATTAGTATTATTATTATTATCATTATTAAATGGGTAATAATAATGACGATTATGATTATTTCACCAGTATAAGAACAGTGAGTTAGATACTTGAATAAAATGTGGTTACACAGTCCAATTTGAATGTAAATCGGTCAATTAATATAGACTAGACCAAGTTATCAAGTGTTTTATTGGAGCTAAGTGTTCTGATGAAAACGAAGGCGTTTAATTGCATTTACTAGACGTGTCTTGTTTAAATTTCCAATTTAACATTTGTTAATTATTTTATTGACTATTTTACTAAGCAATTTAAATTCATCAGTAAGGCACAGTGTACAATGCAACATATGTAATCTATGCACTAAAATGACATCAACAGCTTACATAAATCAGTATAGGTTAGGTGCCCGTTATAAGAGGTTTGGTGTTATATAGATGTTTGAAAATAAGTTATAAAGAAGCTTTTATAATAAAACCTCGATGCCTTTTACGACAATCATTCAACAAATTCATACAATTTATTCATCCATTTATTCATTAGTTCATTCTTACATTTCATTCTTTTGATTAACTTTAGATCTTCCTTCCATTCATTCATCAATCCATCCATCTTCTCACTCATCCATCCATTTATTCAGTCATATATTAATTAATTCATTCATTCATTAGCTCTTCTATTCATTTATTAATCCTTTTATTCACTCATTAATCCATTTCTTTATTCATTTATTCAGTTTTCTTTAATTCATTCTTTAACTCTACCAATTCATTAATCAATCCATCCA
This sequence comes from Metridium senile, assembly GCA_949775045.1. NCBI lineage: Eukaryota > Metazoa > Cnidaria > Anthozoa > Actiniaria > Metridiidae > Metridium > Metridium senile. The sequence continues at coordinate 587,037 of OX459107.1, forward strand.
TCCTGTCATCCATCCATTTATATATTCATTATTTTAATCATTCATTATTCCTTTCCTTGGTAAATTGTATGTGAATATTTATATATTCATTGTTTTAATCATTCATTAATTCGTTAATTCTTTCCTTCGTAAATTGTATGTGAGGTGCTCATTGTTCTCATTGGCTCCTCCTAGCATATGTTTTACAGGATTATGATAATAACTGTGAGCTATCGATAAATATTTCAGTTATTACTTAGTTTAAATTGACTGCAAGAAGAGAGAGATAGCATCGCAAGCCCACAGCGATTGAATGTCAATCTACGGCTTAGTATCACACCGACCGATAAGCCTGAAATGATTAGCGATAAAAGGGCTTTAAGTGCTTTTAGATCTGCTCGATTCCACCTTAAAGCTTATGGATGATATATTGTCGACGATAAAAAAAATTAAAGCAGTAGTATTATGTCTTGTAAAAGCTTTACTTATCGAGTAAGGAAAGACAAGCATTTAGCAGTGAGATATAGGAACACCAGATAAGCAAATATACAAGAAGAAAACGAGTTAATTGCTAATGATATTTTACTTTAGCGATAAATAGTAAAGAAAGTGATGATTTTTACAGCTGATGTGGGAGATGAACGATAATTGCTATAGTACATAGTTATCTATAAAACCTCTAAGGGGAAATCTATCGATGAGGTTTTCCCTTTTAACCTTATTTTGACGTTTCTAGCCTTCAGAGTAAGAGGTATGTGGGTTGATCTCTCGCCATGAGCAATAAACGAACAAAAAATGCCAATCAAAACTAAGTGAGTCTTATCTACATTGAAATAAATGTTTCTTAAATGAAGTTTGTGTTGAAATCCTCTGCGTTAGTCAATAGTGTTTCCCTTAGGGCAAACGTTCTTGGTGAAAAGATTGGACACAATAAAGTACATAAAACATTACAATTTGCACGTATTTTAGTCACGGCTCTCTCACGAAATATAACGAAACGAACTAAGACAATGAAAACACCGTATTTTATTACAATACAGTATGAGGAATTTATAGCGAAACGAGAGAAAACAACGAAACGGCGATTTTGTACACTCATTCACAATCGAACGATCGCAGACATTAATCTATCTCTTTTTACATGTTCATATGAACAACAAACTAATCTAAAAAATAATTAAAGTAAAAGATGTCGCTATTGAGAGGTAATTGCCAGTTAAAATAGAACTATTTATTTTCACGGCGCAAAGTACAACCCTGGTCGATTTATTTCAAGATGGTCGATTTATTTCAAGATTGTCGATATATTTCAAGATGGTCGATTCGAAGAGGTTATGTACATCCATATGTGGTCGCTATTGAGAGGTCATTGCCAGACAAATAGAACTATTTATTTTCACTGGGTATTACGACCCTGGTCGATATATTTCAAGATGGTCGATTCAAAGAGGGTTTTATGTACATCAATTTTATGTACACCTTGTCGATATATTTAAAGATGGTCGATCCAAAGAGGTTTTATGTAGATCCATATATTTAAAAAACCAGCAGTTTCCAAGCGAACATATGTTTTGCACAAAGAAAGCGCGGTCGAATAATATCAAAGTGATCGCAGTAGATTGGATATTTATACATGAAGCCACAGAGCGTCAATCTTACAAGATCTATATTCCCACCCTGAGGTTGCACTATAATTTGTTTGTACGTCCAAAGTTTTAAGATTGAAATGATTGTTGAATTGAATTGATCTTAATGAGTAGGTTGTGATGGGCGGGAAGACTGACATTTAATCTACAGTTTTTTAAAAACGGCCGCGAGCCACAAACCCATTACTACTGACTTGGTCGAGTGCAACCGGGAAAAAAACATCGTTCCACAGACCAAACAACTTTCACTTGTAAACACTGAGCGGCTCATATCCAAAAATATTTGATATCATCCTTCGATTTAAGTATTATTCAGCGTTTTTGTTAATTTATTTTCCCAGTTAACTCTTCTAATATATGAAAGGAAACTAGCGAGTAAACTAGTATAGACTGTGTCGGTGTTGGATATAAACGATAGGTAATATATAGAATGACATTTAAAAATGATAACTTAACGTTAAGTTTACTGACGTTTCGTGTTTTAGCCCTTCGTCGGAGTAAACAGAATATTCTAATATATAGATTATCAAGTTTAATTTTGTATCTTCGCCCCAGGGATTTAATCGCTGTCAATCGAAGTATTTTCTCTCAGTAAAAGCTTCCTCACGCAAATACAGTGCGTGTAAATATAGAATACGAGGAAAAACATGGTATTGTCTGATAAGAATAGTTGAAAAAAGGCAATGCAGGGTAGTTATGATAATTTATATATTTTATAGACCAATGTGTAATAAAATAAAAAACACAGAGCAGTAGAACTTTGATATTTGGTTTCTATTGGTGTAAATTGACAAAACCGATGATAATGAAAGGAGAGATAACAGTCTTAATGTTGATCAAGATCATGCTTTCCTCAATCAAAATGTCAAAGTGATAATTGGCAGTCATTTAATAGGTAGCTTGAGTAATCAATGTTTACTCGGACCTCTTTCAAAATGTCCAAATTTCACTTTATTAAAATAATAACAATGATAATATAAGGGATATGCATTGTAATGAGGCTTAATATGGCCTTGTAATAAAACATAAAAAAGCTCAAGATCCAATTCAATTTCAATCATTTCTAAAATGTTCATTTTTAACTATACAAATATCTTTTACAAATAGTAATTTTACAAATAGTAATTTCGGTAGTGCCGATAACAGATAATTTACCGATACTTTCAATGCATCAATAGTTACTCAGTCCGTAATAGTGATCGATGAAAAAATGTGTAATCACTGAAAACCTCTCTTTGTCATCGTCACATCAAGGCTGATAATTGAATTTCCATTGAACCCTAATCGATTCTAAAACTCAATAACAGTACCAATACACAGCAAGAAGTGAATAATAGAAGATAAAAGCATTATTCTAATAGTCAAAAACATGATCAATATTGTAACGAGAAGGAAGGATAAAAAGTAAAAACCTTCTTAAAGAGTTCTTAATCTGATTATATCTATTGTACTCTAGATTAGTTCTGATAAAGAAAGTCCTTTTCATCAAGACAAATATATATTACTAATAACAACATCAGACTAAGGTCTACTCCGGGTTCTAAAATCGCCGAAATTTTAGGCGATTTTAGCAAAAAGCTACTAAAATCTGCTAAAATCTAAGGTGATTTTAGGCGATCTTGGGCGATCTAGGGCGATCTTATGACCAGGAGTAGGCCTAAACTATCCATGGATGTGTACATATCGATATAATCATTCTATAAAACTACTGTAAAAAGGTTGTTTGTTTGTTCTATGACGTAAAAGCAAAGGAATTTGATAAGTGTATAATTGTACACTGCATTATTAATTTACATCTAGAAATGTATTATTGGCGTGGACAACCTTTTTGAAATAGCAGTATGCCAATAATTCCTTGTTGTTTTCCAAGGAATTACCTATTATTTGGGAAAACCTTTTTGAAATGGCGGTATGCCAATAATTCCTTGTTGTCTTCCAAGGAATTACTTATTATTTTGGGAAACCTTTTTTCAAATAGCGCTATGCCAATAATTCCTTTTCCACCGTTTTCAGTAATCACCCATTACTATGGGCAACCTATTTAAAATAGATGTACACTATGTGATCATTTAAAATCAAATGCTTCCGTTATTTCTAAATAAAATTGGTTCTCCTAACAGACAGCTTTTCACAAATGCACTTTATTATATATATTATCTACTTGCTTAAGGGCGAAATCTTCCGTTTTTTCTCTTTGAAACTTTGACGGAACTTGGTTCAATATCATAGACAGATTTGCCACTAACGACCTCTTTTAGCTATAGGGGTAGTTTCTATCGAGGGCTGGCATCTTAGAAGCAAGACATTTAGCGTTTCATTTACTTTGATATTAAGATATACCCTTACTACTTAACAGTGAACAATAAACACACAAACAAAAGATGGTTAAAAAGTAACTCAGGCTATTGTTGGTTGTTTACACACGTAACTATTCCAAAATATAACCGTGAATAGATAAGAAATAACATATATCATGGTGTTGTAAAAAAGAGAAAATACAAATATTGAAAAGGAGATGTCCGTGTGTTTATTAATACAGTTAGAACTCAGTAAAGTAATTCAAGTCAATTCAAACAAAAAAGCAAATCCAAAAACAGAATCAATACATGATTAAAGTACAACTTTATACTAAGATTGATTTCAAAGAAACTGATGTCCATCAATACTCTAAATTATAGAGCAACTCATTCGCTAAAGCGACGAAAATAAATAATTTTCATTATACCTTTAAACTGCGATTACAACTTTTTTTTACGACCAATTAATAATATTTAAAAAAGCCACTAAAACGTTCTAAGTACTTTTCCTTTAATTGCAACAGCGACTTTGATTACGATAGCTAGGATTTAAAAGGGCGTGGTTGTGCTTTATAGTAATTAAATCAGTAATCTTGTAAACTTTTTTATCAGCGAGTATTTACGTTTCAAACGTTCTAGAAATACAAATCAAACAGAGGTCGAAATTGTGATGTAATATTCTAGAATGTATGATCATATTGACTCTTGAACTAAGCTCAATGTAATTCGACTGCTTCGTTGAGTAACGCAGGTAACCATTTATGAAAAAGATAAAAGATAACCAAGGAAATTATATTGTATGATAAATTGTGCGCAGACACAATTAAAGTGCGACTACAACTTTTCATTAACTTTTCATTCAAATAAATTTGCATAACCAAATTGATATGACATTCAGGTTAATAGTTTATAAAGTCTAACCTGTTGACGTTTCGGTTCTTTACGTAGATAGATTCACATAGCATCCGTTTACGCAAGAATGGTTACGTAAAAATACTCATCGCACATCCCGGTCTTGTGAGCTCTGGTAAAAATAAAATAATAATAACCCATTAAAAGAACAACCTTACAAACAGATAAACTGATGCGAAATTTTTCAAAAAATCGCCCTTACCTTGGAAAATAAGCAATTTCTCAAAGATAATATATTCCATAACTACGAGGGGGATCTTGATTTCTCATTTTCACAAGAGCGATCTTTTGTTTACAGCACAGAAATGTGTAAAACTATAGTATTGTAGAATCCAACCTGAACATTTCTCTTATTCTACTGTTTTATTTGCGAAAATACCGCACCAAACCTATGCAGGGTGACCCTTTCAATTTTGGAATATTTTATTTTTGCGCAATTACTCGCTTTCACAAGTAAGAGCGATATTTTGAGGACGTTTACAGCACAGAAATGTGTAAAAGTAGAGTATTGTAGAATCCAACCTGGACTTTCTCTTCATCTACTGTTTTATTTTCGAAAATACCACACCAAACCTCAGGGTGACCCTTGCAGTTTTGGAATATATAATTGTTGCGCAATTTCTTGTTTTCACAAGTAAAAGCGATCTTTTGAGTAAGTTTACAGTACAGAAATGTGTAAAACTATAGTATTGTAGAACCCAACCTGAACATTTCTCTTATTCTACTGTTTTAATTGCGAAAATACCACACCAAACCTCAGGATGACCCTTTCAATTTTGGAATATATTATTTTTTCGCAATTTCTCGCTTTCACAAGTAAAAGCGATCTTTTGACGAAGGTTAAAGCTCACAAATGTGTAAAACTATAGTATCCTACAATTCAACCAGCAAATTTCTTTTATTCTACTGTTTTAATTGCAAAAACACCGCACCAAAACTCAGGATGACCCTTGCAATTTTGGAATATATTATTTTTGCGCAATTTCTCGTTTTCACAAGACGATTTTTCAAAGATGGTTAGAGCACAGAAATGTGTAAAACTATGGTTTAGCCAAACCTGTTGTAAGCTTGTTTCTTTAAGTAAATAGCTATAGATCGAATATAGATTGAATTCCTGCTAAGTATGTCAGTTTTGGTGATATCATCTCCTTGCATATCCACGTTTTCAGCACTGTTAAACAAATAATACACACATCAGTATAGGGAAACCAGTTTTAACCTTATAAAAATAGAGTTTAAAGAGTTAAAAAACTTGATTACTGATTGGATTTTCATTCGATTATTTTTTATATATATATATTTTAGCTCTTTTTCGACGTATATTGTTTTGGTGAGGGTCTTCTTTCTTTTCTTTTTTTAATTATTTTATTTTATTTGAAACTTATTTGTAAAAAAACATCCATCATCTCGAATTTAGGATATGATGGGCTTCCTGTGTTCTAGGGCTGAGAAATTTCCAGTCTACACGCTATATATAACACAGGGATCCCGACGTAAACTAAACGATTAGCATATGGTGAGTGTTAACATAGCAACAAAGTGGAATCACAGGGATCCCAACGTAAACTAAACGATTAGCATATGGTGAATGTTAACATAGCTACAAAGTGGAATCACAGGGATCCCAACGTAAACAACGATTAGCATATGGTTCAAGAATGTTAACATAGCTACAAAGTGGAAAACACACACAGGTATCCCAGCGTAAACAACGATTGGCATATGGTGAATGTTAACTTAGCTACAAAGTGGACAACACAATTAAATCAATTGCATAGCCAAAACCCCAAATAGACCAGTAAGATGATGGGCCTCCTGTGTTATAGTGCTGATACGTTTCCAGTCTACACGCTATAGATTGCACAGGTATCCCAGCGTAAACTAAACGATTAGCATATGTTGGATGTTAACATAGCTACAAAGTGGAAAACACAATTAAATCAATTGCATAGCCAAAACCCCAAATAGACCAGTAAGATGATGGGCTTCCTGTGCTATAGTGCTGATACGTTTCCAGTCTACACGCTATAGATTGCACAGGTATCCCAGCGTAAACTAAACTATTAGCATATGGTGAATATTAACATAGCTACAAAGTGGACAACACAATTAAATCAATTGCACAGACAAAGATTAAGTTAAAGTGCACCTGAAGCCATTCATGATATTTTGCAAATCTGTTGTACATGGGGTGTATAATAAGTGTACTTAATATTCTTTGATGTCGACCTCTCTTTTCTGAGATATAAACATTGAAATCTGAAAATGCAAATGAGGTGACGTCATCCCAGGAATTTGTCAAAGTTTTGTTTCAAAGCTGACAGCAAGCTTGTTTTTGTAAAGAAGTAAAAATGTTAATGGTAGTGTAAATATTAGTAATACAGATATTGAGCTTTAAAAAATTGCTATAATTATTTCCAGAGATTTTTTGTATATTTAATGAGGCCTGGGTAGACGTCACTTCATTTGCATTTGCAGATTTCAAATGCTTATATCTCAGAAAGGAAATGTCGACATCAAGAAAAATTAAGTACACTTATTATACACCTCATGTCAAACAGATTTGCAAAATATCATGAAGGGCGTCAGGTGCACTTTAATACGTTCACGGTTTGGAACGGAACGCTAGATATTACACAGGTATCCCAGCGTAAACAACGATTAGCATATGTTGGATGTTAACATAGCTACAAAGTGGAAAACACAATTAAATCAATTGCACAGACAAAACCCCAAATAGACCAGTAAGATTAAGTTAATACGTTCACGGTTAGGAACGGAAAGAAGCGGCACCATTGATGGCATGGAACACAATGAACAATTAGATAAACGATTAATTGCCTGGGGCTAATAGATACTTGAGATAGTATAAACACGGTTTAATAACCATGAGCTAATTGTTTCATGAGGTCATCGGTCATGATCCACTAGGTGCGATTAATAGTACCAATTGACTGATGTCAATTTATCCCTATTTATTACAGACCTAACCAATTGGTGGCACTTAAATAGTATTGATGATCTCAGTCGGGGTCGCTTTATTTGTCTTGGACTTGCCTCTGGGGATATGGCTTTATTACACCGACTAGAGCTATCATGTTTTTTTGAATAGTGGTGTTCATGATTAATGTAGATATATAAAAGATCATATTCAGTAATAACTAATAATTGTCCATCTCATGTTTATGATAGTACAAAAGGATCTAGAACTAAATATAGTCTTACAAAACAATCAAAGTACCGCATAATAACCAGGTGCAAATTTTCTCTTTTTTTTCTCAAAAGAATGTTAAGGTTTTAATATTGCTAGAGCTATAAACTAATAATTTTCCATCTCATGTCCATGATAGTACAAAGGAATCTAGAACTATATATAGTCTTACAAACAATCAAAGTGCCGCATAATAACTTGGTCCCAAAAGTTTCTCACGTAATTTTTCTTTTGTTTTTTTTCTTTCCTATCTAACTCTGTGAGTGCAGGATTCAAATACTTGGACATGGGTGCCATAGCAAGGTGTCTAATCACTCTTCTCAAGCCCCGTAATAATACGTGTAGTTTTCTTAGCGTCTCATGTGGTGGCGCACAATCAACCATGCATGGTGTCATTCAACATATTAAAAATGAATATCTCTGTTCAACAAATGTGGAGACTCAACAGGGATTAACTGTTAATAAAGATGATAGCCGCGGCGGATTGACTTAGTACCTGTTATTGTTCTATTATGAGAATCGATATTTGTTTAACAATATGCTTAACTAACATAGCGGACCATATCTAAAGACCTGACGCCTTTCTTTAGTGTTTAGTAGAACTGAAGATAGACCGAACATGGTTCTGAATGCACACAAACATATTATGACCTGATGATTTAAGATGTAAAGAAAAATTAAGACAATACACTCAACAAAGATAAAGATGATTTTGAAAAAACGGTGAAACTTCCTTTGAAGTATCTAGACCTCGAATACTTCATGATGTAAAGCTTCTCTCTTATTCTTTGTCAAAACTAATCAACTCTGCTTGAGTGTTCGATTCGCTCCAGTTGTCGCAATGCTTGCAACGGAACTCATCTTGTAGAAAGTATTTTTTTTTTTAACTTGTAATCACAGGATGTTTTTATTGTCAAATAAGTCACGGTTTTAATAAAAGTTTGTCTGAGTTAGTTGTCTGGCCATGAGTTCATTGAATTTACTTTCAAATCGGTGTGAAATCAAGTTATTCATCAAATCGGTGTGAAATCAAGTTATTCATCAAATCGGTGTGAAATCAAGTTATTCTTCACTATTATTTTGTGTACTAGCTCATGTTCAATGGCACGTTTTGCAAGATAGTCTAACAGGTGCTTGCCGACACCTTCAATAATTACATTTATAAATATTTGTTCACAAATTAGATCATAATCGACACTTTATAGACCAAGATGAGTAATTAAAAATACCAACTAATGATATGCAGTAGACGTTGACCAAAACAAGTAATTGATAGGATTCATTAAAACTATCAACTAATATCTATATGCAGTAAACGTTGACCAAAACAAGTAATTGATAGTATTCATTAAAACTATCAACTAATATCTATATACAGTAAACGTTGACCAAAACGAGTAATTGATAGGATTCATTAAAAATACCAACTAATAGTATACAGTAAACGTTTTTTTGTGTTTTTATAAGTCAAGAAACAATTTAAATTCAAACATGCATATTAGTAGAGTTAAAGTTAAATGAAGTTTTCAACAAATGGTAACATCACCTTAAAATGATTTGTTTTTCAAGTTTTCTAATTAGAATTGCGCTGTCACAAGTTTAGCGTAGCGGATCAGAACATTTTAATCATGTCAAACTGAAAAAATCACGAGTTTTCCTAGAATTCGAGCACGTATAAGAAGTAGCTAAAGCACCAAAATTTCACTTAAATTTTATAAAACCGTCTGTGCACAAATCGTCCAAATTGATTTCAGTTTATAAAAGTGTTTTCGTAAAACATTGATGGCTTGAATGCAGTGATTTCCTGTATCAACAAAGTAAAGACAATATTCCTACCCCCGACCAGGAGTATTTAGGGGCGTGCTATCAAACTTTATGAAGTGTCCATTGTCAGTAAACAAACAGAACAGTCCTAAAGACGTGATCTTATAATGGAGTCAGCTTGACTTATTTTGATTTGCTGAGAGACTAATTGTGTGGTTGCAGATCTTATAATGGAGTCAGCTTGACTTATTTTGATTTGCTGAGAGACTAATTGTGTGGTTGCCGTTTATTTACTTAGCATGGGATCTTCTTATTTAATTAAATTGTTTGTTAGCTGGTGATAGTAATGCTATTGTTTACAGCTAAGATTATTAAATGTATTATTTCAACAGAGCACAGTATGGACTCGTGGTATTGCATAGTGTAGCGTTGTTAGTGTAAATACAGCCTGAACTTAACGTTGACACAGCCAGAATAATAAGTTATGATAACAGAGAAAACTGTAGTAAAGAAAGGAGACAACTCCAACAAAACTTTAAAACTTATTTGGACTTTGATTAATAAAGAAACTCATGAAGATATTTATTTTGTTTTAAATAAAAAACGATCAAATAATTGCATGTATAACAAACTAATTCTAATTATAGTTTTGTATATCTTTTCTGCACCTTTTCAGATTGTTAAAATAGCAAATCTAAAACATGTTTTCAACTTTTTTCATTTTTTTAATTCCTTCAATGATTGTCTTCTTTACAAGCAGCAGGGAACCATTTGATGACGTATTGACTTGTCGTTAGAACGAGTATGATGGTACGTTTTACTAGACGTGATTTAAGACCGAGTATGTAGCACTGTTCGGGATGAAAAATATGAGAAAAGCCGTGATTGAAAAACGAGTATTGATGTGTCAGTTAGTGGATTTGGGACACATACACCATTTGATACAAAGCTTGACACAAAGCTTACATCAAAAGGACGCCTATGTCTCCTTAGTAACGCCAGTATAAATGACATTTAATTAACTATCAAATTAATTAGAAAACGGTTTTCCTTTGTAGTCTCATTTAACGAAATATGTTGTATTGTTAGTAGATAGTTCTTAAAGTGAACCGGCACGAGTACCTGCTTGTTTGTTCATCATGAAAAACTGACAAAAATATTGAAAAAACAGTACAATTTGAGTTATTTCTTAAAAAGACGTCCTAGAAGAACAGAGCCGATACAAATAGTTTACGAAATGTCCTTCTAGAAGAACCAATCAAAATGTTCACGAAATGTCTATAAAAGACGTTATAGAAAAGCCAATTAATAAGTCCTGCAAATGACCTCTATAATAACCAATCACAAATCCTCGAAAACAAGTTCTATAAAAGCTAAAAAGGGTTCACGAAATGTCCTTCTAGAAGAATCAATTGCAATTAAAATAGTCCTGGAACGACGCTCTAGAGAACCAATCACAAAAGTCCTGGAAATGACCTTCTATGGGAACCAATAAAACGTCTGCGAAAACACGTTCTAGACGTTTTAGAGTTTTTTTATCGGTTTGTAATCCTTCTGCTTGACCTATAGGAGTATTTAAGGGCTGTGCAGTCTGTACCATTAGAAGACCAGGTTATCAAACAATATCTAACGAGAAATTCTGTTTTTAATAACAACTCTCTAACTCGAACAATTATCAATTAATTCAAGTCATACAGTTTGTGGTATTTTACCCTCGATAACCCGTGCGAACCCCCGATAACTCGAACCATCAGCAATTGATTTGTCCCATACAGTTTGTGGTATTTTACCCTCGATAACCCGTGCGAACCCCCGATAACTCGAACCATCAGTAATTGATTTGTGTCGTACAGTTTGTGGTATCTTACCCTCGATAACCCGTGCGAAACCTCGAACCATCATCATTGATTTGTGTCATACAGTTTGCGGTATTTTACCCTCGATAACCCGTGCGAAATCCCGATAACTCGAACCATCATCAATTGATTTGTGTCGTACAGTTTGCGGTATTTTACCCTCGATAACCAGTGCGAAACCCCGTTAACTCGAACCAACTCGATCATTAGGACCATTTATATTTGCTTCATACGTTTAGTGTAATTTTACAAATCGATAATACGGTCTCAAGATGCATCAAACCCTAGGCAACTTAAGCACTCGATAATTTGAACTCTCGTTAGCGGTTGAACCTTTCAACTTTAAAACTTTAAAACCCTTGAGAATTCGAGCATTCACTAGATTCCATGAGACCGATCTTGAACCCCCGATATCTCAAACCATCGTTCAATTGCGCAAACTCCCAATAAGTCGCACAATCGTCAATTCATTGTGCAAACGTCGACATCCGATAAATCGCACAATCGTTAATTCATTGCGCAAACGTCCGATAAATCGCACAATCGTTAATTGGTTGTGCAAACGTCCGATAAATCGTACAATTGTTAATTCATTGCGCATGCAAATGTCCGATAAATCGCACAATCATTTCATTATATCATTTCCCATGCAAACGTCCGATTAATCGCACAATCATTAATTCATTGCGCATGCAAACGTCCGATAAATCGTACAATCGTTAATTCATTGCGCAAACGTCCGATAAATCGTACAATCGTTAATTGGTTGTGCAGACGTCCGATAAATCGTACAATCGTTAACTCATTGCGCAAACTTCCGATAAATCGTACAATCGTTAATTCATTGCGCAAACTCCCCATAAATCGTACTACAAATCGTACAATCGTTAATTCATTGCGCAAACTCCCCATAAATCGTACTACAAATCGTACAATCGTTAATTCATTGCGCAAACTCCCCATAAATCGTACTACAAATCGTACAATCGTTAATTCATTGCGCAAACTCCCCATAAATCGTACTACAAATCGTACAATCGTTAATTCATTGTGCAAACGTCCGATAAATCGTACAATCGTTAATTCATTGTGCAAACTTCCGATAAATTGTACAATCGTTAATTCATTGCGCAAACTCCCTATAAATTGTACTACAAATCGTACAATCGTTAACTCATTGCGCAAACGTCCGATAAATTGTACAATCGTTAACTCATTACGCAAACTCCCGATAAATCGAATTCCAAGAAACTCTTATTCTCGGTAAACTGTTTACCTATATAATGAAACCAATACAAACAAATAGTCTTTGAACTCTAATTCTATCAATAATTTTCTTTCTTTTCGAGTCTAAAGAAGGGAGTCCTGCTATCATAGTTTCGTGATAGCTATTTTCAAGTGAATTAGGCCATTTAATAGTATAATTATTCCATGAGCAACAAGCCGACATGCGATAAGAGCCATGATGGTGCTAATTCTTGTTTAAGCCCATAGCTATCTCAATCCAAATGCGTCCACCGCCCCACATGTATTTCTAATTAGACGAAAATCTATATCTTTGTCGGCTGATAGTGATACTTCACAGTCGAAAGCTCTGCGGGATGTGCATTCATTTTATTTCTGTCTGTATTTAACCCTATAATTCCAAAAAGGAACCGCAGACCGTAGGAATATCTAGACGATGAAAAATACCCTTCAAAAATTATACTCACTGGAGGTCTTTGTATATTTTTGGTGACGCGCGCGCAGTAGTTGAACAAATCGAAAACACACATAACTGGACTTGTATAGTTGATATTGATGAAAATCGTATGGGTATTTAGACTTTATAACAGAGGTATATCGAATAACCTAGTTCAGTTTACAGATACATTTTAGATTCTTTTACATATTTTAAGATTTGTTTTAATTAGAAAATGAAAAAGACTTCTTATTTTGGGCCGTTTATCTAGCTTTGAAAATAAAAAAATGTATAGTTAATATAAAATATTCCATCATGTGAATAAAATTTATTAGTTTTAAAATTGTAAATCCATAGACTTTAAATTAAAAAAAAAGAAATCCATTCTGTTAAAAGTAAATACTATACAGACTACTGAACATCAGAGCACTGATATTTTTGTTTTGACAATGAAAAGCGTACAACTTAAATATACCATAATTATTCATTCAGTTGTCCATTATTTAAAATTAGTCTAACTCTTTTACTCGAACGAAGGGCTAAAGCTCGAAACGTCAGTAAAGTTAAGTCAACATTTTTTTACGGTGTTACACATTTCATTCTATTACCTATCGTTTATGTCAAACAATCGACGCAGCTTATACTAGTTTACTTGCTAGTTTCATTCTATTACCTATCGTTTATGTCAAACACCGACGCAGCCTTTACTAGTTTACTTGCTAGTTTCATTCTATTACCTATCGTTTATGTCAAACACCGACGCAGCCTTTACTAGTTTACTTGCTAGTTTCCATTTATTATTTAAAATGTTACTTACTATACTTGAAAAAAAAAGGTGTCAATGATTGATTTTTTTATTCATCCTACAGGTTGATTGTTCTTGTGGATGTTTCGGACAAGACATTCTTGTTACTTACATAATTATACTGTAGTATTTTGATGTTTTCTATGTTATCATACTATTATTCATAGTAGGAAATGAAAAAAATCGCAGGGAGGCGCTGTTATGATATAGACACAACTATTTAGCTTGAATGTTTTGTCGGGATATAATTCTATTATACACATTCGCCTGAGAACACACTTAAAGCAGCAGAAAGAACAAAGTTCATCCTCTTCCGTTGTGTTCTCTATTGAGGAAACGAAGTCAATAAGTTGATTTGCTATTATGGTGAAGTATAGTCAGAAAAAAGAGGTGTTTTTTTTATTTAAGTATTTCAAGAAAACAAACCAACATTGTTATAATATTTTATTACAAGATGCTTACAGTTATCGAGTCATGCTGCAACACCTTAAAAAGGAAGAAAACGGGAAACTAGCGAGTAAACCTAGTATAGGCTGCGTCGGTGTTTCATATAAACGATATAGGTAATAGAATGAAATTTGTAACACCGTAAAAATGTTAACTTAACTTTACTGACGTTTCGAGCTTTAGCCCTTCGTCGGAGTAAAAGGAAAGAGGAGGCATCTTTTTGGCAAAACATACAAAAAGCTGCATATCACACAAATCATCCGTTTGCTTCTGTATCTTTTTGTTTCGGTTTTAACATATAGTATTCATACCCTGTAAACATTACCAAACACCGTGAGCCAGCCTTGTGCTTATTGCGTGCCCTAAAAGTACCGTGATTTCCCTAAACACCTATATTAGAGTTCCGACCGGATAAACTACATTTTCTCATAGTTAAATCAGCCACCACACACTTGACAATTGAGCCGTTAAACAAATACTGTAAGATTGTATTTTTTTCCGGCGACGGCACTGTCGTTGTATGCGAAGACGCACATCATCTAATAAGTTATATAAAGGAACAAAATGATTGAACAATTTTGCTATGATACTAATAGGATGTTTGTCATACTGATACTTTGAATTCAAAAAGGTATGACATCTTAACAAAGCATGCTTAAACGATTCGTCAAAACTGAAAGGGTAAATGATCCTTTATTTTATATTTTTTGATATGGTATATTACCAAAACTTCACATGAAACTACCCTGGGTGCCAGAGGTTTGAGAATTGAGGGTAAATTGAACCCGACTGGCTTCCAGTAATAATAAAACAAATTGAACTTTTGAAGGATGGTGTTCGATTTTCAAAGATGAACAATTGAAATTACCTCAACATGTAAGGATATTTAGCTCAGTAAACTTTACGTTAAGTAAATATAAAAAATGCCGTTCTAGAGTGGGAATTTTATTTCGTGTTTTCTGGTACGTTGGGGGGAATGGAAGCGGTAATTCTCTCAAAGCAACGATTAGCAAAGTCACAAGTAAATCACGTTAGGCAATTACCGACATATATCCCGCTATCGGGTCGAGCCAACTCAAATAACTAATTACAAAACGCCTTTTAAAGCGGTTTAGTAAGGGTATATTATTGATGTAAGAAAACCAAACAAGTAGAACAGAATACCAGTGGAATGTCACGTCTGGTCGAAAATAGCCTCGGGTTGGTTTTCATTCGCATGATTTGCTCGACGACCGTGTAATTGCTAAATAGGTAAATTAATTAAGAAGAGCTGCTTGAAAAACACTTGATATTGATACAGTTGCTTGGGTGTGAGTGCTAATGTCTGTAATATATATGTAACGATATACACAATTACCAATCTAGCAGAATAAAGAATAATGTTACAATTATGTGAATCGAACATTGTTACCATACACATAGCAAGATGTATCAAAATACCGAATAAAGTTTCAAATACATCAAAATAAAGAACAATGTTACCATTACAACGAAATATGAAATAACGATACATGAAAAGAGCGTCGAACTTTGTTACCATTATAAGAAACGAAAAACATATTCAATAAGTTAATTTGATTGATAAAGCGAATACATGTCACAAATAATCTTACAAATCAAAAATTCCTTTTAAAGTTTTTTATCCTTTTCCAGTGCTCTAAAGAATAACCTTGTAGATGCCAAGAATTAAGCCATCCATAGAGGATCATTTTTCCAAGAACTGTTCAAGTTTGTTTAACGAACACAAACCAAACAAACTCAGTTTAAGTCTTTGTACTGTTACAGGGCTGGGTAAAGTGCCGCAGGACCGTTAGTAAATCCATTCAAACACACATTTCCTTGCTCTAAGTCTTCAACTAAATCACCAGCCATTTGTCAAAGAGATAATTTTGAAGTAGTATAATATGCGTTCGTTTTTAATATTGTTCGAGTGACTGCTTTAAGGAGTTCAAAGGAGAGCCGCGCCTTTTCTGCTTGATTTGGTTTGTTATCTGTGCATCGAATGAATCGTTCTCTCTCTAATAAACCCACCTAACAATGATATCTTTGCACTTTTCACAGTTATCATACATTAGTTGGTTGATTGATTCTGTAGATGTGTTCGCTAAGATCTCAGTGCAGTAAATACACAATACATATGTCGGTTCTTCACAGCCCTCTTTATTGCTTACTAATAATGATGATACAAGCGGTAGATATAGTTCAACTTAGCAATGAAGCTGCTAATCTTCTAAACTGGTTGACCCAGCGCGGTTCTGAAGCCGTGCTCACAGACTCAAATCTGTATGGTAACTATACTAAAAAGATAGTTTGTTACGAAGAGGCCATCTTGAATATCGATGGTGATGATTCATGCACCAGGCAGTTTAACATACTAGGAATGATAAGATAAACCAAAGATACATTGACCCTGTTGCTCTAAGGGATTCTCTTAGATCTCTAAACCCTTGTTGCAGCTACTACAAGCATGCTGATCGGGACCACTAAAGGACGCCGTATGTCATTGATGGCGATACAAATATCGGGCAGTTGTACGACGAAGCAATGGAGCTGATAAACAGTGAATGGCTTCTAATGTGTTCGTAAGCCTGTTTCTGATAAACTAGACTACATTTCCATATGACGAGGTCAGTGAGAACAACACTAACTCACCACTCCAGACCATCAACAACGGCATCATCCGTGGAGAAATTATTGTGGCATTCTCGGTTGGAATCACTCTGTAAACACGCTAAAGTTTCCCCAAGAAATCTGGCTTATTGAATTTGGTGCATTCGAGACATCGACAATCCTGTGCTTACCGTGCTTACCGTTGTACAGATATTGTACAAGTACGATGAGTTAACTCTGGAACTGAGACAGACTATTTACGTTACTTATAAAGTACAAGTTCAGTCCAGTAACGAAATGGATCGAGTCACTGCACATATATGCGAAAGTATCCAGAGAAAATTGTGTTTTAAACTTGTTCCATATTCTTCATTCTTACCACATGGGTTTGTGTTTTAAACCTTGGAAGCGCTGCAGTCGTAAGTTGGGTCAAACCGCCACCAAGTGTCCCACATAATGACTGATACCATTTTACACACATGGGTTTACTATAAGCACTGGATGGAATCCTTTTTAGTTGTAAGATGGTCAAACTACCACCAACTGAGCATCCAAGGCAACTGGGTTTTTTACTTGCTAGCAACACATAGACGCACGATTTTGACCACATGCGTTCAATGTTCTAAGTCGTATGGACGCCGCTTGACAGAACTGGTTGCATTCTGCACAGTCTGTGGCCTATGGTCTCATCAAGATGTCTAATTATACACAACAACATTTTAATGCATCCTTGATATATTCGTAGGACTATTAAAGTATAGTTGGGATAATAGAGGGACGGAAAGCCAATGACTCTATAAAGACCATACTAATCGCTCTAGGACTCCAATACATAAGTTGTTAAAGAGGCACACAATGTATAAACGCTATACAATAGCTCCAAAAGTTGTATATACTCTAAAAGAGCTCGGCTAACTAGTTTGATAGGGATAGTTAACCAATGACTGTATAACAAACCATACTAATATAGCTCTATATAGGACTCCAATACATAAATAGAGGCACGCTGTATAAAGACCACACCAATTGCTCCAAAAGTTGAATATACTTTAAAATAGCTCGACTATAGCTATTCTAGGAATATATTTTATATAGTTGTATATAGGGATATTTGTCCAATGGCTCTATAAAGACCATACTAATCGCTCTATATAGAACAATACGTAGTTATAGAGGCACACTCTGTATGAACGCCTTACAATATCTCCAAAAGTTGAATATACTTTAAAATAGCTGGGCTAACTATTCTAGAAATTTATTAGATATATAGTTATATATGACTATACGTATCCAATGACTCTATAAAGACCATACTAATCGCTCTAGGAGTCCAATACATAAGTAGTTATAGAGGCACACTAGTGCATGTGTAAAGACCACACCAATAGCTCCAAAAGTTGTATATACTCTAAAAGAGCTCGGCTAACTAGTTTGATAGGGATAGTTAACCAATGACTGTATAACAAACCATCTATAATATAGCTCTATATAGGACTCCAATACATAGTTAGTATAATAGAGGCACACTGTATAAAGACCACACCAATTGCTCCAAAAGTTGAATATACTTTAAAATAGCTCGACTAACTATTCTAGGAATATATTTCATATAGTTGTATATAGGGATATTTTTCCAATGGTTGTATAGAGACAGTACTAATATAGCCCTATATGAGTTTAATTAAGTGGGTGTATTTAAGGCACAATCTGTATAAAGACCAAACCAATAGCTCTCTAAGAGTTCAATATATCAGTGGTTATAGTCTGAGGCACACTGTGTAAAGTACATACCAATCAATCCCTTTTGGAATTAATTATCTAAAGCAAGGGACATTTGCCCAGTGACTGTATGAATAACATATACTATAGTCTTACTATAGTCTTGCAACTGAACCAAGACACCCATTTTTTAAGATACCTTATAATCCTTCAAGTACGCCCATGGAATTAACCGACGTTCATACATTTTCATACATATGCAACTACTAATCTCTGCATCATACTATACATTGTTAAGCACTGACATTTGTACATTTTAAAATTGGAGTGTGGTAAATACATTCCATTGCACTAAATTACTATCCCCTCAAATCGTCTCAGTGAAATCAAATAACTGCATGATACTATACATTGTTAAGCACATTTGTACATGTTAAAATTGAAGTGTGGTAAATACATTCCATTGCACTAAATTACTATCCCCTCAAATCGTCTCAGTGAAATCAAATAACTGCATCATACTATACATTGTTAAGCACATTTGTACATGTTAAAATTGAAGTGTGGTAAATACATTCCATTGCACTAAATTACTATCCCCTCAAATCGTCTCAGTGAAATCAAATAACTGCATGATACTATACATTGTTAAACACATTTGTACATTTTAAAATGGACGTGTGGTAAGTACATTCCATTTGACTAAACTACTATCACCTCAAATCGTCTCAGTGAATCTAAATGATACATTGTTAAACACATTTGTACATTTTAAAATGGAAGTGTGGTAAGTCAATCCATTTGACTAAACTACTATCTCCTCAAATCGTCTCAGTGAATCTAAATGATACATTGTTAAACATATTTGTACATTTTAAAATGAAAGTGCGGTAAGTCAATCCATTGCACTAAACTACTATCCCCTCGTGCTTGTAATCCGTCCCAGTGAAACCAAATAACTGCATGATACATTGTTAAACACATTTATAGATCTTTGTACATATTAAAAATACATTCCATTGCATTAAAATACTATCCCCTCAAATCGTCTCAGTGAAACCAAATAACTGCATGATACATTGTTAAACACATTTATAGATCATTGTACATATTAAAAATACATTCCATTGCATTAAAATACTATCCCCTCAAATCGTCTCAGTGAAACCAAATAACTGATACATTGTGAAACACATTTATAGATCTTTGTACATATTAAAAATACATTGCATTGCATTAAAATACTATCCCCTCAAACCGTCTCAGTGAAACCAAATAACTGATACATTGTTAAACACATTTGAGCATATTTCACACTACATGATCTAATTTCTATACCAAATATTCACTCATAAAAACAATGTTTTATGTTAGTTCCTTTTGTGTGTTTTATTAATAATCATTTAATTTGTTTGTTTTGTTGGTTCAAGTATCACTTTTAGCAGCATATAGGATAATATGGAATAAGATTTTAGCAAGATTCCATATGTCATAATATAATTCTGTGTATTTCAGCATTAGTCTTTGTGCATGAAAGTTCAAATATTTATCTCAAATGCAAACATATTGTATTATATGAAGACTAATTGCATTCAACACTGAATTATTGTACATATATAAGAAGAATATTTTGGACAACCAAAGCTAATGTATTTGATATATTAATTAAGAAAAGTTTCAAAAGATTTATATATTTACATTTCTTCTAGAATTCTGAAACTCTTCTGCAATATGAAGACTAATTGCATTCAACACTGAATTATTGTATATAAGTACATTATTTTGAACAATCAAAACCAATGTATATTTTTGAAAGGTTTCGAAAGATATTGTAGAAAGATCTACATTTACATTTCTTCTAGAAATCTAAAAGCCTTCAAGACTTCTCGCATTTGGTTATTGTATATAGAAAATGCGCTCTATAAATATTAAATATCAATATTATTGAATAATAGACTTATGCTGAACAAAGTATCGGTATGTTTAGCAAAATACATCGTATCTTTTCAGTTGTAACATGTTTTAGTTATGTTTCTTATTCTATACTTTTCTTGTTAGATTTCCACTTCTTTATAAACCTTCCATTTGTAAGACTTTTGTACTGGTTTCCCTTTCAATTGACTTCAATACAATAAACATGATGCTATACAAATCGACTTTAAACAATTGAAAAAGTTTGAAGTCACTAAAACAATTATTTACGGCATAGTAATTAAAGTATCGAAATAATTACAAACATGCTACCAAATTGGCTATAACAACAAAGAAACGTATACTCTCAAGAAAGAATATACTAAGATCTGGAATCAAAATTGTTTATCAAACAGTAATTATTATAAAGCAAGATGAAGCGAAGACAATAGCTTTAAGAATGAATTAGCTTTTGAAAAAGAGATCCGACATGTGATACGTGTGGGTGCTAACCGTGTATACAAGACCGCCATATTTGCCTTTCACTAATAGTTTGATTGAATAGCTTTACAGGTTAAATCTATGGTAATAGTTCACGGCAAGACGTTCCGTCTATCTTGTTCTCGCTAATACGCTACCATTTAGTCGACTTACAAAACAACTACAGGTAAATAGATTGTGTTTAGATGTTAAATTAAACGTAGACGAAGGAAGGGGGGCCGACGCACCGCGTGCTGCGAGCTCTGTTTGACTCTCAGTTACACCTTTTATGGTTGGACAGTTTGCTACCAATTTAAGCCAAATCGAATGCTGTGTCGGTTTTTAGATGCTCAGTGTGTGCGCTCTTTTGCGCCTCTTTAGGAAAGTAAATGGTAATTAGGAAGAACGTGTAATTATCATCGGATCGCTAGCAATACCGCTACAGGACACAACAACAGAGAAAGTCAAACAACAGCTATAAAAGAACCGAAAAAGTACCAAAATAAAGCAAAATACACAATACAATATGAATATAAAGTGAATGTTTATCGTCAAGAACGCTTACTGATTTAAAACATTTTTGTTAACTAGTATTAGTGCAAACTATTAAGAAGTGTAATAAACTAAGAAACCGAAAAAGTACGAAAATAAAGCGAAATACACAATACAAAAACATATAAAATAAATGTTTATCGTCAAGAACGCTTACTGATTTAAAACGAGAATGCGAGCAATATATAGCAAAGTATTCAGAATGAATAACACAAGAAGAATAAGGAAGGAGGACGTAGCCTTAACCCCAGAAAGCAGAAACCACAAACAAAGTTTACAATACAATAAAACATATGAAGCCAAAGTTTGATGGAATTATATTTCTGCTAAAAAGCGCGCAATCATAATCAGATGGTAAACAATACTCCAAAAACTAATGGGCTTTATAAGAATCACTACCCTGCGAGCATAGATTTCTTTCTCTCTTACCTTCTAGGCAAGAGAAAGGAACCTCTGCTCGCAGGGTGAAAAATCATATAGTGTTGCATAGAAAAATCTTTGAAGTAAGTCCTCTTAAAATACGAAAAAACAAACAATTACAGAATAAAATATCCATTAAATATTAGAACAAAACTAATGGTTATTAGAAAGAATAGCATGCATATTATCACGATCACAGTGTAATGCATGACGCACACTACTAAGATACTAACTTCATCGCACTGAACAAGTATAAAAAAAACCTTCAAAAAACAACGAAGATACAAAAACGTACAAAGAAAAATCTGAATAAAAGAAAGAAATGAAAAAATTGTGTACACTAGTTGTTATTAAGAACGTTATTATAATCGTATCGCAACGTTTACCGCAAATCACTATAATTACAACAATTTGCAAAAAAAAAAGTATCATAAGCCATCAGAAATGTTACAAAACTAAAAAATGTATCCCATAATAGTATTATAAAAAGAACATGAAAGATATATGAATTTAAAAACAAAAATATCACAAAGAAGTTACAAATCCATACAGAATTGATTGCTTCTAGTTTAGGGGGTAGAAGACTCTGAAAGAAAAATAGCTTGAAAATGATTAAACGCTCTAGAATAACTCATCATTTTAGAAGCAGATTGAAGTCGATAGAATACATGATCAAATTCATGACTGAATGATTGAGTTATTCCATGTTTTCACGTTTAGTTGTAGTGGTAAAAGTGACTGAATTGAATAAAGGTTGCCTACGTACATGTGTACCCAGTATAATAACAACACAACCACTATATTAAACTGCATAACTATATTTACCATCATCAACCAACATAAAATATGCTATAAATTGTTCTTTAGGATTTTCATAAATTAACTCAGTTATTTAATGGAGTTTAATAGTATTAACTTTTTACAATTACTGATCAACACGCCCCATTGTAGACTATTTACATCATTTATGCCACCGGTCTGTAAATTTCTTAAATTGTTCTTGATTCTGGTAAGAAGTGTAGTAATACCAGAATTAATAGAATTTAACTCTGGTAGTACACTTCTAAGTCCTTCTATATAGATTTAGTAGAGAATAATTCCAAATAACTATTATATATTATTACTTTAAGCATTAGAAGTGTAATCTTTTGAGCTCAGAGTATATACTGAATTAAATAGTTTAGCAAAAACTCGATACCTTGGTTTACAATTAGTTAAATAAGTTCATTAAACAGAGCAGTAGCATACTACTTTTGTTTAAATAAAAAGTGCTCACCAAAACAATTGAGTTTATACTGTGATTTTTTTATGTATAGCACACAAGTTTAAAAAAATCAGTTTTAAAGTGCAGTGTTTTACTAGTTTAACCGAGTTAAGCGATTGTAATTTTTAATAAGCATTTTGCAAAATTACACAAAATATACACACGTTTTATCGTTTTACATTTAGTAAAGCTTAATTTCTAGCCGTGTATACAATAAGCCCATTTAATGGTGTAATTTTGAACATAAGCACCAAAGGTGAACAAAAGGAATTAGGCAAAAAAAACGTCGAATTATTGTCTGTATAGTGCAGCCCTACAGTGTCCACTTAGTTAAAATAACTTGTATAAAGTGGCTTTAAAGTTTACAATCAAATACTCGATCAGAAACCATGTACTGTTTTTTAGTTGTATGGAGCAACGTTTAAGTGGCTGATAATAAAAGAATCGACTAACTGCCACAATACGTGTTGTGATCAGATTATCATTAACATTTCAATACAGTTATTTGGAATTAAACTCTAATTTTTCAATTAGCTTTTCGAGCTAGATATATAATATTCTTTATAAGATTTGGATTTGTTACACACAATCAACACACTCACATATTTCAAGTCAATTATATTATGTACAGTACAAGATCTTGGTTCAGTTCAGTGGTCTTATAAGTGCCCGTAAGTTGGATGCGGTCGAATCACATACGGTATTCCACTAGCTGTCGAATAGTAGTGCATTTGAGATGGGCATTGCGCTCCACATAAAAACCCAGGCGGATAACCCGAAAGAGAAGAAGATCCGTGAGCAATATTAGGCCTTGTTGGGGCTGTTACGTCCATGCCTGGATTCTGCTTTTTCCACTTTGTACGACGATTTTGAAACCAGATTTTGACTTGTGTCTCTGTAAGGCCGAGTGAAAGGGCTAAGTTAAGTCTCTCGCATACTGACAAATATCTTGTCGATTTGAATTTATTTTCCAGTGCAACAAGCTGCTCGTACGTGAAGGCAGTTCTAGCGCGTCGAGGTTTGCCCTCCTTCGCTCGTTCAGATGAGACGCGTTTTCGTTTCGACTTGTTTACTGTTTTGTCGTTTGATGGTTCAATGTCTTGATCTAATTTACTTAAGTCATCCTCACATGTCTTTTCTGAGTCTGAATCTAAAAGAAAAAAGAAAAAAAATCAGCTTATAATTAAATAAACGCACGCTGCTTTAAACACTGCGTATAGCAACTGCTATATATAAGCAGTAATCTTAAAGTTCAGCTATATACATATATACGTCTACTGGAATTTAAGACTTGTTATAGGCCTAATCAATTGCAGGATGATTTCTGTGAATGTTGTCACCGATTAGGCGAGTGCCTGGCAATAAAGTCTGGTGATTTAAACACCGTTATACCAGGAGTTAAAGTGACTTGTAAACGAGGTTTTATAGTACATTAATTGGCTGTAAGACTGCTATAAACGTGTGTTAATGTCATCCTGTGCATACTTTGCCATTAATATCTGTGGTTTGACGAGACAGAAAATACCCCAGAGGATCATTACTTTAATGACTTGTGTATGTTATTTGCAAATTTGACTAAAGAATAGAATACAGCTTAGAAACGATTCACAATGAATTGCTCCTAATAAACACAACATTAACACGTAGTAAGACCTTAAAGATATCACAAAGTAACGTAAAAATCTTTCTATGTTAAAAATAGCCAGCAATCAAGACAAGGTTTTGTTAAATAAGTGACTTACCATGTGCTTTAGTTGGTCTGTTATATCGTGTAGCTGACATCCATGGATGCCAAACATCAGCTTGTGGATTCTCTCTTAAAGATGACTCATTATCGGAGTCCCCTTCGCTGTCGCTAGATCGTCTCCGTAACGCCGCCGCCGTAAACTTATTCGGGTCGAGAATATCTTTGACCGAAAATGATGTGACCGCGGGTTTGATTTCTTCTGGTGAGATGTTGTCCTCGATTTGTGAGTCTTCATCCGACTCGACTTCAACTTCCAGTGCGCCCTCTCTGGTGTCCATCACTGAATGAATCTTGACTCGGTCCGGACACAGCATTATATGGCAAATGGTTTGTATGTTTTTCTGTTGTGTAAGTAACGAAGTGAGCCAATGTATGTTGCCTTCGGCCTCAGCTGCACGGTTGGGGGTGGTACTAATTCAATGTCTATGCCAATGCGCTTCAATGCACAATGAGCGCGAGTGACGTCTGATTGGTAGTGTTGTGATGACTCGGAGTAAGCGTAATTGCCATCCAAATTAATTGAATGAAGTGACAGAGTAAGTGTCGATGACTTGTGATAACGATTAACACCTAGTGCTCAAAGCCCTTCAAAATAATCACTCTTTGGTTGATAAGAAGCTTATCACGGGCAGGAAGCTACAAAGTCGAGCGGAACTGTTCATATACGAGTCAAAGGCTTCTTTTAGATTGACATAAAAGGGGTCCCGTTTGTAACGGTGATTCACTCTCCCCTCAATCATCCATGTATAGGTTCTTATTCTTAATCTCATGCCGAGAAGTCTCTGTGATGTCGCCGCCACGGCCTTAGAAATTCAACCCGTTCCCTAGTATAAAACTGCTAGTGATCACACTTCATATATCCTGTATGCATTAAATTTGTTTATGCTTCCACTTTATTAAAGATGACAAGCAAATATTGCACTTAGGATTGTCCGTTAAGTAACGCTATTCAAGAAGTCCTTTATGCAGGAAGCAATAGAAATTCGGAAGCTGAATTAGACGCCTTCAATGTAGTTATTCATAACAGTCACAAGTGCTTGTCAATATACAGACTTCAAACAGTTAACGGAAGGAACTTTTAATAAACTACTGAAAACTTAGTGCGGCTTAGCAGGCACTGTGCTTTGAATTCCCAAACCCCCATATCAATATAACAATTGCTGGATGGATTTGATTAAATAATTGTGATCCAATTAATACTAGAACTTGGGTCGGCTTTTTTGCTGTTTATACAGTGTGTGTTAAAAGATTAGACAAGTCAAAAGAAATAACCTAAAGTAGCATGTACAGATTAAGGTGTATAAGGAGAGTATTGGAAGTAAATAACTCAAATAGTACAACGATAAGAGTGAATTAGCTGTAATCGCACGCTTTGGATAATTGGTTATGAAATGGTAAAGGCAGTTGTAGTACATCATGATGACGGCTCCCTATGTCTCGATATCCTATCGATCAGCTTTTAAGTTATCTACATTAGAGTCATCAAATAGGCCACGATACGAGTAATCGATCAGTTGTTCGCCGATAAGCCATCACTCGTTCTTATAGCAATGTTAATAAGCATGACAATTAACAACAATCTCGGAGTTGCAGAGTGATAATATCGAGAGATTGAGCTGTGGTTCTACCGCCAGGAACGATTATTTGTGTTTGTTTACCATGAACTATATGACCTGGGCAAAGGCCGAGTGGCTCATCTTGAACTTAATCACGGTATTTGGTTGCTGAACAATATTATCAACGAATTACAAGTATATTAACTTTAATTCACTATTGAAATAATCGTTTTATCTTTCTTGTGAGAGTCCGCTAGACGTGCATGCGGCATATGGTATACAGTCTCTACACTGTCTATAGATGTGAAGTCGATGTTTGTGGTTTTGCTGCATGTTTTCGATCATCCATACGATTTCCTATAAACATGATATGCCCTATTGTTCAAAACAATAGAGATCTCAGTAAAAAGGTTATTCTTTTAAGACAAGGCAAGGAAATTACAACATTAGATCAAAAGACCCGATAAACCAGCACCAAAAGACACCTTTAAGAATAAACAAACTAATAATCTTCCAATAATTGCATTTTAACCCTACGAAGCTTCCCTTTTGATTTGGTCAAGTAAGGTGGTAAAACACTGAAAGTTCGTAAGAAGTTTAATGATGATCAAGGGTAAATAGAATTATGTCTACAAACAAAACGTCAAAAGTTCACGGCTTTTATGATATCTCAATACGTTATATCCACATACAAACACTTAGTGTACACAGATGGTCACGGCGCGGCCTTAAAATCTTTTTCTCCACTTACTATAAACTTAGGTTAAAAACAGGCTTTTAAACAAGAAACTACTTAAAAAGGTTGCAAAAGGAAGCTTATAAGATGATGTTTAGAAAACATGGAAGCTATTTTGGTGTATTAATTGTTTAGGGTTTGTGTAATCAGGTTATAGAAAATAGAGACCACGTTGAAGTCGTAGTAAAGGATTTTTTGTATACAATTACACATATACAGTAAGAAGGCATTCTTTAAGGAGATTTATTAGTTATGAAGTATATCGTAAGCCTTTGTGTAGACAAGTAATTGTACACACATGCTATGTCATAGAATTCAATAGAAAACCCTAGGAGCTTTGACATCATTTAATTAAAAGTTACTTGAAAATCCCGTAAATCAAACACACATCAATACTTGCTTGTGTGTAACATTGTTGTTTTCTCTATATGAGGCAAAGAATTAGATCTTTTGCACTTAAATTGTTCAAGCATTCAATTGAATACGAGATTCTTCAAAATTTACCAATATCTTTAAAGTCAATTTAGAGCGCAGTCATAAATCTTTTCTACCAGAAGCAATAAATATTGCATCTGACATGATTGGCGGATTGATCTAAAATATATAATTGATTAGATTTGTTCCTTTTTAAACTAATATGCCCTATTTCATCGGCTTTTTTTAGGAAGATAATTACAACCCACCTCTGGCGCAAGCTCATCTCGTGCCGCAATATCAACTGCTATATCATCAATACAATAACGTGTTAATAAAACTAATGTTTTATTGACATAATTGGAATCAACATTTGATTTAGTAACGATCTTTTCTGATCATATGTTCTAGAAGATTTGATCAATTTGTTCAGTGAGAAATTTGATTATGAGAATGTTACAATTATGATTTTATTAACTGATTACTGATTAATATGATTACTGAATTGTAAGCAACATTTGATTTAACCACGCTTATTTCTGATCAAATATTCTAGAAATGTTTATTGATTGTTTGTTGAGAAATCAAGTTTATTTTTTACATTGTTACAATCAAATAAATAACAATTCAGTCATTCATTTATTCATTCACTCAATTGTGTTATTTTGTTGACATAACTGAAATTTATTTATTTTTTCTTGTAATTATTATTATTTGATTTACTTTAAAAAGCATCGTAGCTATAGTGACTTTTTTATTTTTTACTTTTGATCAACATTTTGTCGAGAAGTATATATATATATATATTTGTATGTTGCAATTACATTACTTTATTATATATTGTTTTATAATTATAAATGAAATCAAAATTTATTGTCTAGTGTTAATATTTGTGATCGAATGTTCTCGAAGCTTTCATCAGTAATTTCAGTATGTTTCGATCATGATATTGTATTGTCCATTTTCTTTGTATTTTGTTGTTGCCTTTATTTGAATTAAAACATGTTTGTCAGAATGCCAAAAAGCTAAAAGTTAGATCCCCTTTCTGTTTTCCTTCATTTTCAGGTATTCTTCTTTTTCTAACGGTATTCTTTGTTTTATCACCGCCCTTTTCCTAGTTTATTTTCTTTCTTTCTTTGTTCCTGCAGCTTCATCAAATACGATCTAAGTTTCATTCAACAATGGCTTCTACATAGTGATTCACTTTTCTACCGGTCGGTATGTTAATCAACATTACTGGCATCAAATGGGCTTCATCACAGAAAAGAATGTTTGATCAAAGGTAAATTTCACCAACTATCAGCACTTTAATGGCTTGCACTTGTACGGAACTAATCATCAATACATTCTTCTAGAGTTATGCCATCAAATGGGCTTCCTTTCATCATTAAAAACTCTAGTCAAAAAAATATCTCAATATTCTTAGTAATTTTATCAGACCGCATTCGCACGTGCACAGAATCGCAACTTCAAACGCAAATGAACTTCCACGATTGAACATTCGAACATCAAATGGTATTCGTTCGATCACGATCGATCATTCGAGAGTTTCTTATCACATGCAGGTAAATTACATAATTAGATAGAAAGAACGTACAATTAGAAGGCCTCCAATTGATCTAACCATGATATTTCGACGCCTTCATATTAAAGTGTATTGATCGGTTTGATTTTATAGCTCTGTACTGTGAATTAGAAGCCCGTCTAATTGATTCTACTGGCGCCATTAGAACGTTTCTCTAGATTAAAGACCTTTTAAGATCAGTTGAGAATTTAACGCTTTTTGATTTTTCTAATTATTTTGGACGTTTCACTTTACGAGGGCAGTATTTTACTTTCATTACAAGTCTTTTGTATGGTTTTGAGGGTTTATCGCCACGAAAAGTCGAAAATAAAATCACAATACTACATAATGAGAAACAATACATACCTCCAAGCTATTTTAGCTTATTTATTGTACTGTTATTTTCCCAGTTTACTTGTTCTTTTTACATCCACTATTTCTTCTTTTCATTTCTTTTTTCTTTCTGTTTACCTCTTTCAATCTTCCATTTTGCACTTCCCATCTTTCTGTTTATATTTCTTGTTCATTCTCTTTTTCACTTTATGAATTTCTTTCTAACAAGGGTGTTATCGGCTGTTCATTTCCCTTTTTCATATTTCACTCAGTCTTCCATTTTTCTTTAAATTCTTTTGTTTTCAATCTTGACTATATTCTCTTATATCTTTATTTATCGTTTTGAATCTGCCATCGTGGAAAATAAAATAAATATTTTTATTAGTGTACGTACTGATACTTCTTCATTACCAAAGGTGATCTTAATTCTCTCATTTTTTTAATTTCAGTATATGTGCTACCGATAGTTATATTCTTTAAATCTAGCCGAAATTAATATAACAATATAATTTTTCATTCAATTATCATTGGACTTTTAGCCGATTTTTTTAAAGTAAGAATTAGACGCTTCGGGCATAACTATAGCATGCATCAGAAAATGAAAAGGAAATTGAGAAGCCGTGCCGTTTTTTTTCAAAATTTCTTTTCGTTTCTTATATTTATATTTGGTTTAGTATGGTAAATTGTTGTAACCATTAGTATACTCGTATAGCAAGTAAAGATAAAAGATCGTAATCAACGGTTGAGATATCGTAACGATATCAAACAATATCGTACAAAAAGACACACTAATTAACCCGCTTGAAAAGAGCACTAAAACTAGTCCTGATCTTATTTACTTAAGATAGATAGACTTCCAATTTTGAAAGTTTCGATATACAATTTGTGTCTTCATATCATCTGATAAAACAGATGAACAGATAATTCTCGTCTCCCTCTTCACTTCGATGAAAGATTAACGTATAAGAAACGTAAGTTAGTGTACACTCTTTCATACAATATATAAGTTACCATTTTTAATTCAGACGTAAGAAACGACAGTAAGCACCATCTTTTTAGGGCGTAAAACCTATTATTTTATTACTTTGACCAGAGACTCTTTTTTGACGAAAGATTATCGCTCACTGAAAATATCAGTTATTTACCATCCTTTTTATTTTCTCCTACGAAACGTTAACGTTCAAAACAGTTCTTCTTTTAGAAAAGTGTTCGCCTATAATTTGTTTATTTATTTTCGATGAAGAATCTATGTTCGCAAGATAAGTAGCTATTTTTTGCCGTGCGTAACTCAAAAATAAACAATTTTTTTTGACGACATTGAATCTAAAATCGCAAGATATAAAGTAAATATTTTTTGCCGTGCGTACCTCAAAAATAAACATTATTTTTTTGACGACGTTGTGGGCAATTAAAGCCTTAACGCAGTTGAAATAAAAACACTTGTGCTCATTTATTCCCACTTTGTGATTTAACGCATGTTTATATGTGCTTTAAGGCTGTTTTAGTCTCACTTTAGTTGTTATTGTATTCTAATAATTTAAAAACAACTGCTTCAGATATTAACAAGTGTTATTTTAAACTAATGAACCTACGCAACCTACATAATTTAATAAGACAAATGATAAATGTCGTTTAGAACAAACTTTTCCATGGATTTTTAAATTCATTAAAATACAATGTATGATCGTTTAAGATAACATAATTTGTAGTAATAACTACTTGTGAAATCCCACCTTATCATGTTTGGGGTTTGCAAGTATTTTCTTTGCAGTTAGGATAAACAATGACTCATTAATTTTATTATAAATAACGATAAGGACTTTAATTGACTTTTATTTTCAAAAATAATGAGAGGAAATGTTGAAGGAACGTGCAAACATTCAACGCAAATTGAACTGTTTTGAAAAACAAAATTGTAAACGCAGCAAATAAAAATCAATTATTTCTAATTCAAGTTATTATTTCAACAATTATTACAACACAAACTGAATTGTATTTTCGAAAATAACGAGTGGAAATGTTTGAAGTGTTCTAAATGTTATTTCTTATAACCTTATTCTTGTTCATTAAAATGTTCAAATTCGAATTTATTTGTGAAAAAATATACGGTCGATGAGAATATTTGGGGATCGGAGTAAAATCACTCTGAAAAATAACGGAAAAAAATAATATTGATTGAGTTTTTAGTATAATTTTAAATTTAAGTTGAGAACAAAAAGATTTTTAGATCTTAAAAACACGGAACACAGACACAAAGAAAACCTTAACGAAAAGATTCAATTATGATTTAATGTTGTAAAAACATAGTTAATTATTAAAAAAACGGAAAGGGTTTTGTAGATATACGAACAAACTAAATCATTTTGAGACTTTGAATCTTAAAATAACAAGAAATAATTAAACAAAGAAACCCGTAAGATAGCAAAAAGAGCGAGAAACCCAGGTGGTAACGAGATCAGTATTTGTTTTCTGATGTTCCTCCGGTTTTAGCAGGTGAAACCAAGAATAAAAAGAAAATTTCACCAAATAAGCATAGTGTTAATGAACGGATTGAAGTTAATTTAGACAGTTTGTGTGTACCATTAGAGACGATTTAAAATAAACCTACCTATATACTAATGCAAGGTCGTAATGAATATGATTATTATAACAGTCTGGTATTGTGAGGTCTTTATTATCATTAACGAAAAATTTATTATAGAGACTCGAACTAATATGTACTATATACTAATACACTAATATACTAAATATACTATATACTAATGCAAGGTCGTAATGAATATGGTTATTATAACAGTCTGGTATTGTGAGGTCTTTATTATCATTAACGAAATAGATTATTATAGAGACTCGAACACAGAAAGTGGTACTAATTCAATTAGATAAAAAACAAATTCGGTTTTATTCTCCCCGATAGGGTTTCGACCCCGACGTAGTTTGAACGTCCGATACCGCGTCACTGTGAAATAGAACTCGGTGTATTTGCCTATATCATCGAAAAGCATCGTAGCTAAGAAAATCTACAAATAAATAAAGGCGGATACGTGCCTGTATAAGAAATCCTTGAGTTCTATTTCGTCCGATACCGCGTCTATAAGTCCATATCGGTGTATGTGTCTATCTTATTGAGATGCATCGTAGATGGAAACTAGCGAGTAAACTAGTATAGGCTGCGTCGGTGTTTGATAAAAACGATAGGTAATAGAATGAAATTTGTCACATCGTAAAAAATTAACTTAATTTTACTGACGTTTCGAGCTTTAGCCCTTCGTCGGAGTATAATGCATCATAGCTAAGTCAAGTCTAGAAAAAAATATTTTTGCAATCTCACAAACATAATAAAGTTCGAAATCTATAAAATAAAACCTTATGTATTGTTTGAAAAGAGTCAAGGTGGATAAGTGCCTGTATAAGAAATCCTTGAGTTCTATTTCTTATTCTTTTCTTAGAATATTATGGTTTCATTACTGATGTAACTTAAAGAGAGTCATTATTAGAGACTAAAAATGGGCAGTGTCTTCAGAAACCCATTTAAATGAAACCCTTAATTGTAACTCTAAAAGCCATTTGAACGCTTTCTTAGAATGGCAGGTTAATCTATTATAATGTCATTATTAAAAATGAAAACTCTCTATTATTTATCTAATTTTAACTATTACTAGTAAAGTTTTGAATATTTTTTAGTTCAGATATTACTTTATTTGGACAGTCATCATTAAAAAGATGATTCAAAAACGCTGAATAATGGACTAAAAAATAATGGTCATTACTATGGCACTCTCCTTTGACTATAACAAAATCACTTCAAGGTGTGGCCGCTATAGATAGTGATTATGGTTATAATTACTGGAGTCTCGAGCCAAACTGACTATAAAATTATTACTATATTTTACTTTATAATGATTGTTATTAATAGCTGACAAAAATACAAACGAATAATTTTCTACTCAAACTGAACTATATTTAATGATGGTGATTAAATGAATACAGACTCGCGAGCCAACCTGACTATAAATCTAAACTGAACTATATTCTATAATGATGGTGATTAAATGAATACAGATTCGCGAGCCAACCTGACTATACATCTAAACTGAACTATATTAAATGATGGTGATTAAATGAATACAGATTCGCGAGCCAGCCTGACTATACATCTAAACTGAACTATATTCTATAATGATGGTTATTAATGCAGACTCGAGCCAAACTGATCGCCGGTACTTTGTGAACGCCCAGAGGTCTTTTAACGATCACGACAGTATTAATATTCAGAGAGAAAAAAACTGGATTCGTGATAGAGTAAATACTAGAGTAATTGTTAATAGATCATAATCAACTCTTGCTAAAATCAGATAATTTAAAAAGCTGCAAAAAAAATTGTAAAATAGAAAGAGATCACGCTTTGATAATTCGATTATAATGTAGAAAGCCCGTTAAAAGCAACTTGAAAAGCCAGTTAAATACTTTGAAGAAAAGCCAGTCAAATGCTATCACGAAAAAGCCAGTCAAATGCTATCACGAAAAAGCCAGTCAAATGTTATCACAAAAAAGCCAGTCAAGTGCTACAATGAAAAAGCCAGTTAAATATATTAATGCAATTTCAACAAAAATAATTTGAATGCAAAATTTAAAAGGCCAGTGAAATGCTATTTTGAAATTGCAAGTAAAATACTATTCCAGGAATCAAGTTAAATGCTAACTAGAAAAAGCCAATCGAAATTATCTAAAAACAATTAGGCTGGTATCTTGATAAAGCCAGTTAGATGCTATCTCTGTCAAAAAGCCAGCTCAATATGGCCGCTCTATACTTTTCGAAAAAGCCACTTAAATGATAAAAACACAAAGTTTTATCAACAAAAGTAACAATCCAGTGCAATTATTTTAAATCCAATTGAACGCTTTCTAAGAAAAGCCAATGTAGTGCTCTCTGAAAACCCTTTAACTGCTCGTGACGTGTTTAGAGTTGTTTTGAATTGAGTAAATGTTTATATTTTTAAGAATATTGACTTAAAAACCACTTCAACGATGCGGTAATTTCATGATAAACTACCAATGCATTTGACAAATAAACGTGATATTTACATTAAGTAAACGTTTACCAAATAGCGATAATTGTGGCTGACTACTGACTATATCTAGTAGTTGACTACAGTTTAGATACATGGTATTTGAACAGTTGCTCCCTTGTTGGAAATTGAATCGTATGACGTTATGATGCTGAATAATAATGATTATGATTATGATCGTCAGAGATGAGGATGATAATGATGATTAAAGTTATTATATTATGATATGATGATAATGAAAATGATTATAGTAATGCTGATGATGATGATGAAAATGACTACAGTCATAATCATGGTGATGGAGATGGGGATAGAAATGATTATTAATGATGAAAATGATGATGATGATAATAATTTGAATAATAATGAAGATGATTATAGTAATGATGATGATAATGATGATGATGGTAATGATCATTAACGATGATGATGAAGATAAGGATAATGATGATGATGATGATGATGATACGATTAATAATGATGATAACGATGATTATAGTAATGATGATGATAATGATGATGATGGTAATGATCATTAACGATGATGATGAAGATAAGGATAATGATGATGATGATGATGATGATACGATTAATAATGATGATAACGATGATTATAGTAATGATGATGTTGATGGTAATGATAATGATGATGATGATGATGATGATGATGATGATGATGATGATGATGATGATGATGATGATGATGATGATGATGATGATGATGATGATGATACAATTAATAATGATGATAGCGATGATTATAGTAATGATGATGTTGATGGTAATGATAATGATGATAATGATGATGATGATGATGATGAGAAAAAAGAGCCTGGTACAGCATTTAAAAAAGAAAAACACCAAAACACCTGAAAAAAGCCCTAAAAATAATAATATAAAGTATAGACCTATTGTCTTTATACAACACAGTGGGAGGACAAATAATATAAATAAAAACTTTAAATAAGAGACTGTTTGTTTCGAGGTACTAATTATGTTACGAATGCATTCAAAAGTTTATAGTGAACCTGCTTAAGAACGGAACACATCAAGTGGTTGATTTGTGGTTCTTAACGGCCTTTTTAAAGTAGTCCAACAAAACAAAAACTAATAAAAGGTTAAGCGCACACAACGGCAAACTCCTTAAAAACGAAAGTTCAAAAACCTATCAAGAAAGTTGTCCCAAATCAATTACTAATTGTAACAAAGAGTGCTTAAATTTTTAAAAAATAATTCAAAGTGTTGTTACAGCTGAAGCTATATTTTTAATCGTGTTGAGTATATTCACAAATAAGAATACCATAAATAGAAATAGTGATCATAAGAAGCTTGTCTAATAGCAAAAACTCTACATTTTACCATTGAAAAAGCCTATTGAATGCTATCAAAAAAACCCAGTTGTAAAACACAATCTAGTGCTACTAGAAAGCCAGGTAAATGCTAGAAACCAATCTAATGTTATTGTTAAAACCCAGTTAAATGCTGAACTTGTTTTTATCTATGTAGGAAAGTGTCTACACTAACCCTACTAGAACCCAGCAGTTAAAACACAATCTAGTGCTACTAGAAAGCCAGGTAAATGCTAGAAACCAATCTAATGTTATTGTTAAAACCCAGTTAAATCAGCTAAAATTGTTTTTATCTATATAGGGAAGTTACCACACTAACCCTACTAGAACCCAGTAGTTAAAACCCAATCTAGTGCTACTAGAATGCCAAATAAATGCTAGAAACCAATCTAATGTTATTGTTAAAACCCAGTTAAATCAGCTGAAATTGTTTTTATCTATATAGGGAAGTGACCACACTAACCCTACTAGAACACAGTAGTTAAAACCCAATCTAGTCCTACTAGAATGCCAGATAAATGCTAGAAGCCAATCTAATGTTATTGTTAAAACCCAGTTAAATCAGCTAAAATTGTTTTTATCTATATAGGGAAGTGACCACACTAACCCTACTAGAACACAGTAGTTAAAACCCAATCTAGTGCTACTAGAATGCCAGATAAATGCTAGAAGCCAATCTAATGTTATTGTTAAAACCCAGTTAAATGCTGAAATTGTTTTTATCTATATAGGGAAGTGACCACACAAAACTAACTCTCCAAAAACAAGTTTATTTTGACAATACTGTTTTAATACAGACTTTGCCTATTTTCCGTACAACAATAACCAAGCAAAAACATCCTTCTTAAGCGAAGTAAATTAGTGTCAAACATGCAGCACATTTCCGTTGTTAGACAACACTTAATGGATTTTTACTCAAGCTAGTATAGAGACTCACGTATAATGCTATGCCAATATTGTGAGGATATTTCAGTGACAAGCGGATCAGTGAATCTAGTCTTCTACCGGCCCCCTAGGATCAACGTTGTGCGGAAGCCATTATTGTTCATTATTAGCTAACTTGGAACGACTTGTAAACAACGGGAATATCTTTAAATCACCTTTACATCTACTTTTTAAGGTTTGCCTACACTTAGAGAGTCAAAAACGGGAAGTATTTGGGAAAATAGACAGTAACTATAAGGGAAGTCGTTTTGGAATACGGGGCGGAAAACGTATTAGACTTTAACAGAACAAATTAATAAAAAATGTGTGATATTTTAAAGAGAAAAAGGACGTTGATTTGGGCATACAATTTGATTCACAAATGAGATAGCAATAAGATAATATGAAATTATTCAAAAAAAATTTCAGAAAATATATAAGATTTGATGAAAAAAGTCGATGTAAAAAGTGAATGAAACTGAAATATAGGAAACCACTTTTCAACGTCTAAATCTCAATAAAATAAGTAAAACATCACATAAAACTTTTCAATTTCTTTTGTCTAAATCATTCTGTTGTGAAAATGTGAAAAAGGTAGGAGTTTTGGTGATAGTCAATAAAATAGCATCAGTGTAAAATATGAAATAAATCGACAAATGAGATAATTGAAAGATAAACCGCGTAATAAGAGAAATTTTTGAAATTAAATAATATAATATGAATGAAATAAATATATTGAAACTGGGATTAAAGGGAATTCACCTAAATTACTAAGATTTTGTAAGTTATAATTATTATTTCGTGAAATGAAATAATATAATATGAATGTAATGAATTTATTGAAACTTATTGAAAATGGGATTAAAGGGAATTCACCTAAATTACTAAGATTTTGTAAGTTATAATTATTATTTCGTGAAATGAAATAATATAATATGAATGAAATGAATTTATTGAAACGTAATGAAAATGAGATTAAGGGAATTCACCTAAATTACTAAGATTTTGTAACTTATAATTAAAAGGGCGAAATAATTTTAATAAAGCGTATAATAAGTTTTTAAGTCGGTGATTTCACAAGAAGTTTAATTTGAATATTTCATGAGAGTAATAATGAGTTGTACGGCTCGCTTTACTATTGTTATCAACATAAAGCTTGTAGTAATATCATGAACCTTTCCCGTTGAGCGATGAACAAGCAAAAACAGAAAAGAAAAGACTTAATCAACACACTAAAACCAAGAAAAGAGACAGGTGATTACAGTAAGCACATTAAATGAATAACGCAAATGCTTCCGATTTACTTACAACCATCATAATACCCGTTGATAGTAAGTGGTACACAAAGTTTCACGGAGTTTTTGCTTTGTCTATTCGAACGCGATTAAAGCTTCGAGAATACATCGATCGAGCCTTCCATGCTGTGCACTTTTACTAACATTGTACCATTTCATTGATTAAACGTGAATAACGTCTTTTCAAGTCTGATTAGAATGAATTATACTGTGTTGCTTTCTTTTGTAACAAAGTGAAAACCGCATAGAGTTTGGAAATTAAAATGCGATTGAAAATTAATCACTTCTAATTTAAAATACGTCTGGTTTTCAAGTTTTAATTTCGAAAATCGTAAGCGATCCCCGCCGTTAAGTAAAATTCAAATCCAGAATAAAAATACATAAGTAAGCTGCGCTTTTGTAATTTAAAAAATTAATGTAAAAACAGGAATATTGGAAAAGCCATTTAAAAGTTGTAAGAAAATAAACCAATCTGATGCTAAAAAGCAGTTTCAGTGCATGTATAATTTTAAGAAAAAAAATTGAATCACAAACACAAAAAAATCGTTTATTGTCTACATTGTTGTAATTTTTTTTATTAATGCGATGATTTTTTTTTTTTGTAAAAAGCTTTTTATTACCCTTTTTACGGCCTCATGCACGGTTAGAACTTTAATTGTGATCAAACCTAATTGCATTTTAACCGATTTTTTACGAATAGGATGAACTCTTTGAGAATGAAATTGAAGTGACTGAATACTACAGAAAGTAAATTTGCTAAAACCAATTATTTTTCACTTTTTATATACATTATATTGATCATTGTTTTCTTCTTTTAGTTTTTTTTCTCTTATTTCAATATTTTTCTTCATTTCTATCTTCCTTTTTTCTTTTTCATTATTGTTATTATGAAAATTCATTGCTCTTTTTATGGAAAATATGCAGTCAAATCGAATTGACCTGTCAAAAAATGTCGCATAGAACATATAACATAATCATCTAATATCAACTGAGAAATAGAAACAATGTTCTCGAACAAGTCATCGTGAAACCTTAGAATCAAATGAAAGGCACCAAGAAATAAAATTACTCTTACGAATCCGGAAACACTCGACCACTATGTCATCGTTATGATAAATCATTGCTTTCAGAAGCCTCTTATATGCCAGTTGGAAGACTATAACTTGATTTGTTTCGAAATAGACCCTTTTAATCCCTAGGCGCCAAATTCACTTTCTTGAAACCTTGTTTAGACATTATAATCCTTAGTTGTAAAAGCATTAAGAAATCAACGCTTTATGAGATAAAACGCGTATACGTGATCGCTCCAAGTCGACTTACTGCCATTTACAATCGTACTCTCAAAAGCTTTTGAAAAATGCCTTATAGGTCTTTGTCTTGCGAAGTCAAAAGATGATGCATGATGATAAACACAAGAGAACCTAAAGTCATTTGTCATTGGAGTCTTGTGATCTTCCTGTTGGATCACACTGAAACAAGTGGGTTATTTACCATTCAAGTAATAAAATCAGAGTAGTTTATGGTGATTGTTCACCGTTATCACGAATCGATGAAAGTGCAATTATTTGAATTTGAACTTAGATTACAGTATTTAGTTTATCTCAAAACTCTTGGAAACGAACGAT
The DNA here is from genome assembly GCA_949775045.1 of Metridium senile. NCBI lineage: Eukaryota > Metazoa > Cnidaria > Anthozoa > Actiniaria > Metridiidae > Metridium > Metridium senile. The sequence continues at coordinate 627,203 of OX459107.1, forward strand.
GGCAAGATAATCACGATCACGACTACACCCATTACAAAAACGGAATATTGTTGGAAAAAAATATAATTCTTGCACTGTATTTTTTGTAAATGAAATTGATAAAAAAAGGAGTATTGTTGGAAAAATATAATTCTTGCACTGTATTTTTTGTAAAAGAAATTGATAGAAAAACGGAGTATTGTTGGAAAAATATAATTCTTGCACTGTATTTTTTGTAAATGAAATTGATAGAAAAACGGAGTGTTGTTGGAAAAATATAATTCTTGCACTGTATTTTTTGTAAATGAAATTGATAGAAAAACGGAGTATTGTTGGAAAAAATATAATTCTTGCACTGTATTTTTTTGTAAATGAAATTAATTTCACAGTTTAAACTAGTATTGGCCAAGATAAAATAATCACTTAAATATATCAAGACAACATCCAATAAAAAAAAAGGAATATTATTGGAAAAAATATAATTCTTGAATTTTACTTTTTTGTAAATGAAATTAATTTCACAGTTTAAGCTGATCAAGATAAAAAAACATCGCTTAAATATATAGCACTAGTCATGTATGTTCTAAGACTCAGAAATCTTCCCCAATATACTCGATAATCATTTTTTAAGTTGATAATGAGGTTATATATTGAATAATAAATGAAAAACAATAAATAATCAAATCAAATTCAAAGGTATTTATTTCAAAAAGTAAGTAATTCTATTAAATTTTCTAAAATAAGATTTCAACTAATTTTTCACATAAAATTGCTTCAAAATGTAAGCGCTTCGTTTTGGTATTTCTCATCTACATTGAATAGCTAGAGGTAAAAAATCAATCCTTTTCACAGAGACATATGTATGTGGTATAAACTGTTATAAATAAATGAAAGACATATATGTGGTATAAACTGTTATAAATAAATGAAAGACATATATGTGGTATAAACTGTAATAAATAAATGTCTCTAATTTGAATCTTTGAGCACATATCATCAACATTTAATGATCATTTTTACTCAACGAAAATAGTATTTTGAGCCTGACAAATTATTAATTGAAAATAATGAATAGAATTGCAATATTTATTTTATTTTATTTTTTATTTTATTTTATGGCTTTTTCCTTCATACGAAGGCAGGGACAACACAACAGCTTACGCCAATTACTGTGGGCCCTGTAGTATGCTGAGACGTGACTGTATTTATCAGTCTAATATATCATTAAGATCAGAAGGCAAATATGGTATCATCAATGCTAGTTTACAATAATAGCAATAATAGTTACCCTCAAATATTTACCTAAAGACTCGTCTGTAGCGACTATTAGAAAATAAACTTCATACAAATTGAAACATTTGGTAACATCAATGCTAGTTTACAGTAATAGTTATACCCTCAAATATTTACCTATAGCGAGAAATTGAAACATTCACTATTTGATTTCATCAATACCACTGTTTACAATGGAAGTTATCCTCAAATATTTACCTAAAGACTCGTCTCTCGCTATTAGAAACCAGCTTCATGCAACTGAATTGAATGGTTTGAAATTAAGCATAAACTGAAAGAATGAAACTCTTGTGGTGGTATACTTTGATGCACATAGGTCTTTTCAAAGTCAGTGAATTTAATTTAATTTTAATTTGATTTGCAGTTTTTAGCACGCATTTCGCTAGCCTCAATGCGCTTGAATAATAGTATCTTAGTTGAAATAAATGTTTGGACTCTTTAATTCGATTTTTTATGGTTTCATTAGCCTCCCTGCAGAAGTCATATTATGTGATTCGCTCCCATATACAGACGTCTGCAGACGTTCACCAATTGGTCTGTGCACACGATACATCTGACTAATACTCCGACTTCTACTCCGACTAAGAGCTAAAGCTCGAAACGTCAGTAAAGTTAAGTCAACATTTTTTACGGTGTTACAAATTTCATTATATTACCTATCGTTTATATCAAACACCGGCGCAGCCTATACTACAGTTTACTCGCAAGTTTCCATGACTAATACTCTTAGGTAATTCACATAATTTAGAATGTTCTTATTTGCACAGTTACTTGTATGGTATTTTATTTATTTAATATATTTTTGGAGTTGCTTCAATTTTAGAGTATATATATATGTCTGTTAACTCGGTGGTTTTATTCCTGATATAGTTCACAACAAACTGGTGTGTGTATGTGATGTTAGGAAGTGACCCTTTCATTTCAGTTGAAAAAAAACAGCGTGTGTGTATGTGTGGGACTGTTTCTTTGGTTTACTAGGTTTTGATAAGAATAAGTGTGTGTATAATGTTTGGAATTGGTCCCGTTTCAGTCCTGATATCTTACTAGAAATCGATCAGTTTATAGACTACGAACAGTCCCTACTTTTCCCTCCGGATTCCGAAATTTAACTTTAATAAAACAAAATCCCCGCTTGTCCGTATTTTATTTAAAGTCTCATTTTTCTCTCGTTTTCAGTCCTCGGAATCCGGAGGGAAAAGTAGGAACTGCTCGCAGTCTAGTCAGTTTATGTGATGTTTTGGAGAGTTTCAAATGATATGGTTTGGTTTATGTTTGGAATAATCTCTTTTATTTCTGGTAAGATATGATGGGGATCTGGAATTATAACCATGGACATTTATATTTGTTTCAAGTTCAAGGGTATTAGATAAAATGATATTTCAATAGATATACTGACTCAGTAGAAATGCGATTATCCTTAAAAAGGTACAAATGAGCAAAGTATCTACACCAGAAAGTTAAAAATCTCTCCATTTATCTCAAGAAGATCTTCCAGATAAACCTAAAACTAACCCTTTTTTAATTTTGGATGTAACTAAAACATGTGCAAGATCTTCAAAATGTACACTAATTTGAACGAAATATCTTCACCAAAAGGTTTTATCTCCAAATTTATCTCAAGCAGATCAGAAATTTATTTAATATAGATGTAACTACACCATGTGCAAGAACTTCAAAATGCCCACATTAGCGTAATCAAGGTATCTTCATGTTTAAAAAACCTCTCAGTACAAGAAGATCTAAACCGATAGAGTTTAAATTGTCCGTATATTTTAGTAGACTCAAATAGATCTGATAAAAGGGCGAACTACAACCTCTACATTAGACCTTCAAGATCTAACTTGACTTTTTAAGATATTTTATCTCTATTCTTCCGGTTATGTCCTAAGTAAAAAAAGAAAGAAAATGTAAAGTAAGAAAATGTCTTTTTTAAGTTGACTGGAGCCAAGGCTCCAATCAAAAAGCCGATTCATTCACAGGTGAGAGTCGAAATGGACAAAAGCAAGGAAGATCTCGTATACAATACCAAGAAGCCATTTTCCGCTATACTAACGGTAGTTACAAATAATGAATAGCCTTTCAACAGCTAAAACGTCTAGCACCTTACGCATTGAGCGGCAAAGATTGAATTTTAATTCACGAATGAGACGAGTCAAGTTTCAGGCTGAGCAATGTAAATGTAATTGATGCCTAATGCAATTTGGTCTAAAAGCAATATATAAGGTATTCATGATTATGACCGTTAAAGATGGAACTATCATATAAAAGGGAAACTAGTGAGTAAACTAGTATATAGGCTGCGTCGGTGTTTGATATAAACGATGTTGTCAACATTTTTTACGGTGTTACAAATTTCATTCTATTACCTATCATATGATATAAAATATTAAGTGAAGTGATATATATATGGTAAAATCAATGAAAGAAAACACATATGTATAAGAGAAAAAAGGATCCTATTTGAAACAAATTATACAAATTGTTACTTTGCATCCCATCTGGTATATTTTTCTCTTTTTCTTTCAGATACAACTTTTAAATAACCAGCAACAGAAATATTTCATATATGATACTTAAAAAAGATGAACGAAAATACATATAAAACGCAAATATAAAAAATGATATCCGCTATGGAAGTAAACTTAAGTTTCTTTCCATTCTACAAGGAGATATGGATATTTTTCTCTTTCAATGTCTTGGTATAGATATAGACTGAAAATAAAGATATGAGAAACTCTTTTTAAATCAAATTCAGATAGTGATTGTTATATTGACTGCGCGAAGAAGTTATAATTCTAATTCATTTGTCAACCACAAATTTCTAAACTTTCCTTCTTTCCTTTCCATATCGAGCTTTGTTTGAATTTCCCATTTTCTTTAAATGTCTATTGAATATATAAAAAAAAATCTATGTATTTCAAGCTTAGCTAGTGATTGTTATCATGATTGTGCAAAGAAGTTCTTATTCATTTGTGGTTGTAAACTATCCTTCTTTCCTTCCCATATGGAGCACTGTTTTTGATTTTCCCTTTTACTTTAAATGTCTATTGTAGATATTCATGAAGATATGAAAAAACTCTCTGTATATCAAACTCAGCTAGTGATTGTTATCTTGACTGTGCAAAGAAGTTCTTATTCATTTGTGGTTGTAAACTATCCTTCTTTCCTTTCCATATGGAACTTTGTTTTTGATTTTCCCGTTTACTTTAAATGTCTATTGTAGATATGAAAAAACTTTCTGTATATCAAACTCAGCTAGTGATTGTTATCTTGACTGTGCAAAGAAGTTCTTATTCATTTGTGGTTGTAAACTATCCTTCTTTCCTTTCCATATGGAGCATTGTTTTTGATTTTCCCATTTTCCGCTAGTTAAATGTCTACTCACGAAGATATGAAAAAACTCTCTGTATATCAAACTTAGCAAGTGATTGCTATCTTGACTGCTCGATCAACGAATGAAGACTTTCCATGGCCAGTTTTCAACTATATTTGGCGTATCCAACCAGTTACTTTCTAATCCAGTCTAACAATGTTCGGTTGATTTTTTGTCTATCTAGATGTGACAACAAGAAAGTTAAGGCGGTAACCAATAGCAACCGCTTGGCACAAGGTATGTACCATCACACATAAACATATATGTGAAGGAACCCACCGATTTACTGACAACAATTATTCGGCCCGTAGTCATTCAGAAAACCTAATTTAACTGATATGTAAGGTTATCAGAAACGGATCAGTTTTTGGGTGTTTTTCAAATATCATGATATAATGACTTATTCAGATTAATTTATAAATATTTGATAGAGTACTAAGAGGGTCCTGTAGGGTAAAATGGGAGCTGGGATTGGCCTTATTTTTGACTGGGAAATGGGATTGGATGCACTGGGACTGAGATTTACAAATAAAAGGACAATAGAAAATGGGAATGGGATGGAAAACTTGAGCAAAACTGATGGGATTATGTGATTTTTGACTGGGATTTGGTCCAAATATAAACTGGGAAATGGGATTTGCCCCACCCCCCCCCCCCCCCCCCCCCCACCCCCCTCCTATTTTCAAAGGATTATAATAATCAGTCTTCAAGTAAAACGTACACCATGTTTTAATGCCTAACGGAAGCACAAACAGGTTTTGGGGTGTTTTTCAACTATAATGACTTATTTACATTGATTTATAAATATTGGATAGAGTACAAATATAAACCGAACCCACCGCATTAAGAAGATCACAAAGGTATTTTCAGAACTATGAGTCTATTTTTAAAGGATCAAGTAAAACGTGGTACATGTTTTAACGCGTAACGGAAGCACGAACAGACGCTTACACATTAGTGAACATCGGATCTTTTTCTGTTGTAAAGAGGTAAGCGAAAAACAATTTCGAAGGAAGAAAAATGCCTGAATTTTAACAGTTATTTCATTCTTCTAGCTATGAATAGTCTCATTTTCAACGCAACATAAAACTATTTTAAAAGATACAGATACATGAGAAAAATTACATATTTTAAAAGATTATTATTCGAGATAATTAAACTCTAAAAGCAACAACATTAAGTTATAACGCGTAACCCATAATACACGGCCGTGCAATACGCCGATATAATCACCCTCATCAATCGTTTTAATTCCCTACTAATCCTCGTGCGATAACACTATCAATGACCATTAATGTTTGGATATCAGGGCTGTGTCTGGCATGCAATTATTATCGAAACTCACCCCGCACAGGTGCCGCTACTACTCATTTACAAGGGTGATTGTCATCGGCAAAATATTTGTTGGGAAAAGTCAAGGTTATGCTCGTTAAATACTCAAATACCGTTTACTTTGACTCCTAGAGAGATGGCCTTTCCGCACTTAATATTGTAAGGGATTTTATCGGTTGGGCTACCTGTGTCAAGTTCAGGTTGAGAAGGTCTGGTAAATCACTCTTTTTGAGTTATATCTCGTTCTTATATTTTTGAACTCAGCGGTCAAACGACTACGCATGCACGAAGAAACAAGTAAAGTGATCGAGCACACAAATCTGTAATCGTAAGGACTCAATGAAAAACGATGGAGTGTACGACTTTCATCGTTTTTTTCTCAAAAGAAAAAGAAAAATACAAAAGTACATAGAATCATGGTAGCTTTAAAATATAACAAAGGTTATGTACACGTAACTTCAAGCTTCTATATTCAGGGAATTTCTGATAAATTGACTTCAAACACTGTAGTCCGAAATTTCTAATGTTTACAATGGTAAATTAACCGCTGTGAAAATTTTGCCACGCATGCGTAGTCGTTTGACCGCTGTGTCATATTTTTATATGTTTTTCGATAAGAAAACATCCAAAAGAACTTGCGCTATTCAAAATACCAGGGTTGGAGAGAAGAACCAGCCCCCAATTAACTGAGCTATAAACGATTAACCTCTTGCACTAACTAAGCAACTGTCGATTATGACAATCGAAGAACTTCTAGTCTATTTGGCGCAAGGTTATACTCTCCAAACAATTCAATTCAAGCAGGCTATTTTCGGCGGATCTTTGTATGGGACTCTCAACCTTAAATAAACATCATTTGGGTAACACGAAAGGCAGCCGCTGGGCCTTTTTAGACGTAAATCTCCACTAATCGGTACTCTAAGCTACCAATGATTCAGGGCTTGTATTCTTATTAATAATCTAAAGTGTGCCGACATGATAACTATGACCCTTTGTTAGATTTTCTCTTTGGTCTGAAAATGGGACAAATGCGTCATAGCCGTTGACTCTTTTTAATTTTAAAATACCTTTATACCATTATCTTGTTCTGTGTCACTACTTGTAATACACAAGTAGGCGTGGCTGGATGGTTAAAATATCCTATACGGCCGGATTCCATGGTAAAGTTGCTGATGGTCTGAAAATGGGAAAAATGTGTTATAGCCGGTTGCACCTATATATTTTTTTAATGTACCCTTATCTGTAATAAAATATTCTAATGAATAAGAACTTCCTTTCGTAACTTACGAAAGGAAGTTATTACTCATTGAATAGTTAACAGATAGTGCACTATATATCCTCACTGCATACCCATTACCACTGCGTGATAATAAGTTATGGATCATGGCTTCCGCAAACGAAATGGCGTGGACAGTTATGTAGCGAGGTTTAGCTGTCAAATAGCACAAGGGGAGGTGGGTGCGTCGAATAAACGTTTGCCGACTAACGGTAGGATGGCCCTGATCTTGAGTGAGCCGCTGGTTTTATACAGGGGGCGCAAAGCATTATTAAACAAACAACGGATTGTAACTCAGGAATCTCAGGAATTAATAAACACGCTTTTGTACGCAGTAATAAGTATGTATACAATGAGAGTATTCGACGCGTTCTTATGCTAAAGTTGATCTTTGGTCTGAAAATGGGACAAATGCGTCATAGCCGTTGGCTCTTTTTAATTCTTTATCACCCCTTATCGGTTATTAATAGAACCTTGTTGTGTTAGTACTTGTAATAAACAAGGGCGTGGCTTGATGTAAGATTTGCTCTTTGGTCTGAGAATGGGACAAATGAGCCGCTGGCTACTATTCTAATGGGCCAGTCACAGGGACCCCTAATCAATCAATAATTATTAATAAAATAGACGAAAAACGCGCGCTCATGCAATTGTTCTTCGCTTGGGCTTCCTGTGTCGACTACTGCTCGTGATATCTGGTGGGCTTCCTATGGCCGCCGTTGCTTGGTGACGAATGGCTGACGAATGGCAAAATTCAAAAACTTTTCTCGCGTAGCTTTTCTCCGCAAATCTCTCTAGTTTAGTAATATGTGACAACCAGCTGAGTTGACCTTCAGAACAAAGAGAAGGTCGACCAATCAGACTTGAGGATTCAACATCATATTTTGATTAGCATTTCCCATTATTCTGCCAAGAGAACTTATGAAAGACAAGTTCTTCCTTCTTTAAATTAATCGTAAACTCTAGTCAAACACATGGTGGGATTATATTTCAATCAACAAGAAAAGTCTACATTGTATACTCGGAAAATGCTCAAAAATTGCTAACCAAAAATAGTGACCCATAATTCCTTTTGGGGAAAGCGATCAACTCAGCTGGAAGGGATGAAACTATCAAATACTCAAAATATGTGCAGTGCAACGTGGAGGTACCGGAAGTGATTATTTTTTCTGCCAAATGTGAACAAGATGATGTCCTATGGACAATATAAACAACTTTGAAGACATCAAACGGTAAGTCTTGCTAAATCCGACACACCGCTTGAGCAAAGTCACCTTTCCGAAATAGTTGTGAAGACATTTGATAATGTTTCACTATCTAAAACCTGACTTCCGGTACCTCCACGTTGCACTGCAGTTCGTAAAATTGATATTTCGGAAAAAAAAATGTTTTCATGAAATGTATTTTATAAAAAGTTAATAAATGGTATGTTTTTCCCTCTTTCAACATGTATGTGTCGTTTTATTTCCACTAGAAGCAATATTTCGACTTGAAATAAGCGGTTTTATAGAAATTCGTAATGGGAGTTTCATCCCTTGTCACATATATATTATCACAAGGGGTGGACAAGTTACCAAGCAACGGCTGCCACAGGAAGCCCAACAGATATAACGAGCAGTAGTCGACACAGGAAGCCGCGTTTTTCATCTATTTTACCCATAATTTTTGATTGATTAGGGGTCCCTGTGGGCCAGTGCTTCGTGTTAATAAAGTAGGGCGTGTATATATGATTAACAGTTCTTTACTGATGGATACATTCGACCTTATACGTTATAAAGTACGGCGTGTATATATGATTAACAGTTCTTTACTGATGGATACATTCGACCTTATACGTTATAAAGTAGGGCGTGTATATATGATTAACAGTTCTTTACTGATGGATACATTCGACCTTATACGTTATAAAGTAGGGCGTGTATATATGATTAACAGTTCTTTACTGATGGATACATTCGACCTTATACGTTATAAAGTAGGGCGTGTATATATGATTAACAGTTCTTTACTGATGGATACATTCGACCCTATACGTTATAAAGTAGGGCGTGTATATATGATTAACAGTTCTTTACTGATGGATACATTCGACCTTATACGTTATAAAGTAGGGCGTGTATATATGATTAACAGTTCTTTACTGATGGATACATTCGACCTTATACGTTATAAAGTAGGGCGTGTATATATGATTAACAGTTCTTCCCTGATGGATACATTCGACCTTATACGTTATAAAGTAGGGCGTGTATATATGATTAACAGTTCTTTACTGATGGATACATTCGACCTTATACGTTATAAAGTAGGGCGTGTATATATGATTAACAGTTCTTTACTGATGGATACATTCGACCTTATACGTTATAAAGTAGGGCGTGTATATATGATTAACAGTTCTTTACTGATGGATACATTCGACCTTATACGTTATAAAGTAGGGCGTGTATATATGATTAACAGTTCTTTACTGATGGATACATTCGACCCTATACGTTATAAAGTAGGGCGTGTATATATGATTAACAGTTCTTTACTGATGGATACATTCGACCTTATACGTTATAAAGTAGGGCGTGTATATATGATTAACAGTTCTTTACTGATGGATACATTCGACCCTATACGACCTTATACGTTTAACTGAGTTGACACTGAGAGAGACTCGAACGTGGACCAAAATGTAACGAAACGAAAATTGGAAATAGATAGGTCTATGTGATCTTAGCCTTTCCGTAGAGGGGGAGGGGTAAGGACGGCTGTACACATGCTAATGTGATCTCAATAAGGACATACCAATTGATCTTATCCTTTCCGTAGAGGGGGAGGGGTAAGGACGGCTGTACAAATGCTAATGTGATCTCAATAAGGACATACCAATTGATCTTATCCTTTCCGTAGAGGGGGAGGGGTAAGGACGGCTGTACACATGCTAATGTGATCTCAATAAGGACAGATATCAATTGATCTTATCCTTTCCGTAGAGGGGGAGGGGTAAGGACGGCTGTACACATGCTAATGTGATCTCAATAAGGACAGATACCAATTGATCTTATCCTTTCCGTAGAGGGGGAGGGGTAAAGACGGCTGTACAAATGCTAATGTGATCTCAATAAGGACAGATACCAATTAATGATATATCATCATCCTCGTCTATCGTACGCAAATAGTCCTATTTGACGTCATCGCGTCTCGGATAGCTATAGCGTTATCAGTAAAGAGGGTAAATCATTTAAACGAGTCTTTGATCCCTATGAATTACACAATAGCGATGATATGCTTTCGTAACAAATAAGCCGAATTCTTTCCTTATGAAATTTGCGCATCTTCCGGTAGTGACTAGCCCGGTTTGTTTATGTGTTTTGTTTGTTTGTTTGTTTGTTTGAGTGTTTTTTTGTTATCAGTGTTTGTTTATTTGTTGTTGGTTTTTTTTTACTGTTTTTTTTTTTTTAATTTGTTTGTTTGTTTGTTAGCTTTGTTTGCTTGCTTTCCAGTTTGTTTGTGTGTTTGTGTTTTTTTGTTTTTGTTTTTGTTTTGTTTGTTTGTTTGAGAACCGTCGCGGTTTAGAGTAGTTTCGATAAGTATTTTGTGTGTATTTTAATTAATTCCTATTAAAAAGATGACAAGCCTCTCTGGTATCCAGGGTACTATCACGAGATAGACAAACGAGGAGTATGTGGTTCGAAACTCTAACAACTACCGCAAGATAAATAATAATAGTTTGGTTCTCTTGCTCATTAAAGGTTAACCTATCTGTATAAGCTGTTGAAGTATGTTCAAACTATGTCATTATTTCCTCTTTGATAACACGACTATCATCGTGACTTTTCTAATGATGTATCCAACATATGGACAACAAACTGGACCGTACAGGTTTAAAACGTTTCTCAGGCTTGTAGATTCGAACATTTTCGACCCCATCATCAACTGAAGATATTGACGTATTGTTTAATGAACTTAAACAAAACATTTTATTAAAATATATATATATATATTTCATCACTTGTAACCTTAACTGTTTTTCTTTCAGTAATCCGTAAACATTGACCTAAAAATGTTTGTGTTGTGTTACACATTCTTATGTCATACATTCATATGACTTTGTCACATAAGTGCTTTTTAGAGATTGTGCGACTCACCTGCGCACATTACAAAACAATGCGCATTAAAAACGTGTTAGGTTAAAGTCCTCATGCCAATGCGTCTATTAGCCTCCTCCGCAGGCTACTCCATAGCGATTCCTTTGGTGACGCGATCGGGATTCCTGTGTTGAAATATTTGTCAAGAACTGCGGCGAGTGAGGGAGAGAGAAAAACACTCGGTTTTTTTTCTCCGCACCACAGGAAGCCCGATGAAAAGAGATATAAGAGATGCTTGCGGAGGAAGCAATGCGTATATCTATATATACGTATATCTGTAAGACGCAACACAGTGAATAACGCGTTGATAATAAGTGAGATAGTACAATAGGTTTTCAGCCTTTTTGACTATAATTATAAAGCAAAGATCAAATTGCATTACATGGTCTTTGTTCGAAATACGAACGCTCTGATTACTCGTTCAGTATTACAGACGGTAAAAATGAATATTTCACTCATTCATAACGCGTTACATATATATTGCGTAACATTGCATTATATTGCGTTATGTTGGTCACCTAGTTATAATTTAACCATACATCAATTAGTTCTAAATTCTAAATACCTTCAATGGCAATATCAGATCCAATGCATATCAAGTGCAATATCAGATCTTTGGGTTGCCTGTGTAATTCAGCAACAGGAATACCGTACCATCACCTGAAATGTTTCAAAAGTAAATTGATAAACTTAGTAACTTTGAATACTGGAACAGGCCAGGGTATAAACACCTCAGATTTAAGAAAACCCTTAAAGTGTCTATAAACCCTGGCTGTTTGTTATTTGTATTAAAAGTACTGGTCCTAAATAACAATTTTCCAGAATAAAATACTGCGATAAAAACTGTGCATTTTATAGCGGTTTGAATATGTGTTATTTGGGCTGCCTGTGTAAAATAAGGAGTTTATTGATATAAGCTGGTAGTATTTTATTCTTCTGGAAAATTGTTATTTAGGACCAGCACTTTTAATAGAAATAGCAAACAGCCAGGGTTTATAGGCACTTTAATTAGATTCATTTGAAAGCAAGGCAAATATAATAGCTTTAAAATACAGTCAAAAGTGTAAACGTTCACAACATCCACTATATCAGTATACCGGAGTGCCTTGAAATCATTTTTATAATCAAAAGCTACAAAAATGTGTTACTACATTCATGACATAAATATGGGAATGATTCACTGAAACTTTATTTTATTGAAACTTTATTTAATTGAAACTTTATTGAAACTTTAGTTTCAATCTTTATAGATTTTTTTCAAAGAAGATAGCTCTGGACGAATTTTTAGCGAAAATAATTTTTCAATGTTTACAACAAATTTGGAATTTTGTTTGATCATAGTAATGGTTTGATATTAATATCTTCAATTATATCTTTATTTTTACCTCTTGATATCCGAAAACTTATACTATTCCCAACAGGAATTCTAAGTAAAACATTACAAATATAATAAGTAACTAATTTAACACATTTGAATTCTGTTCACAGTCAAACGAAACACAATAAGTCATTTTAAACGTTTTTACGGCCTTCAAAAATACTTTATCGACTTTAAACCGGTACAATGCTAACAAATATTAATTGAAGACTTCAAATGTGCGAATTATTTTGTGGTTTAGACTCACCTTTTGACGTTCTTGAAGAACAAACTTTTATCTCTGTCAGAGTTTATATACCACAGCTGAGTTCAATTAACCTCGCTGAATTCGATGAATTATTCCATTATTTCACCTCTTCTTCTCATGATATCTCGTCCAAAAGTTGAATACACTTTTAAGAAACCGTATTTATCGCATTTATGACAAAAAAGCTTCTTTTTGAATGATTTATAGGTCTGTTTTGAAGCTTTAAGTACATATTTCGCTCAACCCGACTCGCTTAGCTGACACCTCAAACTCAACTACGGCAAACGCGCCCGCGTTAAATTTTCGCGCCACACATGACGTCATGCTAATTTACATAAAAGAAAAGAAAAGTTCACGAATCAATAGAATTTTAAAACGTTTAATAAATTGATATTTATTTTTGTTATTTATTATTAATTATTATTAATTAAGCATTATAACTATTAATTGTTATAAGAAGAATCATTTTAAAAATCAGAAAATCTGCGGTATTAAACATAGAATACTGTATTTGCTAGTGCCTAAAAACCGTATAAGCATTGAAATTTATTTATTTGAAATTCAATAAAAAGCGATAGAAAAACGCAGAAAAATGAGTTCTAAATGAATTTTTGTTTTAAATATAAAAATATAAAAATATAAATCTTCTAAAGCTACAAGAAAATTATTAATATTGCGGCAAATTTCAAGCAAAAGCTATATAAGACGCAGCTAAAACCAACCTCGCTCCAAAAAGCGAAGGGATAAGGACTTGGGAACGAGCTTGAGATACAATGTTTAAATGTTTCTAGTCTATATAAATAAAAGATGCAATTTTTGTCCAAAATTTCTTTTTTCCCAGGCCAAGGTGATTGTCCAGCTTTAACAAGTAACATCTAGGGAGGCTCCATACAAGAATGGAGATATTGATTTCCACGACTCATTCTTCGTCGAGCTGTCGGTGGAGATGACATCATCGTTAAGAATTCGTGGCCTCGAATAAAACACCGAAGTGTTATCGATTTCTGGCTGGTAAGGTGCGAGTAGGGACTGGTAACGAGGCTGGGTGGGGTAAAACATATGAGGAAAGCTCTGTGGAAATGGTGACGGGTACATGTAAGGGAATCCAAATTCTAGAGAGTTCGTGAGAGATGCTAAATTATTTGACGTCTTGTAATTTCGTTTGAGCTTCATTCGTCTGTTTTGAAACCATGTCTTGATTTGTGTATCAGTCAGCTTTAAGGATTCCGCTAGCTCTGCCCGTTCCTTCGTTCCGAGGTACTTCTGAATGATGAATCTCTTTTCAAGTTCAACGATCTGCTCCGTTGTGAATGACGTTCTTGGCTTTTTACGCTGGTCTTTCGGTTCTATAAAACAAACAAACAGACATCACCATCACTTTAACAAACTGCGTCAGTGTTTTAAGGAAAATTGGTTACTTTAACAATCAACGGTGTCAGTGTTTCTGTGTAGAAATGGTAACATGACAGATAGAGTTTTATAACATGTTTCTAATAATGACTTTACAACGTAAGGGAGTGCTAATTTTTGACTTTTATGGTAATGATATAGAATTTATATCAATGCGTACTTTCCATGTTAAATATTTCAAGTGCGCTTTACAATAATATAAAAATTTTGTTATTTCTTTGGGGCCGTTGACGGTTTACAACAATGAAGGCTATTCCATCATTAGCCCCAAATCCTGTTTCCTGTTTTATTACGAAATAAACTTTCCGCTGTTCGACAAGCATTTAGAAATATCTCTCAAGCAGAACGTTCTTTGCGCGTTACTAGGCAATAGAATATAATTTACGCGATTTATTCTAATAAAACAATACACCTGATTACAAGTGTTTGGGGGTTTGTTAAGAGCCATTCAAGTCCATTAGCGATCGATAATAACAATACAATAAAGCGTCATTAGTATTGAGACACATCAATTCTCTAAGTTGATAAAAATACTTCGTATTGATCAGTAAACTTTATAAAAAAGAATAAATGCAAAACTACCGGTGTTTGATATAAACGATGATAATAAAAAGAAATTTGTAACACCGTAAAAAATGTTGACTTAGCTTTACTGACGTTTCGAGCTTTAGCCCTTCGTCGGAGTGAAATACTTTTAAGATTCCTTGAGCAGCTAGCGCTTTACAAAATGTTTTGTTTTTGCTCTTGTTTTATTTTTTGAAAGAAAATGTTAAATAATTACTCCGACATTATCCAGTAAGTCTAAAAAAGGAAGAGCTGAGCTTGAAAAAGGAAGGAAGTTTACGAACTCATTTCTAAACGAGATTTTCTCTGACAAAAGATTGACGTCATCAAGGATGAATCATTCACTGATTGGAATACTAAAACGTTCCAGATCATGTATTTCCATATTGAAATACCAAAGCAAATAATGTTCGTTTAGAAAAATTTCTGATAGTTTCTAGTAAAATATTAAATGTTTAGAAAAAGACTTTGGTTTGGTTTAGTCAAATACAAACTACATATATATAAAATGGGCTTGATTTGACAATATTTTTGTTAAGGTCGGTTGCATGGCATCTATAAAATTAACGTCGCAGAAAATACTAGCCTGAGAAAAAAGACGTTCTTTCGCTCCTCTTCCCTCTGCGAAACTTTTAAAATACTTAGCTAATTAAACTCCTAAACAAAATATACACACGATAAAAGTAATTTAAGAGTTTGATTATTCAATTTGCTGATAAATAAACACTGTTATAGTTAAAAAGTTAAAAAGCCATGATTGCATATGTGTACTTGCGATTGAAGTGATAGAGTAAATATGTTGTTTTAACTACTAATCATTACACTTGAAAAACTAGCATCACTGAAACTATATAATTGAATAATGTCGATGAAACAGTGAGAAAGTTTCCAAAGAATATTTAACTGATATCTATGATGTGAAAATTCGATTGCTCAATGATACAGAATTCAAAAAAGAAAAGAGAAATAAATTAGATTCTTACCATGAGAGTTTTCGTGATTACATTCGTTCGTTTTCATGTTTTCTTCGTCGTCCTTCAGTTTTCTTTTCGGAATTATCTTCAACCTCTCTTTGCCAGTCGTCGTTGGTGTTTCCGATATCAAATTCTCAATTAAAAAAGAACTTTGCTTGAGTTTGAGAGAATTGATCCTAAATTGTTCTTCAATATTAGCATTATAACCAATATTTTCCATCTTTATGTCGATAAAATGTGCTTGTTTTTCTTCAAGAAATGTTCTTATTTTGGGTTGACAATTTTTGTTGTCTGCAGTGCAAGACGATGGTTGTGAAATAAAAACTCGTTAGATGCAGATTACATGATATATTCACTTCATTGTGCATTATCTAACAAACACTTAACACAATTGGATGCCAATTGTCATTACTAATTTGGAAATCTTTTCAATTGGTTTTGCAAAGAATAAATTGCTAGCAAAAAGTCTTTTGAATGAATGCAAATCAAGAGGAAGTCAAGTTATGTTATAACGTTCTAATTAAAACTCGAATTATTGCGAAAATTGTTTGAATGGAAGAGTTCAATAACAAAAATATGCGCAGTTTAAAAAACTTAAATTTATTTGAATAACAAATAAACTCTTGAAAACACCGATCATAAACTCTGATCGGAACGTCAAGTTCCTGTTCGTACTAAAAGCTTAGAGATAGTTGAAATGAACAAATTAAAGTTTTTAGTGGAAAAATTATCAGTATAATCATAACTATCAAAAACGTTTATAAGCAAACTATTTGTTAAATGATAGGTAATATAATGAAATTTGTAACACCGTAAAAAATGTTGACTTAACTTTACTGACGTTTCAAGCTTTAGCCCTTGGTCGGAGTAAAAAGGGCTAAAGTGCGAAACGTCAGTAAAGTTAAGTTAGCATTTTTTACGGTGTTACAAATTTCATTATATTACCTATCGTTTAAATCAAACACCGTCGACGCAGCCTATACTATATAGTTTCCACTACTAGTCGTTAAAAATGAATTGATTCCCATAAACATTTCATTTCTTGGTGAAATCATACACAATTACAACGTTAACCAAAGTTTATCTGATCGTTTGTTCTGATTATGTGTTCCATTCTACGATGTAGATTTTTCATTTATGACTGTGCTATAACTGACTCTATTGACTCTGGTTATGATCATCAGTGAAAAAAAAAAAAACAGAACTGATGTTCAATATATTCAGTTTGATGTTTTTTTCCATCATAGTTAATATTAACTGGAAACTAGCGAGTAAACTAGTATAGGCTGCGTCGGTGTTTGATATAAACGATAGGTAATAGAATAAAATTCGTAAACCGTAAAAAATGCTGACCTAACTGACGTTTCAATCTTGAGCCCTTCTTCTAGCCCTTTTCTACGAAGGGCTAAAGCTCGAAACGTCAGTAAAGTTAAGTCAACATTTTTTACGGTATTAATATACGGTGTATATTTATACATGTTCTTACAGTAAAAAACATCTAAAAGCTATATCGCTAAAACTCTAATAAAACTTTATTTTTACGTTAGTGACGAGTTTTAAAGACTATTTAATCAAAAGGCTCTCATTTCACACACATTATTGTTTAATACAATAAGTGATCAATGTGTTTTATGTTCATTATATTCACAGTGTTTAACTGAGGGGGAGGGAGGAAGTGACTGCATGATTGATTTGACAATGTCAGGGACGTAAATGACGCACAAGAAATGAATGTCAAATGCATAAAGTAGAGTAAAAACACTATATCCAAGAAAAAAGATCTAATTACTATATTGTTAAGTAGAGCTCAAATGTATATCCACGAAATAGAGCCAAATTGCTACTGTGGAATAAAGCGCAAACACTATATCCATGAAATAGAATCAAATTGCTAATGAGGAATAGAGCACAAACACTATATCCATGAAATAAGATAAATTGCTACTGTGGAATAAAGCGCAAACACTATATCCATGAAATAGAATCAAATTGCTAATGAGGAATAGAGCGCAAACACTATATCCATGAAACAAGATAAATTGCTACTGTGGGATAGAGCGCAAACACTATATCCATGAAATAAGATAAATTGCTACTGTGGAATAGAGCGCAAACACTATATCCATGAAATAGAATCACATTGCTACTGTGTAAAAAGACACAAACACTTTACCGATGAAATAAAATCACATTATTTCTGTGGAAAAGTTCAGTTTCATTCAGTGACTATTAGTCACTATCAAAGACAAGTAAAGTTCTAATGAGGTATTGTTTCTTTTTGTATTTTATATTTCTGGTTGAGTGATACTGACTAAATAGTCAATCAATAAAAACTGTTAGCTATTGGTAAATTGTATTTTTATTCCGTGGTTTTAGTATGTTTGCCCTATTATATTCAGCGATACTGATAAAATAGTTTGTTGGTGATGCAACTGAAATGCGGGATTCCTGTGGGGAAATGTATCAGTTCCCTCTCTTGTAACACATACCACAGGAATCCCATCAAAAAGGTTGTTGTAACACCGTAAAAAATGTTAACTTAGCTTTTCTTAAGAGTAAACTAGTATAGGCTGCGTCAGTGTTTAATATAAACCATAGGTAATATAATTGATTTTTTAACACCGTAAAGAAATGTTAACTTAACTTTACTATATATTAAAAACCTTTTCTATTCTCTAACCATAGTTAATGATATTAACTATGTCATTATAATAACTAAATCTGTTCATTAATCATCAAATACTTTCGTTAATCTTCAAATCCATCCATTAATTATTTGTCAATTGGACTACAAACGTTCCCTATTAGCAAGTTTTGTGGACTGTAAACTTTACATCACTTAACAAAACCATTTGATCCCGAGTCTGTTGTTTTGTTGATATTCTATGGTATTAACTCTAGCTGAAAGCAAACAAGAAAACACACCCATAAAATCTGTGTCTGGCACTTTAATCTTCAAGCTATTAAAATGGCTACTGAGGATATTTATCAACGCTGTCATTGACAAGGCCTAAGGCTTATTCCTTCAGACCTGCATGATGGATTTCTTCTTAACCTTCAAAACCAAGAAAATACAGCTCTCTTAAAAGAACATAATTTCCTTTTGATAGGGTTTGTTGTGATCTTCGCGTGTAAAAAAGCCCGAAATTGTTGAGCATATTTAGCTAATTCAATTAACGTTGTCGTCGAGAAAGCCTAAAGCCATCACGGATAGTTCCTTCAGGCCATAAGTGACTTCAGTCTTCACCTTAAAAAAAAAAACAAGAATCTTACTGAAACGGTCGAGAAAATATACCTAATTCAATTAACATTGTTTTCCAAGAAGCTAAAGCATATCCTTTCAGACTTCTTCAGCTTTGAAAACCAAGAAATTGGACCATCCTAATATAGTATTACATGTTTATAATGATTACAAGAAATGTTTTCTTGGAAAAACAAAGAAGACTATTTTTCCAGACTAAAAGTGACTTCTTCAGCTTTATTAAAGCCTATTCTGTCTACTCTTGATCAAATTGAATGGTACAGCTTCAGATTTGTGAGTTAACTGACTGTTAAGAATTTTTATTCAAAAAGCTTTTTGTCTGAAGGAACATGCTTCAGGCTTTTTCAACTTCAACGTAATTAAATTAGCTATATACATGTGCATTAGGATGGTGAAGTGAAATGTTGGTTTCAAATTAAAGCTGAAGGAGGTGCTTCAGTTTGCTGAGAAGGAATAGGCTTTTTCAACGTCAACGTTAATTAAGTTAGCCGTATACACGTGCATTAATATGATGCAATTTCTTGTCTGTTCAAAGCTGAAGCAGTATAGGTTGTTTTTATTACAACGACAACGTTAATTAAATTAGCCATATACATGTACATAAATATGATGCAATTTCTTGTCTGTTCAAAGTTGAGGCATGCATTATAGGTTGTTTTTACAACGACAACATTAATTGAGTTAAGCTATATATTTAGAAAGATTTAGCACTGAGCCAAGTTAATCGTATATGTCAGGTATAACAATCGAACCTTGGGTTTCTCTTTCGATTTATGCTGTCACACACCTTCCTGTCAGTTGGTAAGACTGCCGCATTAAAAGCATTCAAGCCGGTTAAACTTTTCGATATTGAAAGTTGAGGTCACGTTTCTGAGTTACAGACGTACCCGTAGTCGGCACTAAATCATGCTAAATACTGAGTGTTTTATTTACTCGAATAAAGAATACCCATTAATTAATTGCTCCGTGATTAACCGTTATTAATTTTAACTCAATTTTAAAGATAGCTACTACTAAATCATTTTCGCAGTATGTAAATGTATCGATTAGGTACTAAGTCAGTTGATGTGAAAATCGGCGTCAGTTACGCAGAGTGTTCTGTGATCGTTTATTACATAGGCGTTGACCAGCTCTAAAAGTGAAGTAAATCGAACTAAATATATATACTAGTTTACTCGCTAGTTGCCATAAATATAAAATTATATATCACTAACAACGTTTTTTTTCTTGGTACCTAGTACTGACAAACACCGCTAGTTTTTTTTACTATTAAAACCACTGACAGAGAACGCTACTTTGATTATAGAATAATTCGAAGATGGGTAATATCATTGATACTGCAACAATATATTATACGATCGAGCTCTTTTTATTACTCATGTTTGTAGTGATGCCGTTTGACTAGTAAGTGACTGATGAAGATAATGAATGGGAATCCCATGGGAGACTGAATGATGAGTGGCAGTGAGTATGAATGTAAAATAGCGAGTAAACTAGAATATTAAACTATAACGACTGAGTATATTAACTATGGTATGAATAAGCCTTGAAACCTTCACTATATTTTGGACGATTCAGCAACGACTTTTCGTATCTTGACTTGAATTTATTTGTTTTCTAAATAGTTATTTCATTTTAATGTCTATTTATAAGATCATACGTCAGTGAAGACGCTTTTTCCTTATTCAATTGATTGTTAAAAAAACGCCTCAATATAATCAATCAATTACAACAAAGTCAAGCTTCAATTCAACTATAATAAAAGCATTAGCAAAAATTCCTTTCAAAAATTCTTTGCACTCCTCTTTACCGCCTTTCGTTTTACGTATCACATTTCGCGCGTTTTTGAAACTGATGTTTCGCCTTCTAAGTTTGCGCGGCAATTAACATATCTCAAATACATGAAAAATAAATCACTATCACTCTCTCTATATCAAGATTACTTCTTATTTGGAATCAATACCTTCAAATTGACCGATTTAAAAACCAATCGAGCGTATAGAGAGTCAAGAAAGAGGTAATTAGAAAAGTCAAGAATATATATAGATATACTTGATCGGATATAAGTCATATCCTGGCCTATTATCTCAGAGTGAATGTACCGTTGATAGTCCATATTGTGTCTACAATACAAGAATAAATATCAGTATTACACAAAGACCGTGTACTAAATACCCAGTAGGTTTTGCATGTATTTACAACGTGATTATCCGTGCGGTGCGATTGTGCGGAGATCACTGCTCAAAACACATCGCGATAGCCGTTTCTAGTGCTAATTGACGAGTGAGAACCTTTGAGGTTGTTATGTATCACTAGTCAATTGATGTTGAAAGTGTCGGTACTTCTTTTGCATTGATATGTGTAGTGCTTATCGTGGTTTTGTGGAAACAAAAGACGGCATCCCTAGCGTGTTATTGATAAACTAACTAGATCACGCTATTAAGTAATCGAATCAATGAGTCGTGCTGACACTAATAGCGTTAAAACACATTTGAACGACCATTATAACACCTTTGAAATCACTGCTACTGTTGGGAACATTTAGTGAGCTGCGCCGTCGATAGCAGGTTTTTAAGGGTATAAGGAGTCTTCGATGATCCATGTAATCAGAATACCACCTCCGGGCAATGGAAACGCTCTTTTTGGTGCAAAAACGTCAATAAACAACACTGTTTGAAGCGTGCAATCACGACTTATAAACATTTTAAATTTCAACTCATTTCAGTCGTTCTTTTCCCTTGTTCTTTTAGAATTGATAAATTTTTAAGAGTTGCTTTCAAACCAAGTGTGTTGTTTTGTGGCTTCATTGTAGCTAGAGTATTTTATAGAAAGGCACTGATAACGATCTAAGTAAAGCGTCTTTTTGCCAATTTATATGCTAAACACCGACATTCACTGCTTAAGGTATATTACAGTCTTTGTCTCTTGAAAACAATTAAGAGAAAAGAAGGTGACTTTAATCGCTCACGATAGATCTATCAATGAAACAGTTTTGCAGCGATGGAGTTAAAGTGTGCTTATCTTTAACTCCAAGATGAGCAAAGACATTATGGTCATGTAAATCAGCGTAATTACGTTAGAATAATGCAGCGTATCAAAGGCTGCCTGACCTATTTATAATCTTAAGTATCAAATAGGTCATTGGCAGTTAATCGATGGAAAAACAACCTTTCTAGCTCAAAACAAACGTTAAAACCCCGACTGTTAAACCAGTGTCTTCCGCTGGATTATTCAGATACAGTTGGTGGGAGTTATCTATTAATTGTGAGATCGCGTTAGAGTAGCGCTGGGATCCCCGTGTGTTGCTCCGGTGGTAAAGATAGCAAATCAAAATGAGTAAAACAGATGGCAGGATTAAACAAAGTTCCACCATTTAACCAAGTAATGAAACAAACTAGATTTATCGTACAAAAAGTACAACTTGTCCCCGTTATCTCTAATCAAATGAATTTTCAATTCGAAAGTACACTGTTGAATTAAACTGTCATCGATGCTAGTCTGTAGTCCAATTATGGAGCACGCTTTATCGAGAGCTATTTGCTTCGCTGTCCGACAGCTAATGCGCTTTTCCTAAACGTCGTGACATGAAAACCAAACGAAAAGCTGAAGTACAAAGATACGAATGTGACATGGCTTCCGTTCGATTCGTTTAAGCATCTGTTAAAAAACGTTCAGTTCAGAATCACTGGATGAGGCTATTAAGAGTTTCTGCGGCCTCGGCGGGGCTTCCTTGATTGACATAGAAATTAACCAAATTAGTGATCAAAAACCGTACTAAATGGCCCGTAGGCTTAAACGTGTCGGCCAACCAATCACATTAATCCATTGTGTTATTCCTATTCCTATAAACCAATCAGATTACAGGGTAGAAATTTTCGAAGTTGGACGTATTTGTCAGTAAATCTTACTAATTAGTGTTATCTGCAACACAATCGTGCTATTGATTTATGTAATATACTAGAGGAAGGCGGCAGAGCTTAGAGTCACTTGTATGTCACCTCCAACTAAATAACACCGTCAAGAGCTGCTATTGTCGCAGCTCAAAGCGCTGTTTTCTAGCTATGGCTTCTACAGGAACATGGCATCCTCACATCTACGATACACCACCGAAACGACCCACACCATACTTTGTCGCGACGATCCTCGGTCTCGACTCATCTCACATGCCGGGGTTTACATCTAAAAGCATTAAACCTAAACACACGAACTCACAGTCCACAAAAGTGGAGAATGAAACAACTACCGGAGGTAAAAAAACTGACTCACAATCCAAGCTATTGAACGACGATAAAGGTAAGTGTACGACTTGTAATGACTAATTGTATTGAGCTCAATTGATTGTACATTTGTTGCCCCTTAAGTAGTACACTTATCAAATAGCTTTGTTTATGTACTATAGAATCGTCTACAAAGTCTCCCTCGTCTTCCAAGAACCCAAAACGTATCATCAAAGCTAAGTGCGATAAAGACAACGCTAAAATAAGTAAAAAGAAAAAGAAAGCAAGAACAACGTTCACGGGAAGGCAGATATTTGAGTTAGAAAAACAATTCGACGCGAAGAAATATCTAACGGCGACAGAACGCAGTGATATGGCAACACTTTTGAACGTTACGGAGACACAGGTCAAAATATGGTTTCAAAATAGAAGAACAAAGTGGAAAAAGCAAGAAAAACTAGTAGAAAATGAATCTATTTTGACTAAAAGCGATAATAGTACATCAAGTGATGTACAAGTTGACCAGTGTATGGATGAGAGTAGTTCTGACAGCGGTGGTGATTCGCCTGATAACACAAAGACTTGTGGTAAAAAACAACCACTACACGACGATGAAAACAACGTAAATTCAGATTAAAACTCAAGAGGGTTGCTATCGATAAGTTGTTCGAGGTTTTTGAGTTTGTACAACAGTTGGTTGGGGTAGTGGTTCTGTCGTGTTTATGCCGAATCACAGTCTGGCGAGCGACGGAGAGGGATTATACTCCAGCGGTGTGAACATGTTGAATTGCGCGTGTGGAATTGTTTACAAAACGTACACTGCATCGTTACATACTATACATAGAGTCATTTAAGAGACACGAGAACATGCAATTCACCAAGATTCGTTCACATTATAGAGATTTTTAGGTAGAAAATCTCTGTTTGTCCAAAGTGTTAATAGCTCAGTGTCGACCATGTGATAATCAAATTATTACTCGAGATCAAATCCTCTCTACACGTTCGATTTGTTATGGTTATATGGTGTTTTCCTTCCAGTAACAGACTACAATAGTTTCAGCGTAGTTTAAGCAAAACGAAGCAGTCTTTGATATAACCATTAGCATGGTCTAGATTTCGTTCCAATTTATTTACAGAAGTATGAGTAACACCTTCAGTTTCAGCAAGTCAATTCTACTGAAACTCTTCCAATAATCAAACCTGGACTGACACTAGGACTGAATTACAAGTGATAGTATCACTAAAACTATTGTGGTAGCTTGAAGGAGACGTTGTACATGTTAATGTAAGATTTGTATTTAATAATAAATTATTAAAATCACAATAGCAGCGATTTAATTGTTCCAAAATACATAATTGTTACTGTAGTGAAAGTCATCGTTCTAATTGTGGTCCTTGAAACTTGAGTGGCAGCTTAACTGAAACGTGTTCTTCTTATACTATTTGATTGATTGTTTTTATAATTTTTTTTAATGAATTAGAATCTACAGCAGAAATGAAATTGTTCCAAACTCTTAATTGTAACTATGTATTGTTCTAATTGTAACTCTTGAGAGTTGAGTGGAAGCTGTACTGAAACACTCTCTACATGTTGTATGTAAAAGTGTTTATTATTTAATAACTTATTATTTTTAGACTGATCTAAGCCTAAAGGTCTAGTGGTTTTAATTGATCCGTTCGAAGACCATCATAGCAAGAGGTAGCATATGCCCTTGGGCGTTTAGATTTCAAACTAAGTACTCACGAAATCTCTCCCCAATAACTGATGACAACATTGCAGATTTAATATATCTAGAATATGACTAAAACTCCATCGACGAAGACCAGAGCCGTTTGGTTTATTAAAGGTTCCGTTCGGAAGTTTCGTCAATGTGGATGTCAATTGATGTAAAGGTCTACTGTCTTTAAACGTTTCCTCTTCGTTTTGACCTCATTGAAATTACACAAGCTGGAACCCCAGTTTTTAGATGGATTACTGATCGTTTATTATTAGTGGACTTGTGTTCATCTTTTAGCCATGTTTTAGTGTGTTTCTGTTCATTTTGTAGTCAATTTTACTAGTCCTGTACATTTTCTTGAAGGATGTTTATTTATTTTCGTATATGTATTTCATGATTTCGATCATTCATTCATTCTTTCTTTAATCCATTAACTCATTATTCATAATACTCACTCATTTATTCATCCATTCATTTATTCAATTATCCATTCATTCAATTATTCATCTGATTTGTTATGCATACATTGTCCATGTTAATGTGTGTAAGTAAGTTCCTTTTATCATTTATTCCCTGATTCCCATCTCTCTCTATTTTCTATCCGTATTCATTTCTGAATCTATCCTGTTCATTCTCTAGTGCGGGTGCAATGCTATTCGTTTCTGTATTGAACTTCTCTATCTATAATTGCCTGAAAGACTCTTTTGAGTTGTTGTACAAGTGGTTCAAGCACGACAGTTTAGTACTAATTGTTTCTGCCATACAATTGTGCATCTCTGATCTACAGAGGATAATACATTCAACAATACAACAGATTCCCATGCACAAAGATGTACAAAACCTCTTGTACTTCGTCTATATTTCACAACACAAAAGCGTCCGATAAGTTAAAAATTATTCAGTTAGACGGTGTATAAGTTGCAATTCTGGCTTAAAAGAATGATAAACTTCCATAACACCGAAATGTATTTTACGTGATATATATATACAATGAAGTTGCCATAATTATCCAACGAAGGATAAGCGTCCAAAACATCAATAAACTCACTCTATTTAACGCAGTTTATAAGCTATTCTTGTTACTTTAGTTAGTACCGACACAGTCCAGTTGTTGTAGGTATTTCATATTGTACACCCCATTAATAACAGCGCTATGGATATCCAACAAAAACTCCACATTAATTAAGTTACAATAAAGTGTGTGTGAAATAATATCCATTTTTTTCGGTGCGTTTTCAATATCCGCGGCACTAAATGTCCATTGTGTAATTAGAAACAAATGGGTCTATGCCTGCACGAATATGGTTATTCGAGATCGTTAATACTATCTGTAGCTATCTCACTCAACCGCGTTACTCGGTGAAAAGAGCCGTATCTGACTTAGATTATCGCAGGCCCTATTTAGATTAAACCAGATATATCTCAGAGTTGGCTATGAATGTAAAAAGGCACGGTAGTTATCTTCTAGCTCAAGGAATGATTCTAGGATGGATGGGAGCTTAATCGGTTTGTAGATAACTAGCGTCAACCGACCCAACGCGTTTAGCTGTTGTTATTACCATGTTTAATGTAAAAGGAATCGTTCAAACGCCAACAGCATTTATCACTTTGCCCGATTGTTGATTCTAAGTATAATGCGTTTTTTTCATTTCCTCGACGCTGGGGGATAGGTTTAAGAAAGCTGTGAGACTTAATTTGCGCGCGCTTTCTTTGATTGCTGATTTAAAGAATTCAGTGCCACCAAGTAAAATAGTGTTTTTTTTCCAGTGTAAAAACCATGTTAAACACAAGCCATGCCGAGATTGAATCAAACGTGAATTACCTCAATAGACGGTCAATTGGATCGAAGCGGTAATCGAATCTCGTCAATGTTTGGCATGTGGGTTAACGAGAACTTAAGTCAATACAACAAAAACGTATGGACATTATCTACACAGTATAACTTACACAATATCACTACATATTAAATACATGAACGACATGATAGAAACTATGAATTAATGCAGCAAAATAGTGCGGTTATGACTGAAGGGAAATCAATGTTGGATAAAGCAATTGTGGCGCTTAAAAAACACCCAAAACCCAAATGAGTGATTAAATGTTTTTACAGATTGCCCTGCTTGATTGTGGGTCTCGATGGTGAAGTTAGCAGAATCACCTTATAAATAGAATTACAGAGGGATTGTTATCGAATAAAGGCCGCCTTTCTAAATCACTGTCAATGGACTATTTGCTTATGAAAGAGAAGTTTTATGCTGGAAAGGTTTTGTTTTATGTATAGTTTGAAGTGATTTGCAATTAGTTTGAGATAAGGTCGAGTTGATCATCCAGATGTAATTATCATAGTCATTAAAAATCAAAACCTTCATATGCTTTAATTATACATGTAAACGAGGAAAGGCCAATGTAAAACACTTCAAATATTTCCTAATAAAATATCGATTTTGCGGTGGAAAAACACCGCGCGCATAATTGAGTAACACTGGGTACGAGGACAAATGACTAAGACAAAACGACGCAATCATAAAAAGATTTTGTTATGAACTAGAATAAGTCTGAAAAGAAATGAAAAAAGACATTGAATTACGTTTTAACTATTGCTATTCTGATCATAATTTAAAACGATTTGAGAAGTGGACAGAACAGCAGATATTCCATTTCAAAGCGTCTGCTATCTAAATTCCATATCATACTCATTATCACATTGGATAATCATTTTATATCAAACCTTCAAACCAACGGTGAATTCATTACGAAACTAGAACTTTTAGGATATTTTTAATCGAGCGTAAACATTTTGAGAGAAAATCTTTGGATCTCGAATATCATGTACGAACTTTTAGTGGAAGTTTCGACATTTTGAAAGAAAATTAAAGTGTGTTTTTATGACCTTAGTCGATTGACACGCCTGAACAGATAGCCTTTCTCTCGTCCTGTACATAATCTAGTTACAGACGGGATGTGATTTAATATTCAGACCTATTCTGTTCATTATGACTCAATACTATATTACAAATGTGTGCAGAAATCAGTTAGGTACTAATATATAAAGCTTTTAGTTGGATATTAAAGAAAATTGATTAAATAATATGATATGTAATCACAATTTGTAATGCTTCAAGTGTAAAAATATGAAATAATTTTTATATAATTTGTTTACGTTACCATTTTAATACCATTTTTACTCCGAAGAAAGATTAACGTTCTAAACGTCAGTAAGTAACACTCTCTTTTATGCGGTGAATAAGTTACCATTTTTACTAAACGTCAGTAAGTAACAGTCTTTTAGTTTTATACGGTGTATAAGCTACCAAATGTACGGTTCAACAAATGACCGTATTTACGAAACGTCAGTATGTCATACTCTCGTTTATACACTGTATAAGTGATCGATTTTTACTAAAAAATAAAAAACAGCAACCAAGACATTAGTACATTATCGTCTTTAGAAAGCATAATTCTTCATCCTGTTTTGTGTGGTGATAAAAAGCGTAATACAATTAAAACATCTCAACAACGGATGACAATGTTCTAAGGAGAATGGGTTACTATTTAGTTAATGTTGACAACGGTTAAAACGTACTCTTGAAACAAGTTATCGATTCTAATCGTTTGTACAAACGTACATAGCTATATTGTGTACATTTGAAATTAGCACCTCGTCCTTTCATTGTCAGTAGAAACTCACCTCGACCTTCAAACTCTTCTGCCCTCAACCTAACGAAAGATTAACTTCTTACACGCCCGTTAATACACTGTAGAAACTGCCTGTTTGAAACAAAATAACCAAACAAATTGTTATGATAAAAAATGCAATTGGAAGACATTAAGATAATAATAATTGTACAGCTCTCGTGGGTCCCATTACAACTCCACGCCATTACACAAATTGATTAGAAACAGAAAAACATGTAAAATAGAATAGATATATTAAGTTTTGTTGGTCCCATTACAACTCGACGCCATTACACAAATTGATTAGAAACAGAAAAACATGTAAAATAGAATAGATATATCAAGTTTTGTTGGTAAAGTTGTTTTAACCAGGCAGTTTTTACTTTGTAAAACTCTCTACGGTCAATGTCCTCTTTGACAGGCGAAATAGCATTCAAAACACAAGTAAGGATAACACTTCTTTTCTCGGAGTAAAGATTGTCATTTTATGCTGACAAAAGGAGTCCGAAACATCACATGATAATACTATATATATAAAGTCCAGTTCAGACTTCGAACTTTAATTTGCCGCGTCGAATCTAAATTACCTTTGAGTTCAAGCGCTGCTATCCTCGAAACTAGTAGAAGTATGTTGAACAAACTTAAAACGCATCGTCTCCTAGCATTAAAGACGTTCGCGGCAATGAAGTTGTGATGTCATTTTTTTTTAAACTTTGCATAAGAAAACTTGATCGTATAAGAGTTTAAAATATGAAAAAAAATGGGGGTCACCGTGCTTGATTTCGAGATAAAGTGTGGTGAATGTTTTTAGATGCTGGCCTTAAAGTTTCGCGGGGGGGAAGAGGAGCGAAAGAAGGTCTGTTTTCTCAGACTAGCCTCAAAGCCAATTAGATTCGACGCGGCAAAAGTTCGACGTCTAACTGGACCTAGGGTGTACAATTACCCTTTTTTGCGCTAAATATATATTGTTCGCTGTTTGTGCCATCAGTTTGGCCAGGTTTCCGGATCAGAATCAATACGGTGACATGATAACAGCTATTGTGTTGTACATTACTAAACTCTCTCTCTAAATCGATCCATTTGTCTATAGCCTGGATGTACTTGATAGGGTTTATGACAGATTGAAGGTTATTGGATAACGTGTTTGCATTATTGAAGATAGCAAAAAAAGACATAAAAAACACCTAGAGTATTCTTAGACGAGAAAGGGCCATAATAAATACCAGCTTCTTATGCTAAAATATGAATCTTATCAGTGTGATTTAGAAATAGAAAGTAACAGCAAGAAAAGTGTAATATATACGCGTAAAGTTCTATCCATTTGCAGTTATCTGGGCAAGATTAACTAAGAATCTCTAGGTTAATGGACAATGGGTGTCCAATGAAGCTTTATATGTTTGAAGTATCCTAGAAATGTGTATAGTTTCACATAATACACCGCTATACACCACATCACATCCTTACCTTCACTTCATATACCACATTTCTACAACACGACTTACAGCACAATATGCAAATGAACCACACCACACCGCTACACACCACACCACACCACACCACACCACACCACACCACACCACACCACACCACACCACACCACACCACACCACACCACACCACACCACACCACACCACACCACACCACACCACACCACACCACACCACACCACACCACACCACACCACACCACACCACACCACACCACACCACACCACACCACACCACACCACACCACACCACACCACACCACACCACACCACACCACACCACACCACACCACACCACACCACACCACACCACACCACACCACACCACACCACACCACACCACACCACACCACACCACACCACACCCACCACACCACACCACACCACACCACACCACACCACACCACACCACACCACACCACACCACACCACACCACACCACACCACACCACACCACACCACACCACACCACACCACACCACACCACACCACACCACACCCACCACACCGCGTCCCGCCAATACTAATCTTATACCTCACTTCTAACTAACACAACTGACAACGCAACACCACAACACATCATATAACACAACACAACACACCTCATCCTAGGTGAACTACACGTCCAATAGACACCTTAGAATGCCTCACCACTTACTTACAAAGTCCAAATAAACCATACCACCACACACCCACTACTGCACTACTGTAACAAGTTTTCTCATCTTTGTCAACAACAACAACATCTTTATCAACAGCAGCATCATTATCAACAGCCACAACTGCAATACCTTCATCAATAACAGCAACGTTAAACTTCAAAATAAAAGAAATAATTCATTCAATATTTTAAACGGTTCGTGTGAGAGCGCATGTCTGTAACACACATGAAGACCATCCAGCCAATGCCTCGAGGCATTTTAATAACTGATCCTGTTCACATCTAAAACAATTATCCCTAAAACTGTTTATTCTAACTTGTAATCCTACATCATTACCCCCAACAGACCGATCCATAGAGGGCTTAATTTATGACATACCATAGTTACTCATCAAATATCGCTTAGAACATGTTGTAACTGCACAGTGGAGCCATTTAGAAAGCTGTAGTTAATCGATACCACCTTGGCGGATTCAGGAGAATGGTCACAGATGGTTAAATCATCACCCTAACTTGGTAATTGTACACGATGTTTTAATTGTCCTTATCTTCATTCTGTGTGATCATTAACGCGATATAGCAAGCAGTCATAACCTTAATTGTGATATAGAAGCATTGCAATAGTATAAGGGATATGGCTTATAGCATAATACACTATCGCACAAATAGACACAAATAGACAAGGGAAAAACTACAGGCTTAGCTGTAAATGAATGAATGTCTTTAATGTTATCCGTTGTCGATAGCCTTTGATTGATGTAAGGTCATACAAATGGTCTATGAACACAATAAGAACATTTTACACAACGAAATCTTCACATACCACCCGACCTCAGTGACTGCTTTAATCAAACCACCTCTAAAAGTAAAGTGAAATGTTTCCATGTAAGCCTCCATTGATGTTTACGGTGTAGTTTCTTCATTAAACCCCTAATTGTTTCTTTATCCGCGATAAGAACACATCGTTAGCATTCTAATCCCACATACTTTTGTGATCATTTTGTTGCCTCCAGCATTGAACCACATCACGTCAACAGAATGAGGGACGGAATGTTTAATATAGATGGCTACACTCTGGCTTATGAAACAATACGAAGAATACTCTAACAGGACGTAATACACAAGGCGAATACTCTAGCAAGCTGTTATAGATCTCATAACGGAGTCCATTTAGTTTGTTCATATTCTATAGATTATCTATTCATGAAAACAGATTGTACCTGAGGGAGATGGTCTAGAACGGAAGGAGTGTATCACCACAAAGTAGTTGCCGTATGTATGAATCATTAAATAAATATATGAATCGAGAGATGAATAAATAGAGAAATGATTTAACAAACGAACGAATGGATGAATTAATTAATTAATGAACGAATGGATGAATGAATGAATGAATGAATGAATGAATGAATGAATGAACGAATGTGCGAATAAACGAATGAATGGATGAATGAATGAATGATCAAATGTTTGAATGGCTACAATTCATCCCTTTATTTCATCCCGACAGATACAGCAGAGTTTACCGCAGCCTCAGTATTTTACTGTAAACCATTTAACTTCGATGATGTCAACTAAAGCCATGCATGAAAGATGACTTGATTCAATAATTGTGTCTATAATACGGAAAGTATGTCGGCAACATGGAACGAGTTGGTGAGAATACTTTAAGATAACCTCAACGTCAACTGGACCAAAAATGGAATTCCTTTAAAAAAACACACACACAACTACAACCATGTGGATTAAAACCAAGGGTGTGGACTGAGTGAGTTACGTCATGGGCACAATAAAGAAGGCAAGAAGTTCTGCACATCTTGGTCCCACATCTTCGTAAAAAAGATACCCTCCGCCAACAGAATTCCTCCATCTCCTCGAAAATTAATGGTCCGTCCTATAGGAGCATGATTAAAAAAGCTGGAATTGCGCGCACATTGGGGCAGTTGCTACAAAACACATTGTGGTCATATGGCGTATGGTGCCATTGTGCGTTGCCAATGATGCCTGACTTTGATTCAGTTGCTACGAAACACATTGCTGCCTTACAGTGTAACGAATATGTCTGTGGTGCCATTATGTGTTGCCGGCCTGATTCGTGGAGACATGTATACTAGATACCCACTGAGAACAATACAGATTAACCCAGACCAAACCACTATCCCTGGTGGACAGATGGTCGCACTAATCTGAACATCCCGAGACACAACACAAATGGTCGATTCACAGTAAAGGACTGATGTCCACTTGTACAGGCTGAGAGGTCATTAAAGACAAGGTATTATTAATAGATCATGGTATATGACGAAACGGATGATGATGATGGTAATAATGAAGCCGATGATGATGATGATGAAGAAGATAAGGTTGTTGATGATGATAATGATAATGATGAAGCTGATGATGATGATGGAAATAAGGATGACGATGATGATGATGAAGCTGATGATGATGATGGAAATAAGGAGGATGACGATGATGATTATGATAACTGATGAAGCTGATGATGATGATGATGGAAATAAGGATGATGATGATGATGATGGTAATGATGGAGCTGATGATGATGATGATGATTATTATAACAACTTTAATAATAATAACTTTATTTATTTATATAGCGCTATTTCCAACTGGTAATTGCTCAATAGCGCTTGACACCTTGTCAATAAATAATTATGTGATATTAGTGGTAGTAATAATGATGATGCAGATGATGATGATGATGATGATGATGATGATGGTAATGATTATAATTATGATGATGATGATGGAAACGATGTTGATGGTGGTTGAGGTGGCATACTCCTGCTGCATGATGTTATAGTGATGTTAATATAATAATGGTGGTGGCCGATGATGCTGATGACGATAATGAGACTTCTCTTTCTTTAGTACAATTTCAACAAGCAATTTCGATGGCTTACAAGAAAACTATTTTAAATACTCGTCTTTTCACCTGTTCCTTAATGTAGTTAGCATTACTGACATATACGCCATCTGTTGTGTTCAACATACATTGACATAGGTAAATAAAGCCAGGCTACTTAACAACCCAAACCAAAGAGACTAAATGCAAAAGGATGACAGAGATAATAAGAGAAGTGCTGTATTTTCGTCAGATCACCGGCCACTTTAACACTGATTGTTTGAGAAAGATTACTGTTGATAATGGTAATTGACAGTCTTTGATAATTTTCCTCTCGCCACTAAAATGAACATAATAAAAAACTTTTTTTTAATAAATACATTTTTTTAACGTCTCAATCTTCTAGCTGGAGGATGTGAGCCCTACTAATCGGGGAGACTCACTCACACTCACTACCTCTACGTTTTAATATTTTGCACACAACTCGGCTCACATGTTCATTTTTGCTGAGCAGAGTTGTGTGCTAAAATATTCAACGTAGAGGTAGAAAGTCTGAGTCTGCCCAATTAGCCACTGGCTAAATACATCGAGACGTTTAAAAAGTGATTTATTTATTTATATTTTTGTTCATAATTATAATTGGCAGTCCTTGCTAATAATTTCCATTGATAAATAGGTCAGTAAGATCGAAGTGGAAAACTATAAAGTGACCTACCATAGCCAAAAATATGAACTCAATTTGTAACATTTTCATTGGCTATCGTGTATATTACGCACCCCCCCCCCCCTCCCCCCCTTATTTTTCAAAAACGTTCAAAGAATTTTTTTTGGGGGGGGGGGGGGAGGGGAGGGAGAATACACGAACCTCAATACATTTAAGTTTAAAAATTAATATGTTATTCTGTGTTTTTTTGTTTTTTTTTTGTGTGCATGACTGAAGTTAGACCTTTTTATATTCACGACTAATAATCAAAGCAAGGTTACGAATGCCCTGGATATCACATGGACTTGTCTTCGTTTTAGGGAATATTATTGAACGAGTCGCGAGTAATTGATTAAAATCCCCACACAATACTCCTCAAAACTACTCTAAACAGTGACACTCCCCAAACCTCTGGCACCCAGGGTAAGTTACGAATAAAGTCTTTAAAAAAAACTTAGTCGAGATCTTTCTTCCTCTTACATGATCTATAATCGTTATTTCATCTTTCACAGATAAAGACAGACTGACTGTACAATGTTGACTAGCACAACATTATTATTTTCTGGGTAATAATAAGATAAAAGAGCTTTCGAACCATACTATAAAACAAGTAGATAAGATAGCTATAATGTGTTTGGACGAAAGGCTATCAAAACCCATTGGGTCGTAAGCGTGTTTGTTCAGGTGACTACGAGTCCTTATACTCTAATTACTCAGGCTTCCATTACAAGGGAAATAGGTCTTGCTTATGTCAATAGCTTTAGTAATGATGGAAAAAACGTTCTGCTTAATTATCTTTGCTGTATTAAATGTTAAACGCTTTAACAGTTTCTATTCTGATTTTTCGTGTTGTTCCATTTAAAAACCACGACCGATTAGCTCAGTGGATAGAGCTTCGGATTACTGTGCGGAAGGTATGGGTTCAAATCCCGGCCGGACCATTACAGGGTCTTTAAAAAATTGAGAAGAAGTTGCTGCCTTTGTTTCTTAAAAATTCATTCATTCATTCATTCATTCATTCATTCCTTCATCCATTCATCCATTCATTCATTCATTCATTCATTACCAGTTTATTCATTCATTACCAGTTTATTCATTCACTCATCCATTCATTAATTAGTCTATTCATCCATCCATTCATTAATTAGTCTATTCATCCATCCATTCATTAATTAGTCTATCCATCCATCCATTCATTCATTGCAGCGCAGGACCTAGGAAGGGGAATAATGAGTTTTCTCCGTTTTGATATAAAACACTTGTGGGACTCAACACTGGGTCTGTTATACAGCTATTTTAAAAAACGTAGAATACTGAATAGTGCATTGTAAGACCGAAATGCATTTTGGACCATGTAATGTTGTTTAAAGTAAAATAAATGGTAATTAGTTATTCAGTTTCTTAGTGCATTCCATTCAAAACTATATAAGAGCTTGTTATGGAGAATAAATATCGTGTACATTTATTTTCTAATTATAATGAGACCCACAATGCTCTTTGGTCTTGGAATACATTATTCAGTATTCAACGTTTTTTGAAATAGTTCTATACCGTAGACTGTGTGTTGTAGTTATCATTCATTCAATCTCCGTTTAAACTATTGGAACAGGGTTTTTCGTAAACATGTATAGATCTACCCAGCCCGAGTAGCAAGCGTTTCTTTTGAGGGAGCGGAAAAAAGTTGTTTTGGGTTAGCTGTGTTATTGATATGGCAGCGCGAAACCTAGAACGAATACATTTTTTTGCACTCGTCTTAGGTTTCGCGCGGCCAAATCAGTAACACAGCTAACCCAAATTAATAAGATAGCAAGTGAAATAATGACCTATGAAAAGCATATGAAATGCATATGGAAAGCCTGTGAAAAGCCTATGAAAAGCCTATGAAAAGCCTATGAAAAGCATATGAAAAGCCTATGGAAATCCTATTTCAATTCATAGGTTTTTCATAGGCCATTATTAATTATTTCACTTGCTATCTAAGTGTTTTGGGTTTGCTGTGTTACCGATTTGGCCGCGCGAAACCTAAGACGAGTGCAAAAAAATGTATTCGTCCTAGGTTTCGCGCTGCCATATCAATAACACAGCTAACCCAAAACAATTTTTTTCCGCTCCCTCAAAAGAAACGCTTGCTACTCGGGCTGGGTAGATCTAAGCATGTTTACGAAAAATCCTGTTCAAATAGTTTAAACAGAAATTAAATGAATGAAAACTACAACACACAGTCTACAGTATATTGTATACAGCTATTTTAATAAACGTTGGATACTGAATAGTGTATTCCAAGACCAAAAGGCATTGTGGGTCTTATTAATGATCAGATGGATGGATGGATGAATGAATGGATGGATGGATGGATTAAATAATGGTTGAATGAATAATGGAATGAATATATGAATGGATGGATGGATGGATGGATGGATGGATGGATGGATGGATGGATGGATGGATGGATGGATGGATGGATGGATGGAATAACGGTTGAATGAATAATGGAATGAATATATGAATGAATGGATGGATGGATGGATTAAATAATGGTTGAATGAATAATGGAATGAATTTATGAATGGATGGATGGATGGATGGATGGATGGATGGATGGATGGATGGATGGATGGATTAAATAACGGTTGAATGAATAATGGAATGAATATATGAATGGATGGATGGA
Source organism: Metridium senile (assembly GCA_949775045.1). NCBI lineage: Eukaryota > Metazoa > Cnidaria > Anthozoa > Actiniaria > Metridiidae > Metridium > Metridium senile. Next base: position 664,425 of record OX459107.1, read on the forward strand.
TGGATGGATTAAATAATGGTTGAATGAATAATGGAATGAATTTATGAATGGATGGATGGATGGATGGATGGATGGATGGATGGATGGATGGATGGATGGATGGATTAAATAACGGTTGAATGAATAATGGAATGAATATATGAATGGATGGATGGATGGATGGATTAAATAATGGTTGAATGAATAATGGAATGAATATATGAATGGATGGATGGATGGATGGATTAATGATGAATGGTTGAATGAATAATGGAATGAATATATGAATGGATGGATGGATGGATGGATTAAATAATGGTTGAATGAATAATGGAATGAATTTATGAATGGATGGATGGATGGTTGGTTGAATGGTTGAATCGGACTGGCTAATCTCCTGAAAAACATTTATTTTGTTATGAAATCTATCGAGACGTACACGATAGTACGCTATATAAAGATAAAGATGCAGCCATGATGGATAGACCAACAATCTAGAGTATTCCCAGATATCCTTAGATTGTCAGCTAAGTGTCTTACGACATGGTTTACCTCTAGACTGCTTGAATGACTAGTGGAATCCCTAACCAAACATAGTCTCAATCACGTCTCATATTCATTTACTTTACATGGGGCAATCATAAAACAGCAAACAAAAACACAGGCTTAGTTTTATCAACAAACTAAGGCTTACCCTTCAATTAAACTAGATTAAATCCACCTTGGATTATTGAACTCATCATAGCACTAGTCATTAGTAATGTGATTAGATGGGATTTACGTCTATGTATTGAGTATTAACAACCGTATAAACACTACCTAGAGGAAATAGGCAGGGATTTAAGTAGGAGTATTAATAGGTTATAATGATTTATTTAGTGATTTAATTGCAGAAAGGTGTCCTTTGTTAGTAGAGGGATGATGCGTATTAATAGCTTTCCTTCATTAATCCACCATTCCGTCTAATCATTGCTTAAACTATTTAAATTAACAGAATACACCAAACGCAACAAGGAATATATAACCCATCATCCACCTATCCATCTAATCATTGCTCCAACTATCACAATGTGCTTTAAATTTAACAGAATGCACCAAACGCAACAAGGCGGCATATATAACCCATCATCCACCAATCCATCTAATCATTGCTCCAACTATCACAACGTGCTTTAAAATTAACAGAATGCACCAAGCGCAACAAGCCATGTATATGTGCTTAGTATGCAATGCGATGCAGGCACACATCGTCTTCACCGATGTTGTTTGTAATCGCTCCGCTATCCATGCGGCTGACAGTCATGATGGGTTGGTATATAACGGCCTAAGCATCTTCGTGTACAAATGCATACACGGTGCTAACAATCATTAGGGTTAAAATACATTTGCTCTCACAGTATCACAATTACTGTAAAGCAATCAGTGAATTCCTTAAGGAAAGTTTTCCTGAGTAGCAATGGACAAAGGATTTAGATAAGTCAGGTAGGATTGACAGGGTAGTCGCTACGATCCAAGCATTTCCGGCGATTCTTTATTATCGTGATTAAAATGAAATCACCATGAAGTAACGTAAGGTTTTATTGATTCACGTTTGACGTCTCGTCGCAGCATTTCCTGTGCGTAATAAACAACGGATCAGCAAATGTCCAAAAATAAACCGCTTGAAATAGACGACAGTTAATCCTTGTGATAACAATGAAATCCTTTTACGTAGAGAGAGGAGGGTTATTAAAGCTAAGTAGTTTTCTGATAGCTGTAATTAGCAAAAACGCGTGCTTGTTGCGTAATTTCGTTGCGTTTCAAAGTGTATGTAAGAGGTAGTCTTGAAACGTGAATATATATTGCTCTTCAAGATATAATATTGATGGAAACTAGCGAGTAAACTAGTATAGGCTGCGTCGGTGTTTGATATAAACGATAGGTAATACAATGAAATTTGTAACACCGTAAAAAATGTTGACTTGACTTTACTGACGTTTCGAGCTTTAGCCCTTCGTCGGAGTAAAAGAGTTGGACGAAATTGCATATTGCTCCTTTTTTGTTGCGTTTTGTGTGCTTGCTTATACAAAGTAATAGAACAAAGAATTAAAATGCGTTCGGTGTAGAAGTGAAATACAGATAACATGATGTTTTTCTCATGTGTCTGTAAGTAATAGAACGGTTTGCTACTGATCTTTCCGCGCATCATGGCGTTTTTACTAATAAAAAATAGGTATTGCGCATGCAGCTTCTATTCCGGGATCAAACATTAATCTAGATTCAATGAACGTGTATTGTATACTCGATTACAAAAAAACGTAACACGCCTTTACGGAAACGTAACGTTTTCTTGGATGAAATAATGAATCTTTTTCTCTATAAACAGGAAGGTTTTCAAATGGTTCAAAATTATACAAAACTCTCACCCATTATCACCTTATTCAACAGTGTTTACGTTTTGTCTAAGACGTATACTTTGTAGACCTAACAAAAGAAGCATGATTTTTTCACAAAAACATTAAAGACTCCTTAAATTAATTAACTATTTTCAGTTTGCACTTGTATCTTTTGGAGTATTGACAAAGACTCGTAAATTGTTCAATTTTTCTAGCATTATTTAACAGTTTTTTTCTTCTCTATTTCCATGTGTATTCTTGGGATGACATTTCTATGGTTTGAGCGGCGCAAAGGTATTGCGTAATTGTTTGCTATAGTCATTCTTATTTGTGCCAACAGACTGTCATTTATTGCACAGTTCATTGTTTTCATGGAATGAGGAACTTCAAAATCAATTAATGAAACTATTGATGGGAAAAATTTCAGTGGAACTTATTGATTGGTCTCTTCGTAACATATTGGCCACGATATTTGTATCCGATAGCTTGCGACTAGTTACTGTTGTAGAGCTTGTGACTGTTACGATGAAATAGTATGAAATAGTTCAAATCGCGACATGCATGATTCGTATGAAGTCGTATTAATAAGAAATCATAAACGAAATTGTTACAAATTGGGTACGATATTTGTATCTGATGATTTACGAGTTACTGTTGAGGAGCTTGTTACTCTTACGATGAAATCGTATAAAATCGTTCAAATCGCGACATGCATGATTCGTATGAAGTCGTATCAATAAGAAATCACAATCGGCGTTACAAACTGGGTACGATATTTGTATCTGATAATTTACGACTGAGTTGTTGTAGATCTTGGTACTCCATGGAATCGTATGATGGAATCGTGTGAGATTTTTCAAATCGTATGATTCGTATAAGGTCGTATATCAATATAGAATCATAATCGTAGGCGTTACAAACTGGGTACGATATTTGCATCTGATGATTTACCACTGATCGAGTTCTTGTCAGTAGAACTTATGATTCAATGGAATCGTATGATTCGCATGATGTCGTTACAAATTGTGTACCAGGATGTCATAACCGATAGTAGCACCCTGTTCTACAGCAGAGAAGTCGCCTCGGTTCTTGCTATAGAATGTGCATGACACGTGCAGTGTCAGTGGCTAGCACATGGCTGCTGTCTTGAAGGAGTCGGAAGCAATCAGTGAAAGCATTCAAAGAACTCAACCCTTAGTCCACCAAAGTGTAAACACCAATCAAGTAGCGTCGGTTTGTCCAACAGTTATCAGACTATAGACATGATAGATTTATTGTGTATTATAAGGTAGTCGTACCTATATTATCGCACACATCCTATTATCGTGCTTTTCGTAAAAAATATAATATATATTCTAAAAAGCTGCTTCAAAATTTAGTAAATTAAAACAATTATGGCTGCTTATTCTGTTGCAACCTACTTTTTTAGTCCACTTTTTTCAATAAACTTTTAAGCAGAATGGAAGATATATATTATTTTTAACGAAAAGCACGATAGTAGGATATGCGCGATAATAGGTACGACTACCTTGTATATTATCAATTATTATATATTATTATATGTATTATTAAAAAAAATATGAGATAATATGTGAGCTCTGATTGGCTGGCTGCCGCGTTTATATAAAACGCCTGTTTGTGTCTGTAATAAACACTCTGAAAACAGCAGGGAACTCGAGAAGTAAAACAAACACTCAGCTACGCCTCGTGCTTCTTTACGACTTGTTCTGCAGCTCCCAGCATGTTTATATCACAGTATAGACAATAGAGACACGCGTGCCTACTACACAATAAAAACCTTGTCGTATAGCCAATCATGTTTAGTCCTACAACGTCTCAACAATCATTAGTATATGCTATTGACATGAATAACGCTTGTATGCATGCACCTCAAATATCCGTGTTCTATTCATGTATGCCCATAATGCCTTTTTACCTTTGAATGAGATTTTGCATTTGAAAACGTTTTTGAAAAAGGTATTTTATTTTTATGACAATTTCAACATTATACTCAAGAGCACACTTTTCCTATCTACACCTAATTGCAAGAACGTTGTCATGCATGACTTTTGTAATTTAGTGGGAAGAATTAACTAACAGAAAAATTACAAGAAGATCACTTATATAAGCTGAACTCTTTCTTTTGTCATTCCTTTCCTACTAAATCATAATGTTTTTTTTTTTCATGTGACAACATTCTTGCAGTTAAGTGTATATTTAAAGATATGAATGAATGAATGAATGAAAACTTTATTTAACGAGGAGACCTCATCACCCTAAGGTGCTTTTCATGAGGGACCTCAAATAAGCCCATAAATTTACAAATTATAAGAATAATAGTATACAAAAATATATATCGTGTTTACTTGGATATAACGCATATTATACTCATGCAGGCTTTATGAAGGACTATATAAACATTATCATATACTTGTATAAATAGGTAGCAAGTTTATCAGAAGTCATTCTACACAAGATTGATTAGTCGTTAAGTCATGTAGATGGTCCTTAAGATATTAAAACGATATCATCGTCTAGCAGGTTAATATATGATGACGTAGTGGCATTTAAGTCCGAGTACAGACCGTGCGTGGGGGAGTTACATCAAAACTTGAAATAATTGGAGACAAAGTGATATAATAATTATATAATCGTCTATCATTTCGGATCTGATGACGTCAATGTATTTAAAGTTGAGTGCGTACAGCACGTGCATAGAACTATTGGAACTAAAATATATATATATATAGTAAAATAACAGATCATTTAAATACCTAGCATTTTTACAAGGTTATGGAATAAAGCTTTTAGCTTTTAGAACTACTACAATAAGCTCTTATGACACTTTTCTAACTCTCTTTTTCCGGCACTTTGAAGAGTTTTAACGAATCTGCGAAATGCACTTCTGAAAAAATAAAAATATATTTTTATTTTTTTTATTGTCGTCTTTAATTGAAATTGTTCTTTGTTTTGTATTGTTCTTTCGTGTTCATGTAGAGTCTATATAATAACAAAACTTACAAAAACACTGCAGACTCTACTTGAACTTGGAAAAAACCGTTCTCGCCGTTCGTGACTGGCATCATTAACTAAAAGCTACACTAAAAAGGAATGACCTCTTAGGTTGTCTTAATTAGATCCTCCATTATCAAACAATGAGAAATGGTTCAAATTGAAGGAAATCAAGATCAATGAAAACGACTTCCAAGGTGATGGACTGTCTTGCTAAGTTTGCGGTCCATCGCGACGCCATTCTCGACATTACAATAGAATAGACAGGAGTGTCACGAAGATGATTTCTTTTGAGGTTTGCGCCTTGTGAAGTACTGCCAAATGACCACCCTTCGAATACTTAATAATGAAGAGAAATAAAAATGGAAACTAGCGAGAAAACTAGTATAGACTGCGTCGGTGTGGAAGATTTGTAAGACGGTAAAAATGATACTTATAACTTTACTGAAGTTTAACGAGCTTAAAAAAAAGGGCGAAAGTGAGGTTAATAATAAAGTGAAATAAAAATGGAAACTGGCGAGAAAACTTATAGACTGTGTCGGTGTGGAAGATTTGTAGACGGCAAAAATTATACTTAACTTTACTGAAGTTTAACGAGCTTAAAAAAAAGGGCGAAAGCGCATAACGTCAGTGAGGTTAATAATGAAGAGAAATAAAAATGGAATCTAGCGAGAAAACTAGTATAGACTGCGTCGGAGTGGAAGATTTGTAAGACGGTAAAAAATGATATTTAACTTTACTGAAGTTTAACGAGCTTAAAAAAGGGAGAAAGCGCAAAACGTCAGTGAGGTTAATAATAAAGAGAAATAAAAATGGAAACTAGCGAGAAAACTAGTATAGACTGCGTCACTATGGAAGATATACGATAGCCAATAAAATGAAATTTGTAAGACGGTGAAAAATAATGCTTAACTTTACTGAAATTTCCAGCTTCTAAAAGGGCCAAACTTCGTTGCGTTAGTATACGTAAAATTAATAATAACGAGAGTTTAACGAAGCCTAAGGACCAGTCGTACGCCCTCGTGACACGCTTGTATCCACTCTAGTTCTATCTATTAAAATATAGTTTCCCCCTAGGCTAGGAAACGTGATAGTTTTACATAAGAAATATTAAGGACTTGGACGAAATTCTATTCATTTGACTGCGCGCATTACAATATGAAAATGAGGTTATGCTTTAAGTGTTTATTAAGAATTAAAGACATGATTAATTCTAATGATTTTGTTGTGCGTTTTGCAAAATTCTAGGTAATGTTGCGTTTTGTGATAAAAGAACATTATTTATATCTTAACAGTCGCTCACTTTCTTCATTTCATTGCGCGCTTTTCCGAGCACAAAACGCAGTTATTTATTTTTTTAAAACGCAAATTTTAATTTTATGTTAAAATTTCACATACGCTTTGCTAGAAACTGAGAGAAAAATATTAAAATTAATTAAAATAAAAATAAACTTCTTGTCAACTAACATCTTTGTGCGCAGAAAAGACTTGCCAACATTGGCTGTTAGCTCTTAGCAACCAGAAGAAATCTACATTACCGCCTGCTTTGAGGCAATATTCCAAGTTCACTATTAAATTTAACAATTGGATGTTTTTTACAACTTTAAATGCATAAAGATATAATATAGACATTAATGAATAGTTGGCAGAGTAGGTCATCTAAACAATACCCCGGGGAAGCCACTTGAATCATCATGATAGTCAGTTAGTTAGAAAATTCTATTAAGGAATTTTTGTTCTTATATCAGCGTCAAATTTGACGTTTAAATGAGGACAAATGGCTTTAAAATAACAATAAAAAAATGCCAATCAAACTAGTCGTCCTAACTCGATAAAATCAGCCATAAAAGTGACACGAATGTTTGGCACGCCTTGGAAAGAAGTTTGGCAAAGAGACGGAGATACTGTCGACTATTGTCAGAAAAAAACCTGGAAAGCGTCACTGCAATATGAACGAAAAAAATGTTTGGCAGAATTAGATGTTGTTTATATTACTGTAAACTGTATTCCTTATTAAACCGATAAATATGCTTAATAATGGTTATCAGCAATTATTTCATCTAGGTTAATATACTTTAATAGGATTTTACTTTTTTTAATGAAGTTGTGGAATAGTTCGATGCAGTTTGTTCAACCTTTACGAAATCGCGCAAAAATCTGATTCCTCATGCGATTTTGCAGCGCGTTTTCATTGTTTTCCTAGCACTATTACCATTAATTGTTAGCACCAACTCGCAAAAACCATAGTTCAGTAATTGGCAGCCCTAAAACCTGCAATACGATACTGAATTTCGTAGAGAAAAATGCGCTACATCTTTCAAGAACAAGGGAAGAAACGTTTGCACGCTAGGGTTAGCACAGAATATGTGACTATTTTTTTGTTTTTTTAAGATAGCTTGCAGATCAGGTTTATGCGCGTTATAAATTAGTGGGCAAATAAACTTCATCTTGTTATTCTAAGCATTCAAAAGTAGCTGGTACCTTGCAAAAACGTTGTAAATAATTAATGAGATATGTTATTAAAACCTTTATTCTACCGACACTCCACAAACTCAATTATTTCATAAAACACGGGTGCAATTATTACCTTTAATGATGCTGTTTTCGTATTATAATCATGCAAAATTAAATTACAAAAAGTGTTTGAAAAATTGTTTACCGCGTACTTTTTATAAACAACCGTGATCGACTGATTCAGTTTTAGTGTAAAATAACAATAAAATGTTTTTTTGGCAGCGGTTTTGGAGTTGTTTTAGTTAAACAATGCATGGTGTTTCGTTGGCATGGAATTTCGACCTTTTTTGAGTCACTATTTACAAAGTGATTTACAACAAAGTAATTATTATGATTATAGTAAACGGCTTTAGTGGGTTTTGCTCTACGATTTTGTTCATAAAAACTACACATAGATCTATCATTTTTGAACATTTGCAAGACTAAAATGTAGCATTTCTCTTATCGTTTATTTTACAACGGGGACGTCTTGCTCCATCTTTGAACAAATAAATGTCCTTCACGGATAACTAACATTCTGTTAGTGGACATTGTTTTTCTTATAATAAATTAAAAAACAGTTTAACTTCTATTCTGTTTTTGGTTTCACAGAGGGTGATCTCGTCTCTCTATAATCATCATCATCTTCATCATCACTGCGTTCTTCTTTAACACCATCAGCGATTTCATGCTTCTTGATATTCATCTCGGCGGCGTGCCTTTTCCGCCATTTCGTACGACGATTTTGAAACCAAACTTTAACCTGACTCTCCGTCATTCCCAGGGAATATGCCAGCCTCGCGCGCTCAGGGCCAGCCAGGTATTTCGTCTGTTCAAATGTCTTCTCTAAGGCAAAGATCTGGTGTCCGCTGAATGTGGGTCGAGAGTGCTTGCGTTTGCCGTTGTGATCAGTTTCTGTACTTGGAGGAGAAGCTAGAAGGAAAGTTTTAATAGACAATGCGTTAAATTATTGTCAAGTCTAACGTTTACTTAAAACATTTCCACAAAATTAAAGTTTCAATTACTAAATTATTGTACTTCATCACTTAATTAAATAGCTAAATTTGCCGAAGATTTTTAATTAGCGCGTACAAGAGAAAAGCAAAAGACATTGATGATGAGATGTGGCCTGCGCTGTGCAAAGGTTTTAGTTATTGCGGAGTGAAGACTTGAGTGTTCACATTAACCCATATTGACCTTATTTACACGACGACAAACATTCAAGCAGAGAAAAAGCGGTTTTCAAGACGATATACTAGTATGTGATGGTTGCTGTTGACCTTAATCAAGTAGAGAGACATCTCAAGATATTTCATGCCTTCAAGTTAACAGCCTTTCGCAAAGTTTACCGCTCGTTCATGACTTTCTCTTTCATATCCTGTGTCTTTGTTCGCTGTAAAAACATTGATTATACGTTCGCTTTATGAGAAAACGGCAGTTTTATAAAGGGATTGTTAGCGCAATGATGTCAAGGATTACAGCAGTAATCGGCGTTTGTACGACGGTAGAGATGTTTGCATTGTGGATACTGATACCAATACGGCTACAAATTGACAAATTATTGACGCCTTACAAACGGAATGAGACTGCCTTCCTTTTTGTACATTCCGCTCAATGTTTGGTGTTTTTGAGGTCAGTGTTTATTGCTAATAACTTCACCACAACATGAAAACCAACAGCGTAACTTGTCAAAGTCAATTTAATATCAAATCTTTTTGTCTCACTTTAAAGACATTAAACTCTAACAGCATCAGATAATTTCCAAATTGAAAGGTCTAACACGGTTTTGTACACTTTGTCACCTCTAAAGTGAAGAGGAACGCTTTAAAGTGCACTGCACTGTGGAGTACTATTGAATCAACCATAGATATAAACAAAGCCATCATTAACATGTTTTAATTAACATTGCGTATTTAAGGGTCTTTCACTGTAATATATCTAATACGATAATATGATTATAGTAATTATAACTAGCGATAATCTATTACCTGTAAATCTATCTCTCCACGAAGGGTGCACCAGCCCAGACCAGTAGACCGGTAGCGCGGGTCGATATTCAAATCCTCGGCTTGGGATATAGTAAGGACGGTGTCGCGCCGGTAAGTCAGGCGAAGGTGAACGCGGTGGCGATTTCTTCCCTGATCCACCAAGTATATTATCGATAGAATGAGGTATAATAGGTTTGATAGCGTGTACTCTAGCTATTGGACTTGCTAGCGGTGACTTGGAGGTATTTAGTACCGGAGAATAAGGTGAAATACCAAAAGATTTCAGCTCGATGTAAGGATGCATGGTGTAAGGTCGATCCATAGTCGTACTCTGTGCACCCAGCTACAAGACTGTATCGATGTGCAAAGTGGCTAACGTTAATAAACTTTCGTTTACATAAATAGAAATGTGTCTGCCATCGAATCGACCAACCGTAAACTCATGATTGACACTCTGCCATGACAAGTATTATTTGATATAGTGGACATGTATCGTTTCATAGCGAATAATGGACTAGATAGAAAGCCATGACTCCTTCCTATTGGCTCATTCATTGGCAGGTGATTTGCTGAGGAAGCCAGTTGAATGCTACTGGGGGTGATTAAACTACCTATACTAAATTGTAACATATTAAGTGAACATCACTTAAACTTGTAGAAAACTTAACTTTAGAACATTTTGAAATCTGCCCAATCTAAAGAAATGATCTTTTTGTGTTTTTTTTTTTGCTATTTTTCAGGTCGTTTTTTTGGCGAAATGTCAACGTAGGGTAGAAATTGTTTCTCAGTGACAAGCGTATCACATTGGTTAATTGCCAATAATCTAAACAATTAACATTCGCTTCTAAATAACCACGAATCGGCTGATTACTATAGTATAATAGATCAATTAATCGCGACCTAGCAGTAATCTGCAAACTTTCTGTTAATCCCTCAAAGTCTTTCCAATCTCATAGCGGTTATTAAAGCGATATACCACAGTAGCTAGAGAACATTGGTATCGTAATTAAAGCTACTGTATTGCTCCACCTGTGGGCACAGGAAACATTGAATAGGATAATGATTTCTGTGACTTCTCGATTACAAATGTCAAGTGGCGAGCTCTAAAATGTACCCAAGGCAAATTAGCGACATCGAACTTGAACATTGAAGCATATAGCATATAACAAAGGCAATATCATAAGTGATATATATATCGTACTTCTTGCGCTATTAGGCTGTAAAGCATAGATTTTAAAAGGCACTTACAAGGCTTACAATATCACTTACGATAGACAAAAACCCGATAATTACTTAAATTAAAAATCCAATTAAATCCTGCTTAAACACAGTATATATAATGTACATATTTTTAAATCTTCTAAGTACCTCTTGATTCATCAACAACGATCTCAGTTTTTTAATTAATCAAGTTATATTGCTTGATTGTAATGTTAATGTCGCTAAAAAAACTAGTATTCTTAATAGTGGAAGCTTAATGAATTGGGGAGTTTTGTTTGTTGTTTGGTAGGAAAACGTTTTGGCACCTCTACCGACACAGTAATTAACACATTCTACTCATAAACAAACATTTCAAATGGTCATAATTGGAACTACAATTAATCAGCAAAACTATTTACAGTAAAGAACGGAATAGTACTTCGTAGAAATACTAGGAAACAGCGCTAGTGATCTATTGATTAATACGCAATAGTTATACGGTGTTTACAAGAGTATTCTAATAAGGTCGAATACAGTTCCACATTCTGGCTAGGTATCTAATGCTATACAAACAAAGTGGGAAATGTGCGTTCTCTTCCGATGAAAAATCAGAAATATAAAATGTCTTCAAAATGTTTATTTTTGGCTAATTTATTGCCCTATATACATCAATATACAAGCGGGCGTTAGATCAACAATAGCAATTACATACATTCGATTGCAAGCGGGACTTTGTTTCAAAAATCCTTGTCGCAACCAAAGCTGCAATTGTAAGCGCATAGAGACGATGCGATTTAAATGCGTTATATAAGCAGACACTATCCCACCACTGTGATTGTAATTAAGTTGCGCGACTGCAGTATGCGGTCAGTACAGGTAGTTAATTGCAAAGCGCATTGAAACGATGTGAAATGCGCTATGCAGATCAAGCTAAATAATCCTAATCATAATCATACACAATTACATTACATACTGACCCTCCCCTGCGAGTGTAATTAATTGGTACTGAGCGCACTTTATAAAGCGAATCGATAACTTGGAATTTTGCGAGCTATCTCGAGGTTGTAGGTTATTACCCTAGAAAAGGATATGGACGACTGAAGACATGTGATTGTCATAAATTTGTACAGCGCACCTTTTATGGTGGCATGGTTGGCCGAGTGGTCAGCACCGGCCTTTTACCGCTGTGATCTAGGTTCGATTCCTAGCTCGTGCACCGGATCATACACTTGTTCAAAAAAGGTTGATGGGGCGAATGGTGGGTAATTTTTCGAATTTCTTCTTATTCCATTCTAAATTACCCAAACACCGTTCAGCGATGACCAAAGATGGGTGTCTATAAGTTTTCGCTGAACGGTGGAGGCATTGTTTGGGTAATTTAGAAACGAATAAGAAGGAATTCGTACGAGGGTTTTTCCTCCCTCAGCAAAAATCAACATGTGAGGAGTGATGTATGAAAAATATTTAATGTAGAGGTAGTGAGTGTGAATGCCAGCAGGACAATAACCACTATGCATGTGGATCTGCAGTGGAAAATACTAATATTATTATTAAGTCAATCACTTTGTGAATTATATTGACGGTGAACGTTGCTACCCCTCTCCCCTTATTAATAAGTGAATGTCCACAGAAAATGAACATCGATCGTTCAATGAACCATCATTATATACCTTATATTGTCAAGGAATAGTGAGCATTAGTTAATCCCCGTATTTTAATAATCATCGTAATCATAGCATTATATTACATTCTATATTTATAACTTATTCTATAATAATTATAATAATATATAAGGATGTTTTTAATAATGTAAGATTTGTTTGATTACTAGATAGACGCACAGCGTCAAAACAAAGCTTCAAAAACCAGTTTTGGAAGATAATCCATAACATGCTTTTGAAACTCGAACGTATATATATATATATGACTAATACACCTGTTTTCAAAACTCGTTGTCGCACCCGAAACTATACAGTCCACACTCTGAAGCTTGCAAAGGATGTCGATAATATGAACATTTGTGATTTGTTAGTCGGGTTTTTTTTGGAAAGAAATATGTGTTTCATCATCTACTACTGCAACAATTTGTTATGGTCATATACGGCACAAACACGTACAGCTAAAATATACTATGAATACATCGATAACAAGAGACGAAATAACGCCATCCTTTGCAGGTTTCAGAGTGTGGACTGTAGCTTTGATTGCAACAACCATTTGTGAAATAGGTGTATAATTATGGATTCTTTAGCTTGGGCTTACTTTATTTTTGATGGTGATTAAGTATTAAAAACTCGTATTACGAATAACGATTATTAACGAAATAGCTCAGTATAGAAATCTTAGTTAAATATAATTATGTTGTAGATATTTTGGGTTTCCTGTGCTTTTAACAATAATTGATTTCTAACTGATTATGATACCAGATAATCAAGGGGGCATTGTTAGCTAAAAGGTCCTGGAAACATGAAATATCGATATAATGATATACAAAATTACTCGTAAGAACCCTAGTAAATACCAACACTGCAACAATCGGCTCAACTATAGACTCACTAATCCTTCCAATACCAACAACCCTCAACCGCTAGTACTACCTCTTGACCTCTTCTAAAGACACCCACAATTCATCTTTTTACAATGCCCCTTAAAAATGACAGCCTTGAAAACAATGATTACATCCACTCAATTTCTATTACATCCTATTCCATTCTCAACATCCTTCCATTCATTCAATCAACGATTCTCATTATCCTTCCATTCATTCCAGATCATGTCTTTCTATTCCTTCCTTCCTTCCTTTGTTTTATTTGTTTTTTTTCTTCTTCTTTTCTTTCTTTTCTTTCTTTACTCTTTTCTTTTCTTTCTTGTTCTTATCCGTGTTCTTCAGTCTAATGTCTTGGTTGTGATATCAAGAAATTATCTCTTGGTGAAATGTTCTTTTTGTGGTGGTGGTGGTGGTGGTAGTTATCGATCTGTCCCTTGCTTGCTTTGTTTCTCGTTATCTTGAACGCAGTAAACGTTGTAGCATTGTGTCTTTGTATATATAGTGTATTTCTTGTAATTTTTCTGTGTAGTATTTTTATGTTGTCTTTCTGTGTAGTATTTTCTTGTTGTACTTCTGTGTAGCAATTGCAGTAATTTATTGTATTTTCTTCTGTTGTACCTCTGCATGTGTAGTATATCTTGTCTTTCTATGATTTGATTGCATTTATTTCTTGTGCCTTTTTCTGCGTAGTATTTTGTTGTCTCTGTGATTTGATTGCAGTAATGTATTGTTGTTTATCTGTGTATTCAATAGTCTCATCTTTGTATCAATTACTGTGTTATTCTCTAGTGTATCTATTGTAGTTATAGTTTTTTCTTGGTTGTCTTTAATGTAGATTAAATAATGTTCTTGTAATCATATTATGTACATATTGATTGGTCTATACACAAGTGATATATTCAATGTACTCATCAGTAATGCCATTGTGGGTTAATCCTGCAAACAGACAACAACGTATCAGTTAGATACACCTATTTCAAGCAACGTTGATCATCTGCAAATAGTTGATCTGAGACCGATAGGAATTTTGGGATTGTAATAGTTAAATAGCAATATAATAATAATTTCATTCTAAGCGCACCACATGCAATGTCAGTGCTCTTACAATTAATATGGAAAAAAGAATAAAGTAATGAATATGAAAATGTAAATGATTATAGTAACAATATGGAAAATACTGATGATAAGAATAGTAATTATGCGGAATACCTAGGAATTAAAAGAAATGTCTGTACAGGAAAAGGTCATCGTTCGTCTTACAAATGTCATAGGTTTGGACCAATGCCGGCCGCAAACCAAATCTCCCAAAACAATCACTTTTCCCATATTTAAGATCAATAACTTTTATCAATTTATAGATACATGCAGTTTACCATTGATGCATGCATGGGATTCCTGTGGTTAATTTATAACAATTTGGTCACCAACACCATGCACAATTGATTGGGTTCCCTGTGTAATGTTTACACCACACAGCGGGGTTCCTGTGTTGGGTCAAAATAGTAGAATGGGATCCCTTTGTAATGTAAGTGGGATTCCTTTATTAAAGGTTATTAGTAAAGAAGTCTACAGGGTCAGTATCAATTAAAAAGCTGTTATTATTATCATTATTACAATAATTAATATATGTTGAGACTTTTAAATGGGATTATCAATGGCTTTAACACTGGAATGGTTTTAAAGAACACTTGAATGGTTTTAAAGAACACTGGAATGGCTTCAATAACATTTGAATGGTTTTTTAAAAGGATTTTTTGACATACAAATTAGTGGTTACACAGTGCATATATATATTGTTGTCGGTGCTTTATTAGTATGTATTGTTGTCGTGTTGATGATTAGGATGATGATGATAATGGTAGTGATCATGGGCATGTAGTGATGAATGTAATGATGATGATGATGATCACATACACGGCAAAAGTAATGATAATGATGATGATGATGATGATGATGATGATGATCACATACACGACAAAAGTAATGACGATGATGATGATGATGATGATGTTTGTGGTGAATGTAATAATGGTGGTTACAATGATCACATCCAAGATGATAGTAATGATGATGATGTATAATGACAATGACAGTGCAGATAATATTGATTAACTATTATTAACATATATTAACAGCTTAGACTGACCTACAATGACTGACGACAAGGGGGCTTTATCAAGGAGGGACCTAGTCCTTCCCCTCCATCACATCTGGGGCTGTAAAGGAGGTGTATAAAACATCATGGAGGCATTAATCAGATTAGCTCACAAGTATGGGTGCTACAATGTATATGCATGGCGAAAAAGACATTACCAATCATTCCACTTATTGTTATGTAAATGCAACTCCTTGTGTTTTGATTAGTCAAATTCAACAAATATATTTAAACTTGATATAAGAAAAATTGAATGGTTTGAGCTATCACATAAGTGATGTTGATGAGCTGTGAACATTGGGGTGGGTGTAGTCATGAGAAATACTGTTGGTGATGTAGTTAGCTCAGGTTGTTGAAACATCAGACACCAACAGTCTTTCCCAAGACTACACACACGTAAATGATCAGAGCTATCCAATTCATTAATTAATATCACATCCATAAAAAATACTCGATTCTGATTGGATGACGAACTGTGAATTTTTAGTTAATACCGTGCAATTAATTAATTGCACAAATCCGGGAACTTTGCTTTTGGATACCTTTCAAATAGCTGTACTTTTATTCTCAGAAACTCGTATATTTTTATAGATGTGATATTAACAGGAAATTACACCTATGTTCTCGAAGAATTAATGAAAAATACCGCTTGTATTTGATGAAAGTGAGTTAATACCACTCGTGCTACGCACTCGTGGTATTAATTCACTTTCATCAAATATGCGCGGTATTTTTAATTAATTCTTCTCGAATGGTGTAATTTCCTATACTAATTATCAAATTATTATATCAAATTACTGAAACTTTGTGCGGAAATGGAATGGAAATTTAGGAGGATCTTAAACTCATTGGCATCCAAAGATATTTTTCATGAGCAAACTTGCAGATTACATGTGTATCATATTACTAGAAGAGATTGAAATTATCATTAATATTGAAGATAGTTCTTACCAGTCTTGGATGTATCTAATCTTAAATGTAGAAACACAGGCTGAAAGATACAATGATTATTGACATTAGAAACGGCAACATATATAGGTAATTAGATAAACACACAATTCTCATTCTCATCCATTAATGTACATTATAAAGGCCTGATGTGGCCCTTGGTGCGAAGGAGTTATAAAACACACCGTTTCCATTAAATGATCCACTATTCAGTATCTACTTTGAGGTGAAAAGCCAACTGGCTTTGTATAGTTTTTTAGTTAACCCAGTTGGCTTGCACCGTCATATTACAAGGATAAATAATAATACATGTAATAATTTGTGAACATAATGGTGCAAATAAAAAAAATGTCATTGTCATTTCCTCTAGCTATAAGCCGCCACCAAAATGTATCAAAATTAAAGTTTTTACCTTGTGATCTCCCATGCAGACTTTCTTGCCCATAGAGTCATATGTAACTTTCCTGTCATCCTACAAGACAGATGAGACAAGATGAGAGATGATTTTTACGGAGTTACAAATTTCATTCTATTATATACCTATCGTTTATATCAAACACTGACGCAGCCCATAATACACTGTATAATAGTTTACTTGCTAGTTTCCATTTACTAACTAAAAGATCTTAGACTACATGTACAAGAGCTTAGGTCTCTATCGATGTGTCAGTTTTTGAATCTTGAGAATATGGAATAATAAATGTTTGAATATAAAATATATGAGAGAAGGTTTAAGGCCATGTACTACTGTATTTATTTGGATCTTGAGCTTTTGTCGGACGCCGACATCATCAGAAGATAAAGTGAAAAATTACACGAAATTTACATAGTTATGCGACTAAAAGTGTCAAAAATATATATTAAATGTGTAATTCACCTAGAAGGGGATCAGGTATCCTGGCTATTGTAAATTTACCTTAGGGCATGTTATTAAACAAATAAAATATCTATTAAATCACTTACCTGTTTGATGATATTTAAGAATGAATGTGATAACAGGACACGATCACACCAAGATGGACACCTAAAGTAATAATAGAAAATGATAACAAAGTAAGAAAGAATGGTTTAAACCCAGGTGTAAGTGATTATGGTGGGTGGGTGTAGTCTCAAGAAAGACTGTTGATGTTAGAGATTGAGATTTGAATGGTTTAAACCCAGATTTAGTGATGATGATGGTGAATTGTGATCGTCTGGATGTGTGTAGTCTTAACAAAAACTGTTGATGTTAGTTACTGAAGTTTGGGTGGTTTGAACCCGGGTGATATAAGCATGATAAAATGTAATTCAGGATTTTAACCTTGAATTGTTGTAAGCTGTTCCTTCCTTGATATCATCACTAAATGGATATCTACAGGGAATAAAGACAAACACATTATCATCTACAAAATAATATGTGCAAATGTTACATTGCCAACACTAAGTATTTTAGTCTCAAGATATCACATATATTTAAAATTAAATATATACCGTAATAAATCATAAGGTAAGATAAGATAATAAAAGAAAATTTATATTGTACTTACGTAGGAGAAAAGGTAATAGTGTATTCAAATAACTCATCTTTGAAGTCATTATGCTCTTTGTTATATTTCTGGAATCTCTTCCCATTATCATTTGAAAAATGACTCTGATCTTGAATTATAAATTTACGCTGTTCCAATGTCAGAACAATCTGTAAAGAATAGGATGATTAGAGTTTTATGATATATCTGAGTTGTTTCTGATAGACAGTGATGATGGTGGCAATGATGATAGTGGCAATGATGATGGTGCCAATGATGATAACAATGATTAAAAGGAAACAATGGCAATAATGGTGACAATGATTGTGTTGATAACAATGATGACGATGACAATGATTGTGATGATAATGATTATGATCAATGATTATGGTGATGATAATGAGAATGATAACAATGATGATGACGACAGTTATGATGATGATGATAATAAGGAAACAATGGCAATTATAATGGTGACAATGAATGTGATGATAACAATGATTATGGTGATGATAATGATAGCAACGATAATGATACTTATAACAGCATGATTATTAATTAGTTACTGTACCTTATCAGATGATTTTTTATCTCTATATATAATTTTTGAAGGATTATTTTCCCCATCCTTCCTGATATGTTGAGAGTGAAGACCAGCACACAATGACTACAAAAATACAAGTAATTACTCATTTGTTATATGTTAATAATATTATTGTAACTCACCCAAATTCAAATGACTGATCACAAAATAAGAGATTCAAGTCAAATACTTAGCAAGAGGTAGAAAATCAGTAGATGTACCTCAACAACAGACTTAGTATCAAGTCTAAAATTAAAATCTCCAAAGAGAACAGCAGGTTCCTTGGGTAAATGACCATTGTTTAAACTAGAACAAAAAACAACATATAAACAATAGTAGTTGGCATGATTTAGTATTGTATCTCATAGTGACTACTTCAATTATTTTAAATATATAAAAAAGTGATTGATTTGATAATTACTATAATAAAAGAGAGACTTACTTGTCAACAATGTGGTTAAGAGCTCTTTTCCTGTTTTTACAGTACTCTGATGGTGACTACAATAACAAAAAATACATATTTGATTATCACTTATTTTTTTATTTCACATTTCCTTCCTGTGAAGGCAGGGACACCACAACAGCTTGACACCAATTCTCAGTGAGGCCGTGTTGTGTAGATATCAACATCATGATGAATGAATAAATAATGAATGGATAATAGTGTTTTATACAGTTCCGCCTCAGTGACCACAAATAATAGTTCCAAGTCGAGGTTAGCATTGCTGCGCATGATAAATTATAGTTTTGCTATACACATCAACTCAACCTAGACTTGAAAAAAAATTATTTGTGGTCACTGAGCGGAACTGTGATAAGGACTATTATCTATTATCAACCTGAAAGTTTACATAACATTTACTTATTTAATGTTTCAAAATAAAAAAATTCACTTTTAGAATGTTGATAAATAATAACAATTATAACAAAAGAAGTCAGTAATAAATAATAGATAAGTTTCTACTTACAGCTTCAATGGCTTCCAAATTAGATGCATCATGGAAAAGATGAATGTTAAGAAGATCAAACACACTACAAATGAAAAAATATTTACATATCACTAAGTCATGTTGGGTTTCCTGTGTCACACCTAGACAGAGGTAGCCTTAGAAAGCATGGTTTTTCTGTGTTACAAGTCATCACAGGAAGTCCAATAATAGTTAGCATGGGTTGCCTGTGTTACAAGTCACCACAGGAGTTCCAATAGTAGTTAGCATGGGTTATCTGTGTTATGAGTCAACACAGGTAGCCCAATAAGTGTTTCCTGTGCTACATGTCACCACAAGAAGTCATATAATATGTAGCATGGGTTGCCTGTGTTGTGAGTCCATGCAGGTAGCCCAATACTAGTAATTATGGGTTAGCTGTGTAATTTATCACCACAGGTAGCCCAACATTACCTGTTGTTTATCTTCCATCTTGTTCTGGTATAGCCTTTGCGAGACCACTTAGACTGCAAATAAAAATATTGTTAGACCAAGTCTATCAATAGATTAACATTATGCTAGACCTAGTTAATAGAGGGGCTATGGCTAGATCTATGACTACTAATGTATTGCTGTAGTACATTTCCATCCAAATCGAAAACCACTGGGAATAAAAATTTTGTTCCAAAAATGTTCCACGTGATATTGAAATACACAAGACATACATAGATTTTGTCTATAAATTGTGTAAAACAAAATATGCTTACCTGTGGAAAGAATTCTTTAGGAAATTTGATTTTTTCCAACAGATGAGCATCAGTAAGATCTCCAACTGATATGTGCTCTCCTTCTATCGACTCAAACTTAGATTCTAAAACACACAAAAACAACACATCAACATTAATATGCTGTATTTAATTTGTGCAATAATAATAATAGTAATAATAAACAGATGTTTTAACAGCATGACCCATCAGTGCAAAGAAACATTTTTCAGAAGGGGTCCTGTATTATTGTATTGCAATGTGGTTAGTCAATAATGAAGTATTTGTATTTGTCGACAGTCCTTCAGACAATGTTGTTCTCATTAAAATAATGTATTTTATTGCATTTTATATATGAAAAATATAACAACATATTAATGGCATAAAGTAATAAAATGTCTATCAGTAAAAAAATAAAATAAAAAATATATAGATAATGAGATAAGTAAAAAAAAAAAAAAAAATTAAATAAATAGATAAAAAATATATAAATAATTAGATAAATAAATAAATAAATAAATAAATTGTACAAGTCAGTAAGTTAAACTAATTCAATGTGAATTCATTGTTATCATTGCTAAAAAATGTTTTCCCACCAATTTAATATCAAATCATGAAAACAATATTTAGATTTTTTAGGTGTTACGTACCTGTAAAATTCCATACAGAAAGGTTTGAGATAGACCCCTTGACAAGATAAATACAGCCCAAGGCCTGTAAACAAACAAACAACAGTAAGACATGGTTTTTAAAGGACACCTGCAGTATATCGTCCATTTGGTTGACTAAGGGACGAACCATTTAATATTTGTAGGGGGGTGGGTTAAATCCCCCCAGTGCAACGTCAATAAGGCAAAAAAATATAGCTTGGTACAGCAAAAAAAATATCCTGCAACACTGGAGGGCAGAAAATGTTTTTGAGCACACTGAGAAATCTACCCATCCCCCCTACTAAAATCATATGGTCCATCCTTAACAAACTAATATCAATCAGATGACAGAATATTGGTATCTATATCAGATAAGACTAAAAGGTTTGGATATTGAATGAGAGAAAACCTTGTCAATATTCATACTGTTACATTTACAAGTAAAGATAAATATAAACAGATTCCCTTTCCTTGATTAATGACAAATAAAACACAACATCTGAAGAAATAGATATGGGTAGTTATATTGTACACTATATAGTACTATTGGAAGTTGATTACTTTAGAAGTACACTCTCAATATGGAATACAAAACATGAAATAAAAATTGTGAAATCCATGTTAATAATAATAATACTTTATTTCTTAAAAAAACGCATTTAAAACTCTCAATGCTTTTTACATGATAAATATATATATATAGGAAATGGAAAAACAATGAAAAAAATTATGAAAACGAACGAAGAAAAATGTTTAAAACTTTGTATTTACATATGAGTAAAAAGAAAATTTTAAATTAAATCTATAATTTAGGTGTTAAATAAAAATGTTTTAGTTCTCTTCTTAAATATTTCAACTGAGGAATTTATGCAGTTTATGCTAGTATCAAGCATTTAGAGTGAACTTATGTGGTGTCATGTCATGTCATGTGATAGTGTTAAGTAATATATACAATATGGGCAGCCGATCTGTACAGGATATAAAAAGGCGAATCGAAGACAAGCAATTGTATATCACATACATATCAGACGTGAATATTGTATAGTACACGTCCAACGTTTACTTAGTTCTTTCATATTTTACTAAAATTGTCAAGATAAAAGGATATTTAGTCAAGAAAATTCAATGCAAATCAGGACGATTTTGTATCTAAAATACAACCTTTGTCAGGGACGTGATTTCTTTTGTTAAATTCTCATGAATTATTCATGAATTTTATAAGACGTGTATATTACATATTATATATCTACAAGTTGACCTAAACCTTAAGTACAGCACTCTCTTTAAAAGAAAATTTCTTGTGACAGAGGTAATATAAAAATATTGCTATTTTTACTTTCCATATTTTCCATTCTACATTAGCTAAAGGTCTTAATATCTAAATGTGTCTCAAGAAGCCACAATGATTTGATTAACATCATTTGTAATATAACCCAAGTGTTGACCATTATTGACAGAATACCTCCCACAATTGTAAAATTCATTAAAAGCATAAAACAATTATTCCTTTTAAACATGTTTTATTTGAATTTGTCCTACAGTGAGGAAACTGGAAGTGCAAACATTGTTTTTTTCAAGTAATTACTTTGTGAATATTCTACTGCTCTGAAACCTCCAAAAATAAAGCATTGAGTTCAAATACACTGAGTGTTCACAGTACATCTTATTTCAGATCTATTCGCTGAAAAAAAAAAACTATAAGTGATCACGATTTGCGATAAGGGGAAAGGAGACACACATAGGATATAACCTATCTAGGTTAACTTTTTAGTTATTATAGATAGCCTGTATCTAAATTCCTGGTAAAATAACCATAGTCTAATGTGAAATATGTCATAAGAGATACTAAATAAAGTATATGCCTATATCTTAGGGATATACCCTAGGGGACAAGGGGATTTGAAAGACATGTAGGGACAGAAGGAATAACCACTTGGGGGCATGGGACAACTAAGGGATATTGAGGGATACTTAGTGGAGAAGGGACACAGGAGGAAGGACAGGGGAAATGGTAGGACAGTACCAGACATGAGTGCACTGTAAATACTGTTTAGTACCTCATTCATCTGCTCAATATTTAAAATAGATTAATATTTAGCATAAAATAAAATTATCAATTGAAATGAAGATGTTTCTTGGAAGATTAGTGACAGGGAAATTAATCATGATGTTTTGCATAAGGGGAAGGAAAGAAAAATCTGAGATTAGAAGAAAATGACTTAAAGATCAACTCAGCTGCTGAGAATTCCTGATAAAAAACATGTGATCTATTAAATGATGATATCAAGTGATAAGAAAACTGATGCTACTTGCTATCACTTTTAATTCTTTCTCACATAATAATGTTGTAACATCAATTTCATTTATTATTTCTGTACCAAACATGAATTATAAAAACAGTTTTCAGCATCATTATTTATTATGACTGCGCCAAAAATTAATTATAAAAACAGATCTCGGCATTACCATTTATCAGTTCTGCGCCAAAAATTAATTATAAAAATAGTTTTCACCATCATCATTTATTATGACTGCGCCAAAAATTAATTATAAAAACAGATCTCGGCATTACCATTTATCATTTCTGCGCCAAAAATTAATTATAAAAATAGTTTTCGGCATTACATCATTTCTGCGCCAAACATGAATTATAAAACAGCTCTCAGCATTATCATTTATCATAACCGCGCCAAATACGAAGTACAAAAACGGTTTTCAGTATTATCATTTCTGCACCATTGTGAATTATATAATAAGTTGTAACCTAATGAGAGTTGTGCTGAGGTGATATTTAAAAAACATATTTATTGGATGGAGGAAATAAGATGCATAAATATGAATTAGACAAGTGTACAACAATTATTCATATTATTTCATTGTGTCAAGGGTGAAACACCTGCATTGTTAATGCTGAATATTCATGATTGTACAATTTTAAAGGATTCTGAATTATTGTTTGCCTCTTAAGCAGGTGTATTAGAATCTTTGATACAAATTCTGCCAAAAATAGTCCTTTGCCCTTTTATAAAATAATAGAAATTGCACTGAAACAAAAAATAAACATTTTAGTAAAAGTACATTACAGTATTATTGTCATTTCATCCGTTTTGCAATTAAAATTAAAAGTAAACAAAAGAAATATGCAGAAATGGAAGTAACAATAGAATTTTTGAATTTTTGCCACTATCGTTGATTTGATTTTTTGTTTGTCCAAGCAGACTAGTAAAGTTAATTTGATATAAAGAGAGAAATCTCAGACAAATATGTCCTAGAAATCACATAAAAGAGAATAGCTAATGCTCTCATGCTGAGAATGACTCTCAGCTTTTTATGATCAATAAAAATGTTAAGAGGCTAAAGTAAATGACGAACATATGATATCTTGACAAACTTGAGGGGAAACAAGCTTAAATATTCAATGATTGAAGGTCTTCATTTATGAAAACAATATTTCATTATTTGTCGTAAGTTAATCAAAGCGTTGGGAATAACAGTCAAATGCCATATGGTGATAAGCCTTTATGATATGGTGGCAGAGAATACATAATTATAGTGAATCTAAAAATAGTTCATAAATATATACATACATGTACAATTTGAGCTAGGGAAAACATTCAACTGCCAGTATTGAAATTACCAAATAGAACATTTGATCATGAATCTATTTGGTAAAAACAATTCTTGCATGTCATTTTTGTTATTAAAGTTATTTATTCACTTGTGTTGTAAAGGAGGGCATCCATGTGTGAAGAAAACAGAGAAATATTATTCAAATATCCTGTAGTAGTTAGATGTCAAAAATATTTCTTATTTATACAAACGTCTTACTGTATATTGTTCAACATTCTTGAAATCTTGGTCTACCCAGGCACAGCGTATAGGAAAGCGTTTCTTAATCTCATCGTGATTAAAAAATCTCCTGAAATAAAAAAAACAGATTTGATTTTTTTTAATACGTTGAATTCATTTATTTTTTTACGTTCTTTGTAAGATTATAATGAAAAATATCATGCAGGGCAGAAGAGTATAGCTTTGGTAATAGCAATTACAAAGGAAACGCTAATGAGAAACAATTCATTTAAAAATCAAATTTCAAGTCGAATAGAAATGCCGAATTTAATTTATTGTGTATTGTAAAAACACATTTACCTACCTGATGAAATCTTTCACACTTTGGGTTCCCCTTTCGTCCGCTAATTTACCGCCACATTCTTGAAAATGTAGAGCTACAAAACTAGGTTCAAATATCGAGATAGTCTAGAAAAAGAAAATGATTTCACTTTGAAAGGGAATATAAATGACACTTGAATTTTGAAGTCAATCAATTCGACTTTTGAATTAAAACTTACCTCAAATATCTTTTCATTCCATATATCCTCTTTATTTTCAGGCTAAAACGGAATAAAAACCGGCATTTAATTTACTATCAGTTCGGTTTGACGACAGGCCTATTAGAAGCTGATCTACTTTGGATTTTAACCAGTAGATAAACCCTGAATCGGCAAAAGTGCATTTTAGGTTCTCATGAAGTTAGCAACGAAAACATGCATGCTTCTCTCAAGCTTTCTAAAATAAGAAACACGCTTGAAACCCTACATAACATCCCCCAGAAATGCAGTTCTTATAAACTTAACACAGGAAGCATTCAACTAACACAAGCACTACGACCAACGTCAATAAAAATCGCCTCGTACTCTAAAAATATCATAATCCATCAACAAAACGACAAAATGAAGGTCGTACTTACATCTTCAAACAATGAGCCTACATTGGCTGTTATGAACATAACTGGAACACTAAACTCCCCCATTACTAGCTGAATGTATAAGGCTCGTCACACATTATGTAGTTATTTTACAAAGGAGAGAAAACAGCAACGTTTACAGTCGACCAGCTCCACACTTCCCTCGTCCACATTTACCGAAGTGTTGTGACCCACGACCGAAAGGAATGCTGGGTACTATCAAAAACTGAAATATGGCTCACGCAGGGAATGGAGACTTTGTTTAAAAAAAAAAAAAGACTTTGGATAATTATTCATTATTATCATACAATAGCCAACAGCTGGAAAAAGATTATACATGTCAATGAGTGTTAAAAGGTATAGTTTGAAAATGACTGACAAAATCTCATTTCGTTTTCAGATTTCGTTTCGATGTCCCTTTCATTCATTTTGAATGCTGTTCTCATATCATTATAATCTATTTAAAGTTTTCTATTTATTTCAGTCTCATTTGGAGTGAATAAATGTTTGATTTATTCAAGAAAAGGTTTTCTTTCATTCCTATTTCACTTTCGTGTTTTTATTTTATATTTTAATTGAGTGGTCGTTATAAATTACTGTTTATTTACAATGTAAGTTTTCAATAAAGTATTATGTATACTGAATACTGATTAGATTTAATAGCATGACAATTTCAGTTCAATCTTTTTTTCGTTATTTCATCCGCCCAACCTTCCTTCCGTTTGTTTGTCTTCCTGTGTTAACAAAGATTTATTACTCTTTTCTCCCTGGTTCTCATTATTTTCTGTTTTTTTTGTGTGTTTTTTTTTTGAGTCGTTGGAGTTGTTTGATTCACGGTCAGGAAAGAGGGGGAGGAGTAGAGGGGTGGAGGTAGCGGGGGTCAGTTGCGCTCCATTCTAAATCACAGCGTATTGCGTGACTGTTTGCAATGACGTCATTTCCGCTGTATAAAATTATTAAGCCGACACGGAGCAGTGCAGTGGTTGGCCGGTGTGAAGTTCATGTGCTCTATTTTGGCAGTTAGTTTGAAGGACTTTTCAAACCCTAGAAGCCTAATTAATCTTCTGATGACGCTAGTTTCAAAGAGGATAGAAAAAGACTCCTGTTTATCGGTTAAACTCGATTGACTCCAGATCGATATTCGATTTGGTCTGCAGGTTTTCTAATTATCAAGTCATCTTTAATTTGCCATTAACTGAAGTCATAGAGCTTTTGATCTTTCTACTAAGATGGACTCCAATAAGAACAGAGAAGAATTAAAAGGAAGGAACGTTAAAAACCATTCAAATCCAGCTTCTTTGTCAACGACTCAAACTTCAACAGCTGATGTAAATGTATGTCATGAAAGCAAAGATGGTGGCGACAAAAGTGATACTAAAACTCTTTTAATAATATTTACTTCACTGGTTATCGATTTATTAGCGTTCACCGTTATCCTGCCACTTCTACCTTCGTTACTGGAGTTTTATGGCCGACAAAAAGAGGTAAAATATGCTTATTGTTATGTTAATTCTATTAAACTTAGTGGCTGAACTTTTACTTAAATTTCAATAGAATAGAATCTTTATTTTGCTGTTTGTATATACCTTTTACAATATACATTATATTATACATTTTACATTTTTCTTTCTATATTCGTTGGTATGTTTGTATGAGTGCTTCTATTATGTATGTTTTATAGAATATAGAAATTGAGCATGGAGGCTAAATAAACTGGGAAGTTATCTAGTTGGTTGGATAAAAACACTGAATGAATTTTATAAATGTCCTTGAAAAAGGTGGGCAGAAAGAGACAGCGAAAGAGACAAAAGTTTTCTTAGACAAACCCCTAGTGTTTGCTTCAAGAAAGACTGGGAATTGTTTATCGAATTTGTCTGAACAAATTTCTAAATTTATACCTCACTGACCTAATGTTAAGGAGAAAGGGAGTGGGGGGGGGGGGGGGGGGGGCTTCTTATAGTATTATAACATTGATAATGTTTGATAAGAAATGTAGTTTAACAAATACACATATTTATTTCAATACTGTAGTCTATAGTCGTCACTAAGGTGATGAAACGAAGACATTACAATTTCATTTGTTAATTATCAGAAAGAATTCAAAGTAATTAAATAGAATACAATAGAGTACCGACGTCACAATTTTTTTTTTTTATCTTTTTCTATTCAAATAATTTTCATCATAGAATGGTAGTCAAAACATAGGCTGCCCGAAAATTTGGGATCATTTGAGTGTGAAACGGCTGAGATATGATTTTTTGAATGTAAAATTTTCTCCATACAAAGACTCTTATTTTTGGCCTGGTTCTAACCGGTTGGAACCAGGGCAAAAATAAAGGCTGGTTTTCACTAGGCATAAGCATAAGCATAAGCTAAACACAAGAAAACGAACATGTTTGTTTTTCTTATGCTTATGCTTATGTCTGCTTAAGTCTGCTTATGTCAAGTGAAAAATAGAAGAAACTATGTTATGCTTGTGCTTGTGCTTAATATGCCTAGTGAAAACCATAAGTGTCCTTAAAAGCAGATGACTTGTTCCCATTGTTGAAATACTCTTTCCTCTTGATTCAAGGATGTTTTATACAATGCAATGATAGACAACGTCAATTACTTCAGGGATGTAATGGGAATGCCGGACATTGGACGTTTTAATGCTGTACTTTTTGGTGGTGAGTGTATCTAAATTTTATTGTATTACTAATCTGGTATTTATATATTTGTTCATCCATCCATTTTTCATTAATTCATTTTTTTTGTATATATTCATGTATTAATGTTTCCATCCATTCATTCGTTCATATATCAATTTGTTTAATTTGTTATTCATCTATTAATTCATTTATTTATTTATTCACTCATTCATTTATTTATTCATTCGTCCATTTTTTTATTCATTACCGTAATGTTTTTGGATGAATATCTTAATTAATTTTTTCATCCATCCCTTCATCCATCTATCCATTCATCCATCCATTCATTCATTTATTCATTTTGTTTTCAGGTATTCTTGGTTCTTTGTTCTCGTTTCTTCAGTTCCTATGTTGCCCACTGTTTGGTGCTGCGTCAGACTTGTACGGACGAAGAATTACACTCATAGTATCAATGGTAATAAAAAATGTCAATTTTTTGGCATAATCTATCTTTTATATATTTATAACACTAGTGTACATCAGATATACAACTTTCTCCTTGGTCATGATTGCTTTTGTAATTTTCTCATGTATTATTAACGAGTCTTATATATATAAACTTAAGGGTTTGTGGTTTTGTGTTATTTTTGGTGTGGTTTTGCATGTTTTTTTTTCCCATTTATATCTGCAGTTTAGTGGTTTTACAAATCTTGTGGTTGTAGTTTTTAGCAAATTTGAATGTGATGAAATTAATTGGCTTTTTCCTGATTTTGTTGTGCTGTTTTTCGGTTTCCAACCCCATGCAGCTTACACCCCCCTCATATGAGCATTGATACAAAACTTAGAATATTATCAAAGTGAATGTGGGTGACCTTTGTAACAAGTTAGTTGTCTTGTCTTTCAGATTGGTGTTTTTGCTGCAAACTTGATCTGGGCAGTATCTACAAACTTCACAATATTTGTTGTGGCTAGAATCATAAGTGGTTTAAGTAAAGGTAATGTTACCATATGTACTGCCGCTGTTACTGACGTCACTTCACTGAAAACAAGAAGTAAAGGAATGGTACGTATAGCTCTAGATATGTACAGCTAGATACCATTACCAAGGTAGATATGAGAGTACGTCTAGCTCTAGATATGTACAGTTAGATACCATTACCAACTAGGTAGATATGAGATATATTAACGCAAGGTAAATCCATTATCCAAATCCAGGCTCAAGGGGATTGGGAAGGAGGGGGGAGGGGAGGTTCTCCTACAAATCCATGGGTTGATATATCTCATATCCACTGATATATAAGGTATCTAAATGCCTAATATCAAGTTTCTTTAGCACAGAGTTAAAAACCTTCTTGGGAGGCGAAGCCAAGGGTTGATATGTCTCATATCCACCAAGGTATAAGGTATCTAACCGCCTTATATCTTCTTGAGCACAGCTGGGTTGATAATCTCCTTGGGAGGTTGATAACTAGATATCAACCTGGATCAGTTTCTTTGTTTAATCAGTTGGGTGAATATGAAGGCCTGGATAAAGACCTCCAGTGATCGAAAGAAACTGATGATATACACCTAATCCAAAAAACGTTGTCTGGTCCGCCGCACAGTCCTCGCGCCAAGACTGTGAAAAATATTGGTTATATCTAATCAGTAATTAATTTATTTGCATGTTCACACTCTAGTGTGGTACTTTTTCAACGAAATATTGTTGTGCCTACTTTTATTTTCTTGTTTTATCACTCTCATCAAAATATTCAGAGTATTCACTGTGTTTTCCTTCACGGTCTTGGCGCGAGGACTGTGCGGCGGACCCGACAACGTTTTTTGGATTAGGTGTATAATTCATCCATCCATCCATTCATTTATATATCCAATCCATTCATTCATTTATATATTCAATCCATTCATTCATCCATTTATTAGTTAATTAATAATTATTATTATTCCTTTCATTCTTTCTTTTCTGTTTTTTTTTTAACTCTTTAATAATTATTGTTTCCAGGCACTAGTTGGTATAGCGTATTCTATAGGCTTCATTGTTGGACCTACCATCGGAGCAGCTTTCGCCAGTCAGTCTTCTATCAAAAGTGGCAATCTGTACTACCTTCCTGCATTGTTTGCTTGTGTTCTCAGCTTTTCAGATATTTTATTTGTACTTTGTTATTTTAAAGAGACACTTCCTCCAGAGAAAAGGGTAAGCATATTATTATTATTATTATTATTATTATTATTATTATTATTTCTTTACTAAGTCTCATTTTTACGTCATTATATTATTATTATTATTATTATTATTATTATTATTATTATTATTATTATTATTATTATTATTATTATTATTATTATATAAACGCGGCAGCCAGCCAATCAGAGCTCGCGTATTATCTCAAATATTTTATAATAATACATATAGTATACAATATTATATAATAATTGATAATATATAAGGTAGACGTACCTATTACTTATTATCATTACATGTACCTACCCTCTATACTGCACAGCACTGGGAGCAAGAATAATCTCCAATTTTATGTGGGATTATAGAGCGATACCTCTGTATGCAGACACACATCAGAACAGAATGCATTTGAATTATATGTCTTTGAATTCAAGTTTATTATCAAATCGGTATTTGCCTTCAATTTTCAGTCATCGTCAGTCAAGTCTGAATTACAGAAAGCCTTCTATTACATCAATCCCATTTCGCTTTTCAAGTTTAGTGCCCTAGAGAGATCCAGTCCATCAGGTAAACATTCAAGGAATTCACCTTAGAAATCTTTATGTGATGTATGGTGATCATGTTGAGAATCATCATGTCGTAATTCATAATTGCTTGCTTGTGATTCACGCATGATACACTATATTTGTTTCTTCAGATCTTAATGTTGATTGTAATTCATAACAAATTGCTCAGTTATAATTCATGCATGGTGTGTTATATTTGTTTCTTCAGATCTCAAGACTGTGCGCTCAATTGGAATGATCTACTTTCTGTTTTTGTTCTTTTTCTCTGGTCTTGAGTTCACTCTTACTTTCCTGACACACAAGAACTTTAGTTACACTAGGTATATTTTTACATTCCATTTCATTCCTTATGTCCTGTTTTCATTCATTCATTTATCCATTCATTCTTCCATTCATTTATCCACCCATTAATCTCTGAATACATTCATTCCTTAGTCCCTGTTTTCATTCATTCATTTAAATCCATTTATATATTCATTCATTTATCCATTCATCTATTCATTCATTTATCCATTTATATATTCATTCATTTACCCATTTATATATTCATTCATTCATCCATTTATATATTCATTCATTTATCCATTTATATATTCATTCATTCATCCATTTATATATTCATTCATTTATCCATTTATATATTCATTCATTTATCCATTTATATATTCATTCATTTATCCATTTATATATTCATTCATTTATCCATTTATCCATTTATATATTTATCCATTTATATATTCATTCATTTATCCATTTATATTTTCATTCATTTATCCATTTATATATTCATTCATTTATCCATTTATATATTCATTCATTTATCCATTTATATATTCATTTATCTATCCATTTATATATTCATTCATTTATCCATTTATATTTTCATTTATCTATCCATTTATTTATTCTATCCATTAATTTCTTTTGTCATTTTTTAATTCATTTATCCATTCATTACTAAAGTCAATCCCATCATCTATTTATCATCCTCGGGAACCCTTTCTCGCTCCCAGAATAAATACCTCTGGGAACGTAGTCTGTTGGAGCTTGTTCCGGAAGTCAAAATTCAAACTTAGTTAATGACTTTCTTTGAATGGTTATCTAATAAGGTCGACCAATCAGGAAAGAGCTGAATTTTGACTTCTGGAACAAGCTCCAACTGACTACGTTCCCAGGGGTATTTATTCTGGGAGCGAGAAACGAGCGAAGATTACCCCTGGGTTCCTGAGGATGTCTATTTATATATCTTTCATGCTTTCTTCATTTAATTTCTCTTCCATTCATTCATTCATTCATTCTTCTATTCCCTGACAGCATGAAGCAAGGAATGATGTTTTTCTACATTGGAATTGTCATGGCATTAGTACAAGGTAACTTAATAATCTTCTTTGTTGTCAATAGATAAATTCTATATCCAAACAAATGGAATATGATGTTATTGCCCAAGACATGTATTGTGGAAATGTAATGTTTTCTAACGAATGTTTGATAAATCGTAGGTGGTTATGTAAGAAGAATAGCACAAGGAGCAGAGAAGAAAACTGCAATAAGGGTAACTTAACATAATCATTATTATAATACTAAACTTCCTGTATTACTTGATCTCCTTCTGATCCATAGCATCAGTCAAGAATTCTTCATGTGTGACACTGTATAGAACATCAAAATGGCTATAAACATAAAGCTATATGGATATACTACTCCTTATCATACCACACTTCTTATTGTATGATCTATTATTGTCCTTACATGCACATGAGGTCATATACATATGTATTTTGCACATTATAAGAGAATAATAATAATAATAATAATGTACATGCAGAGAATATCAACAGAATGTTTTGTCATATTGTCTCATCTAAATTCTCTGTTTCCATCCAGGATACCATGAACTATTTTTTTGACTGACCAGGGGAAGGAATGGGGTAAAAAAGGAAGGAAAAAAGGAAATGGGAAGACATTTATATTTAATCATTGTCTTATTTGAGTTCTGTTTCCATTCAGGGTATTATTGCTATCATACCAGGAATGATGTTGGTTGGACTGGCAAAGACACCTACTGTCTTATATTTGGGACTTGGTTTGTTTTCCTTTGGTAGGTACTTTAATCCCTGTTACTATGGCAATGGTATCATAGCAACCTTACTGACCTGTCATTGTTTTCCGTCACTAGGGTCTGCAATAGTAGTTCCATGTTTGACAACTCTCATCTCAAGATATGGTAAGGAAACAAAGTTTTACTTGCAGGCATTTTAGATATCAATTCTTTTGAAAATAAAAGGTTCATTAACATTTTTCCTTTCCAGTTGTTATAACTGCGGGTTTCGTCTTTGTGCGAACTCAGACATTCCCACAGCAGTTGTGAAATACGTTTTGGCTGCTGCTAATTAGCCGGCACCTTATATGGTTTTGATTGACGGCAGACAAAAACGTATTTTGCAACTATTTTAAACCAATGAAATGTCTGAGTTCGCAGAAAGACGAAACCCGCAGTAAATACTATCAAAATGCATAAACATATATGGTGGGTTTTCGTTTTCAAGGGTGGATCCAGTGGAGGAAGGAGGGAGTGAATTGGGTAACTAGTCACCAGGGCTCTTTGGAGTTAAAAAATAATATAGATAACGGATCAGATAAGAACTAAAAAAGATTATGGGATGCCTTCGTGTTAACAGTCACTCTCCTTGACATTGTTCTGGATCCGCTACTGGTGGTAATATAGATACTGATGTTATGTTATGTTATGTGTCAGGAACCAATGATCAGAAAGGAAAGATCATGGGCATATTTCGTTCGATTGGTGCTTTGGCACGTGCATTAGGACCATTTATATTTTGCTCGGGTAAGCAGTCTGCATTATTCATGATGATGTTCATGGCGATGATGATGAACAATGATGATGATAACAATTTTGATAACGATGATGCCGTTGATGACGATGGCGAAGACAATAGAGCAGATTTCGTATGACTGTGAAAAGTTACGGCGCCTAACACGGACACGTCACGGAAATAACGACATCCTATGAACCAATCACAGCGCGCGCGATCACTGCTCGTCCAATGAGAATGCTCAGACATCGCACGTCCACGTCCACGGTACTGCACGGACCATTCCGTAAGATTTTCACACTCATGCGAAAACGACTCTAATGATGATGATGATGACAATAATGATGGTGATAATGATGATGGTGATGATTGTGATGACAATGTTGATAGCGATTGGCAACGATAATCATCTTCACTTATTGTCATTTTCAGCATACTGGTGCGTTGGGTCGTTTTGGTGCTATCTGGTTGGAGCCCTCGTTTTTATGGTTCCTCTATTTCTCCTGATGAAAAACGTCCCTTCGCAAAACGAGGAAAAGATCAGTAGAGATTAAATCAGTCAATTCAACTCATTCGTTAATGTTAATTTTTTTTTTTAATTTTTATTATCACATGCATCTACATACGCCCATGCGTGTCCAGGCATTTATAAAACAAAATAAATCACTTTGAAAACAAATAAAATGATAATGACACACCAATAATAACAATTAACAAAATCCACGTTTTTCTATAAAATGGCAACTGTACCGGTAATACTAAAATTAAATAATCCTTCTGTGAAGGAATAAATATACTTAGAAAACAAAATGGTTTATGTAGAAAATGGCTTAATTAAATGTAATTTTCCAATAAAAAATGAAACGATTACTTCTGTATTTGATTAATAAACATCTAATTCACTTTCATTTTCTCTCTGCCTCCGGGAGGGGAGGAGTTGGGGTAGTTGTCGGACTCCTCTGTCCAAGTGGGAAGGGTGATCGGCGATCGATTTCGAAATCGACTCCTAAAAGGCAACGCACAAATCAAGCCAGTTGAAGTTTGGTTGATTGCAACCCATAAATTAAGAGGTACGACTGTGCGATGTTCTTGGCAACTATGATTATTTTAGTAACAAAAAAAGCAAAAATGCCCCTTAAGGTATGGAGTCGTACGTGTTACGTAATAGACTTTTGATCTAGAACCCTAAAAGGTACGCACATCAAGGAAATAACAGCTTCAAAGAAATATCAACCCTAAAAGGACCGCCGACCACCCCTATTACTTGGACAAATAGAGTCCTGTCCACCCCTATCACTTGGACAAATAGAGTCCTGTGTTATTTTACATCACCTTCATTGTCATCACCATCATCATCATAATTGATCATCGTTATCGTCATTATCACCTAATCTACCATCGAGCTAGTTAACAATTCGCACCAACTTCACCCGCAACACTACCATCAACAACAGCATCGTCATCGCCATCAACACAACCACCATCATTATCGAGATAACATGATAATTTCAGAGGCGGATTTAGGGGGTGTTCCTTCAGGCACCGGACACCCCTTAGCGCCGCAATTACCCCTATTTTTTTAAGACATTTAGAGACCGGACACCTCCTAACACCTTAAAAGCCCTTCATTAATTTGTCATTGGGACGCCCCCTGACAAATTTCTGAATTCGAAACCTGTCATTGACCCGTGACATCTGATGCATGAACCTGTCATTGACCACAAAGCGTATAGTTTGGTACTCAATGTTAAACTTCAATATAGAAATCAATCCCTGATGTTTTAATTGAAAATGACAACAGTGATAATAGTCCTGTATATCTTGACCATTATTTGTGCCAGAAGTTACAATATGCTTCCAAGCTACAGGGCCGACGTTTCGCCGAACGACCATCGAAAAAGGTACTAGTCAATAGACCCGGCCCGATTGAGGTTGGAAAGATAATATCACTAAGCAGAGAATTTGACAAAAAAATCTATAAACAAATCAGTATAAAAACTAGGCGGATTTTTTTCCCATTGCAGTTATAATAACTTGTACGCGGTAAAAACAAGAGTTTGGTCTTAAAGATTTTTCGGATGTTAACTGTCGGTCGTTTAAAAACGAAAAATAACATAACCGCCCAAAAATTCATTTCAAAAAAATTCAAGCATTTTCTTATGTATTTCGGTAACAATTTGCCATTGTTGTTAGGCACCGTTCATTATTTATCGGGGGGGGGGGGGGGGGGGGGGAGGAGGGGATGGGTGAGAAATTAGCCAATTTTCACTTTTTTGCAGTCCCCCCCTTAACTCATCAGTTATTTCAAGGGATTGCATTGTCAGTTTGATAAACGTTTTACAGTTACAATCATGTTTTAGTCTTCTATTCTCTTCATAAAATATATTATATAGGATGGTCGTTTTAGCAAAAGAATTAGCTACCAATTATTTGATGAGGGTTTAACCTTGAGCTACTTTCACTTTTGCAGCTTAATATCTTGGCTTACAGAGCACACTGGAGACAATAACGAGCACCAGACTCAAGGTGTTCAGCGCCTTCAATCAAAGGCTCGTAATGGGTTACCAGTAACCATGGTAACCATAGGAGGCTCCAACTCCTGCGGAGGTGGACTGGACAGTGCTGAACAGATTTATTCCAATCAGTTAGTTGATTGGTGGAATACAAGAGTGTACAATAAGACAGGTTCACTGATGATGTTACATAACTTGGCGATTGGAGCAAGCACTAGTGATATCTTCTTGGTCTGTTTGCAAAACTTCCTGCCCAATCAACAGCCTGATATCGTATTGGTTGAATTGGCTGCAAATGATGTTGGCACTGTATATGGCAAAGCAGCACAGCCGATGGAACTGCTTACCCGCAGGCTATTACTACTGCCATCAAGGCCATTAGTTATGTACCTACACTTGGTTAATCCCAATGTAGTTAATCTACAAATCGCTAATACTCAGTGTACAAACATGCAAGATTTTGGGTTTGACGAGCTAGCTAGAAATTATGGGATACCCTCTTTTAGTGTAAGAGATATAGTATGCCCTGTAAACAGCTTTTCCGAAAGAACACTTGATAACACACAGATTGACATGTTCGCTAGTGACGGTAACCATGCAAGCTTTAAAGCTCATTCAATAATGGCTGAACTCATGATGAAATATTTCGTCAAAGTTATCAGTATGCCTACACATTTATCCACTAATATTACTATAGCAAAACCTCTTTTCAGTGACCTGTCAATCAAAGATAATCAACTTGGCAATGCCAGGTGTTTCTCATATTTAACCCCTAACTGGACAATCCCCTTACAACAAACACTAGCAGCTCGTGTTATTGATTCGTATGGATACAAGTATAGATCGCCCTTCGAGTCACGATGGAATGGTAGTTTTCGTACTGATGCTGCTGGCGGCTGGCTGGCTAGACCAGGACAAGTGCAGCTTAAAGTGCAATTCATTATTCCAACTTCTCCAACAATATCGCCTTTATACAGATCAGTTGCAGTGTTATTAAAGTTAAATGGTAATCTCCCATTATCAATACAAATGTCATTGAATGACTTCAATAACAGCTGCACACAACTAGATATTTCATCTGATACTGCTTACAGAGCAGTTAACTTTGTGTTTCCCATAGCAACTAGTATTATGCCAGGAAACTACACCCTTACTATCAAAGGCAAGGTGGATTTCCTTCACTTTCTAGGGATGGCTGTCGGATATCAAGGTTTTTATGGTTACAAAGGCTTTACAAAGCTCAATAACATCATAGGCCCTTGTCAGTTTGATACAAACACAAGCAAATAATATCATTATGTAACTACACAGTTAACACAAGGTTTATTTGCAATGTTGCACCATGCTCTATTGTCACTGTATATAATTACAGCGTGACGCACCTTACCGTGGCCACCTTATTAAATTTTGTACAAGTTAACCAATCAGAAAGGGAGAATTTGACCTTAATATAAAAGACAGGCCGAGTGTCAAATGGTAAACACTTTGAAATGTTCAAAGCAAAGACAAGAGTGAAGTTCATAAGTGTCTGAAAAACCTCCCAGGATGTTTAAATTTGAAAAGGTGTAGCAAATAATTTGAAAAGAGAAACTTTTAAAACGCTAAGCTAACTTGTACAAAACTTTAATTGGGTGGCCACAGTAAGGTGCGTTATGCTGTAACTGGATTATTTTTATAAAAAAGGATAATTTTGTCCTTTAATGTCATCATGTATCATACATTTTGTAATCTTTCACATTTATAAGAACTTGGACTGATGTTATTTCATGTAGACTTCTAAACACTGACTTATAACTACTAGTAACTGTACAGTTTTCGTTATGCAAGGAAAAGGTTAAAAAAAGAAACATTGCTAACAGGGCTTTTACATTTTATAATCCTTTAAGTTTCCTGAAGAGCTTGGATCAATGCTATCCCCCTGTAGTACTTGATTAGCAAAGACTGAATCATCACTGCTGGTGATGGTATGTCTGCGATAAACTGACTCTACTTCCTGTACAGGGTCTAGTTTATCGGCAGTCTTTGATAGTTGTACGGCACTAGCAGGTCTTGGAATACGTTTAGAATCGCCATTAAACTTATCATCAGTAGCTGTGTATGTCATGGGCTTGGTTCGTATCCCGGTAGAGCTTAGATACGGGCTTACGACATATGATACTAATGTTTCTAGTCTTTTGTAGTTTTTGCTTGGTGGTGTTGAATCATGAACACTCTAAGACAGACAAAACAAGGTTATTGAAACAAGTGGTGTGGTTCTAATAGACACAACTATCATTACTAAAACATATTGTTTATATGGAATAAATATTGATGTCAAAACTTATAAGATAAAACATGATCCTTTGGGAATAATAAATAATAGTACAATACAATGTTATAAATATTAAATTTTAAAACAAGTTGCCTTTTATAGAATAAATGTCGATGGTAAAAATATTGATAACAAATGTTCTCTTGGGGAAAATAGAAATAAACATAAAATCTGCTATAAATGCATTAATAATCAAGTTGTTTTCATAATAAGCATAAATATTGATAATAAAACCAATAAAAACCGCTGATAGGAATAAAAATAAATATATCCAGTTTCTATCAATAATCCAAGCAAGTTGTTTACACAATAAATACAGTATTTACCTGTAAAATAAGTAGCATTTGAATGACATGAGCTGGGGGAGGAAGGCCCATCTGAAAGGCTTCTTCAAGCTTCGTTTTCAAAACTACAGTATCCCTAAACGCTATCAACGACAAATCACGAACAGAATTTCCATCAGCCGGCTGTAGATTGACAAAAATGGCCTGTACAAGCGGTAAAACTGTGTAGAAGAAATGTGTCCATGTACTAGCAAGCTTCTCAAATAACTGAACGCCGGAGTTGACTTTGATATCTCGTAGAATTATCATTCCTTTGACAAGTATTTCCTCGTGAAATCGTTTACACAGCTCAGAGTTCCCTATGTCAGTTTTTACAAGTTTAACCTTTTCAGTGAGCGAATTTAATTCTAGTTTAGCGAGATTTTTGCGTTGAAAGAGAGCGGTGACAGCCCCTGTAACATTTTGCCAGTCTTCCTTCGAGCTTGAAGGAAAGTTGAATTTTTTCTCTACTTTTGGGCTCCGCGGCCTTTGCATGATGAGACTCGAGTCCTTTGTTCTCAAAAAATCTCCGAGGGTAGGTACGGGAGATTTAGCCATAAGGGTTAAAGAGACAACAGGCAGATTAAGATCAAATTTTGCACGAAACGTATTGATATCAATATGGCCGACAGCTTGAACTCGTCCCATTTCTGCGCGGCCAAGCTATCGAAAGTAAACAAATGACGTCATTTTCTTTTTTTCTTAGTTCTAGAAAATAAAATCAGATTGTAAAGAAAGAAAAACAATTTATAATTGTGAATAAAATTAAGCTAATACAACTTTTAACTCAAAATCCCCAGAGTAAAATTTAACAAAAAATGGGCTCCTGTTCATATATATTGACGTCATAAAAAAATAAACGTTAACATTATCCCGGTTATCATATAATAGCAATGATAACTTACGATTGAATTATATCAAAAAACGAAAAACGGAAAAAAATGTTTAATCATTTCACGAAAAATATATATAGTATCAAAAATATAATATTGGTCTTCCTGTGTTTAGTTTCCGGGATTTCTTTCTTAGCACTAGCAACGCCTGGTGATTTCTGCTGTCATGTTCAAAACATGTGACGAAAAGGTCATCAACTTGTGGATATATTGTCTCACTTTCCTTTCTCTCCGCAGTTTTCTACGAAACGGTGCGGTGACAACACACTCTAGAAAACTACTTGTTTTAAAGACAGCAAGATACTAAAGAAACTATGCCAAAGGAGTCGCATGTTCCAAGGTAATTTATATGAATACGGAATCCGATTAAGAATTTGTTCAAGTCGTTATCGATATCCCTTCTTCCCACTGCGAACAAAAGACTTTGCAACGAAGCCTGAGATCTCTAAGTTTAGGATAAGTTTGAGAAATTGAACTAATCAGTAAGTACTGTTCGTAAACTTGCAAAGAGTACATTTTGTTCTTTTTCTGACTGCATGCTCGATGCTTCTGCAAGTTTCATTACTTTCAATATTGTATTTGTTTAAAAAAATATAAATTGAAAACATTAGTTCGTTGCAAAATAGGAACTTACACAAAGTAGCTATAAAATAGGCTGTGTCTAATCTTGAAATGAAACTGCAGTGAAAATGCTACTATGGGTACATGTTTAGAAGGCAAGAATGCTTAAAAACAACTTGGCTTAAAAACAAATATAAATGGTAACAATTTTCACACACATTTGACGCCCAAATGTCATGTCTTGTGAATAATTATGACTGTTGAAGTGGTATTGTCTAGACCAACTGTGAACATTGAACAGTAGATTGTTCTATAAAAGATCAAAACATGACTTTTAGCACGTCCCACACTTAGATGCAGCAGTGGAAGATCCAGAACATTAAGGGGATAACTGTTAACTTGAAAGGCATATAGCAGTCTTTTTTAGTTCTTATATCTGTTATTCTCTAGTCAACATAATTTAGATCACTGCTGGTGTCAATGATTGCGTGCCCGCCCTTCTTTCAACCACAATACTTACTGAACAAAGAGTCATAAATATCACCACCCCTTTTTCACTTCAAGATTTTTTTTAATCATGCTGGTTACTCAATGACCCTATGATAAAACTGAACTGATCTTTTCAAAAACAATATCAACTGATTGAAATAAATAGCACCTCAATCTTGGCTTTTTGTTTGTTTATTCTGAAGATTACTTCTTCTCAGGTTGTTGAAAACCAACAAACTCCAACATGAACAGTCTTTCACAACTGAAGATAACAGTGGATCAAACCCCTCTATATCAGCTGACCCTCAAACAAATCGGAATTCTTTTAAACCTTTTGGTCTCAAATTTTTCCAAAGTTTAAAATGAGACTTGAAACTTGCAAATAGTACATTTTTTTTTTTTCCTGACTGCATGCTCAATGCTCAATGCTCAATGCTTCAGCAAGTTTTATTACTTTTAATATTGTTTTTGTTTAAAATAAATTCCAGAATAATTAATCAATGAAAATTGACCATCAGGATTACCAATTGATATTAATCGATAAAATCAGTTAATTGATATTAATATATGTTGGTAATTGATGATTAATCCAGTCACAAAGAAAGGGTTCTTTTTATATTGATTACTAATCAATAAAAGGTCACAAATTTGCTTCTCTTAGATTAATCATTGATTATTACCAATATCAATCAATTTATTAAACGCAATTAATATAGATTATTACCGGTTTTCATCGATTATCGGTTTCATTGATTAATTTCTCCGGGAAAAAATATGTATTGAAAACGTTAGTTTATTGCAGAATAGGAACTTAAACAAACATATATATAGCTATAAAAT
This sequence comes from Metridium senile, assembly GCA_949775045.1. Lineage (NCBI taxonomy): Eukaryota > Metazoa > Cnidaria > Anthozoa > Actiniaria > Metridiidae > Metridium > Metridium senile. Next base: position 706,434 of record OX459107.1, read on the forward strand.
GGTCTGTGTCTGATCTTGTAATGAAACTGCAGTGAAAATGCTACTAAGGATACATATCAAGAAGGCAAGAATGCCTAAAAACAATCTGGTTTCAAAACCAACATTAATTGTAACTTTTCAAACACATTTGACGCCCAAATGACACCCAAATGGTCTTGTGAATAATTATAACAGTTGAAGAAGATTTGTCTAGACCAACTGTAAACATTGAATTGTAGATTTTTCTATACAAAAACAAAATATACTGACCCCTCCTTTATGTTGATGACTTAAAGCACGTACCACACTAATGCAGTGGCAGATCTGATAACTTATTCTTTTTTATTTCTTATATGTTATTCTTCTTGTTTTAATTTTCAAATCCAAAGAGGGATGACAAGTCACCAAATTTACCCCCATCACTGGATCCAACTGTGTAATAAAGTCAACATAATTTAGATCACTGCTGGTGTCAATGATTGCGTGCCCGCCCTTCTTTCAACAACAATACTTACTGAACAAAGAGTCATAAATATCACCTCCCTTTTCTCACTTCAAGACTTTGGTTGCAAATAATCAATATTTTTTTATTGCAAATTTTCCCAAACTTTTAAATAAGACCTCAATAAATCCAAACCCTAGCCTCTTCACGTTGCAACCCTCCCTTAGTCCTTTTTTTGCTTTTCCTTGGTTCAGGATCGCTGTGCTGTCAGAAGAAGGAGACTGGGCTGCCCCTCCCTCTCCGATTCTATTTTGTCATAACACAGGAAACCCAACACAAAGGAAAAATAAGGAAAAACACAAAGGAAGTGTTGCCTGGGGAGGAGGCTATCCGACCCCCTGCTAATCCAGACATTTTTCATGGTCCCTACACCGGGTATGGAAGGGTTTAACTGTACAGTACACACCCAAACTATATCACAAAAATAATCAATTATCTTTAGAACGCTTGTTATTACTTTTATATTTTTTATATTTATAGTCTTCCAACTAGTGTTGAAGCAACAACAGATCCCAAGGATAAAAAATGGGATGGTGTTGTCTTGGTGTGTGAGAATCTTGACTGGGATGACTCAAGAGTCAACTTTCTGAAGAAACCAATACAAGATGCTCAAAAGGTAAGACATATGTGATACATATTAATTGCAATGTTGTATTCAAATGTTAATTGTGTGTGGCACTAGGATTATTCTTTCATCCCTTTCTTTCCTGGATCATCCAGTTTACCATTTTTCCTATTTACTTTCCATTCATTTATCTCTTTTTTTTAAATAATTTGCTTTATCCTCTTCTTTTTCTCTTCTATCTTTTTTTACTTATATTAAAAGCCCTTGATCACATGTTGTAAGGTCCATTGTGTTGATACAGAAGGAACTAAATAGTGTTGGCGAATCATTGTTATTTTTTCCTTTTTAGGTTGATGGAGCTGCTGGAAAAGATGTTCTCTTGTACCCTCTGTCAGAAGGCCCTCCTTTTGTGGTAAGAATGATTTTCCTGAAGCTGTAAGCATTTATAATTCTGCCTAAGCAACACTTTGTACAAAAAGACCAAGAAAAAGAAGAAATATTTACATTAATAGCAGTATATATAAAGAACTATTGAGTATATTGTATTGGAAAAGACACATAGTTACATAAATACATAAAGTTATAATTTATTGAAGTAAGATGAATTATTACAAATACATTTTGACTTATTTCATTTGGTGTCCAGGTTCATGCACCAACTGGCCCAGTGAACAGAGACTACGATGATGTACGTCGCTATGCCGATGCTGCTGTAGCTGGAATTAAGAGGTTTGTACACAGCTAATGAAAACAAAATGGTGACCAATTCAAATAACTAATATTATTGACTGGCTGTCCTCACTCAAACATGTGATTAAACTCTATGTATTCCAATACCAGTCAAGAATAATTATGGCAGGTCGCTACCTGGTCATAAATTTTAGACTTGTTAGACCTATGCTATTATTTCATTGTGTTCATATATTAATTTATTCATTCGTCATTCTACTTAATATTCATTATCATTTATTTATATGTAATGATAATTAAATTAATATTTAAATAATTATTAAGAATGAAATTTAATAATGTATAAGATGAGAGGAAACATTGACGACAAGATAAACACCAATGTTGTTTTAGGGCCATCAAGGCAGGAAGCAAATCTCCTGTACTAGTGGCTCCTTCATCTGGCTGTCAGTGCGGCAGTGCCTGGGAAGCAACCGTTCTTGGTGTTTTGCATGCACTTTATGTTGTAAGTTATCATCTTTTTCAAACACACATTTTTCATTGAATTTATAATTCATAGTATCATTGACTTAAAAGCAATATAATCAATCAGACGCCTAGAGTACAAACACTAAAAGAGTGCAACATAAATAGCACTAATTAAATAATGATATTTTACGCTAATTATAGCAATATTGAGGTAGGGGTCAAGACGGTAAAATCTGGACTAAATATGAGGGGGTTATTATGTTATAAGGGGGGGGGGGGTATTATTTGGAAAAGACAACCAGTAATTTTGTCGACCCTCCCTCCCATATGCACTAATAGATGGAATCCCCCTTAATTAGTATTTTCACTCTAGCACACCATACCAACTACTACTAATATTTTTCTGAATTAAATGTAGCCCATTGAGATCCGTGAAGATGTCCCAGACAGGAAGGAAAAGGTTGACCTACTTGGTGTCTTCATAGAGAGCTCAGTAAGAAATAATAATAATATTTATTTATGTAATCTATATATTACATCCAAATTATTCTCCATTTTCTATTTCTTTATATATATTTCTTCTTTTATTTTTCTAATAATTTTTTAGGAAAATCTTGGTTACGTTTCTGCCCTTGAATCAGGAAGGTATGCAGATTTGATTATATTTTTTAACATATTTTAGCATGTTGATAAGTAAAAGAGTGCTATCTAAAGTTGTTTCATTGTGATTTCCAGGCTTGTTTGCCGTGATATTGGAGGATCAGACCCAGAGCGTATGGCAGCACCAAACGTGGTGGATTATGTTAAGAAAGTGTTTCAGGGATCACCTGTCAAGGTAAATTGTAATTCTATTTGTTGTCATAAATATAGCCTTGCAACAAACAAATTTCTCATTTATTTTTTCATTTATCTTTCCATTAATTCATTCTTTTATTCAAGTGATCATTTATTCATTTGTCCATCCTTTTTTGCCATTCATTTGTTTTTTCATCTATCTATTCATTCATTCATTCATCCCTTTCCCATTCATTCATTTAATATCCATTCTTCCATCCATTCTTTCATTTGTCCCTTTTATTTCATATATCTGTTGTAGTTCAGGTTCAATATGATTTTGAACTAGTTCAATTTATTTTGAACCAGTACCATATATGTTGTACTGGTACAAGTTATTTTGTACTAGTACAAATCATGCACTACTAGGTTTTGTATTTAATAGGATAGGGTTAGGGTTAGGTTTAATTTATGCCATTATTGGGAGTTTATGAATAAAACAAAAGTCCAATGCGGAATTTTCAACTGAAGTCATCGTGGTATAGTGGGTTAGTCTCTGGATTTAGAAGCAAGAGATCCTGGTTCAATTCCCAGCCGTGGTAAGAAAAAGGGGGGGAAAAGCACAGGTAACCCAATTACATTAGTTCAATAGTTAGTATTAGGTATAGTAAGGCTCATTAGCAAGTCAAGTGGGAATGGTAGGTAAGTGAGAGAAAGTAAGGGGGTGGTGTAAGTGAGATCAAAAGGAGGGAGTGATAAGTAGGTTAGAGTCCCATAAATAAAATCCCTTTTAGAATGTCAGATTGTACCAGTTCAAGACAATTTGTACCAGTACAATAAATATTGTACTGGTTCAAAATGAATTGAACTGGTTTAAAATCATATTGAACCTGAACTACAACATATCCATTCATCTTTCCATTTATAAATTATCTTTCATTCATTTTTTTATTCATTTTTTCATTCAGGTATCAGTGACTCATGTGAATGATGCAGCTGAGAAAGACTTCCCTCTGATGGCAGCTGTGAACCGTGCTGCTAAAGGTACAAAAACCCATCAAAATAACAATAAATTTACCAATAATTAAAGATAACATAACTTATTAATCAATGTTGATGTAACAATAAAACAAAATTTGTTGGTGTTTTGCAGGAGTCCCTCGACATCAAGGACGACTGATTCAGCTTGAATATACTGGTGATGGACCAATCGACCAGACGTTGCTGTTTGTTGGAAAGGTCAGTGTAATATGCCATACAACTATCTCTTTCATGTAAAGCGAACTATGCAAAGACTATGAAATACCTATGAAAAGCCTATGAAAAGCCATGAAAATTCTTTCATTCCATTTGTTTGTATTTCATTTTTCAACTACAATACATTTACTCCAAGTTCTATTCATTTTTGTTGCCAGGGTATTACATATGATACAGGAGGTGCAGATATCAAGGCAGGAGGCGTTATGGCAGGAATGCACAGGTACTGAGAACTTACAAAATGCCTTACAAAACCTTATATTAATAACCTTACAAATGCTTATATTTATAACCTTACAAAAGCTTAATATATTAATAACCTTACAAAAACTTATATTAATAACCTTACAAAACCTTATATTAATAACCTTACAAAACCTGCCCAGGTGATAATACAGATCTAAAGATGTATCTAATCAACATTGATGTGTTTTTTACTTGTGCTTCAGAGACAAATGTGGAGCAGCTGCGGTTGCAGGGTTTTTCCAGGTGAATGTTTGATAGATCTACTTGATATAAACAAAATATATAAAAATTATGAAGCTCTAGCGGTTTTATTGACAAATGTTTTTTGTTGTTGTATGCCTAGATTCTTGCAAAACTGAAGCCAAAAGGAATCAAGGTCCTTGGTAAAATGGCCATGGTTCGTAACAGCGTTGGCTCAGGTAATTATGTCAGTGATTTGCATACTAGCATAATCTACAAACTACAACACATGTTTGTTTGTTTCCACAGAATGCTACGTGGCAGACGAGATTATTACGTCAGCTGCTGGTGTTCGTATTAGAGTTGGGAATACTGATGCCGAGGGTAGAATGGTTATGGCTGATCCTTTGCACTATTCAAAGCAAGAGGTACATTGGTGTATAATATATATATATTGTACTAATATACCTTAAAAACACATGTACTAATTCATGTAATATATACAAGATGGGCTGCCGATCTGTATGGGATATACAGCGACGAGTCGAAGATGAGCCTAATCTCATACAGATCAAATGCGAATATTGTATAGTACTTATGAAAGTCCAATGTTAGTTCTTTCATATATCTTACTAAAATTGTCAAGATAACAGTGAATCTGGTCGAGATAATTCAACCTAAAACCTATGCAAATATGGACGCTTTTGCATCTAAAATAGAACCTTTGTCACAGTCGTGATATCTTTTGTAAAATTTTCATTAATTATTCATGGATTTTATAATATACCATAAAAACACACATCCTAATACCTGTATTTATTTAATAATATCTAGATATGGATCATGACTTTTTCATCTTTTTTCCAGGCCATTGATCAAGTTAACCCTCACATCATCACTATTGCAACCCTGACTGGTCATGCAGTTGTGGCAATGGGTCACGCCTACAGCGTAAGTATAACACCACCCATTCTAACAATGCAATCTGAAGGAGAGTTAACAACCCCTGTCGCTACCCAGGAATATTTTCCCATGATCATATACCCTATATGTAGATGTGAATTAACTAAACCAGCAGGGGTGATAAGCACTTTAATATAAATTTATGGTTCTTAAATTTACAAATCAAATGTAGCACTTGTTGAAGCAGGTGTGTGACAAGACTAAACACTGCTGCAGGGTAAACTAAAGGAGAGTTCCGCAAGTGATTCACAGAAAATTGGAATGTGGTGGCACTTGTTGAAGCAGCTATGCGTGCACGATGAGGGATCATTGGAGAGTTGGATGTAAAAAAAAAACTGCAATGATGACAATGATGACAATGCTAACAATATAATGTTAAATAGTTAGTGATATTGGTTTTTTTTAGATTGTGATGGATAATGGACCAGCAGCCAAGACGAAATTTGCCCAGCAACTTCAAGCAGGTTAATGTACTTCCTTTGATGTTCAAACAATTTGATTTCATGCATGTTTTCTAAAGTCGTTAAAAATCTTGGAACCATCCTTTCAACATGTACTGTTATTTAATTATTCATTTCTTTATTCTTCAGCTGGAGAAGCCATGGGTGATCCACTTGAAATTTCAACCATCAGAAGAGAGGTAAGATACAAGCTGTAATAACTCAGACTTTGCAATACCCTGGTACTTTCTTAGAATTTCTATTTGAAGACTGCAAAACAGTCCCTAGTTTTACACAAAACTTTGAGGAAAAATTTTAAGCTTGATCTAGTGAAGTTTGTCAGAGAGAACATCTGTGCTATTTGCTTCTGCCTTACTGTTTAGTGGAAGGGATTACTTTACATGTTATAATTTACCCTGAATACAAAAGGGGCTTGTATTCTTTCTAGGAAATAAAAACAACCAATTGTGTAAAATACACACAAAATACTCCTCATAACTACTCTAAACTGTGATATTTTCAAACCTCTAGTACCCAGGGTAACATGATCAGGGCAATGTGATTAACAAAGCAATTTTTTTAGGACTACGATTTTGTAGTTGGAAAATCTGAGTATGAAGATGTGTTACAGTGCAACAATAAACCATCATCAGGCACACCACGTGGACATCAGTTCCCAGCAGCCTTCCTTATAAGGGCATCAGGACTTGACAAGGTAAAGTATTAGCATTAAAAGAGTATAGCCGATGGATACACATGTATCACAAAAACTGCAAAACGTTGCTAGCATGATTTATATTTGTTGGTCAGTAAAATCAACCATTATTCTATCTTTGTTTTCTATGTATCTTTTGTCTCTTTTGTAGCACAGGGGGGTGTGTAAGTGGGTTGGGTCTTTTATCATTCTTAGGCAATAGGATAGGGTAATTTTACCTCTAGTAGGGGACGTCATGTCCTATTGTAATTATATCCAATGTCTAATTAATATATATTTGAATATCTTATATATTTTACATTTTGTGTAATTTATTTAAAGTTCCTTTTATGTATCTTATTTTTTTAATGTGCATTTGATTATATACATGTAGATATTTGCGCTATGTAAGTAATAAAGATTAGTATCATATTTCATTGATTCATTTGTTTTCAACTGAAGTAACACTTGTGACAGAGCCTAACTATTTTTCTTTTCTTTTCTTTTTTCAGCATGGAATAGATTCAGACCAAGCTCTTCCATACTCACATATGGACATTGCAGGAAGCAGTGGGCCTTTCCCTGGCATACCATCAGGTGCACCTATTGTTGCTTTGGCTGAGCACTTCCTGAAAAACAGGCTCTAAACTGGTTGAAAACAGGCTTAGACAGGTTCTGTCAATAATTATAAAGTAGGTAGAAAAAAGTTGCAGTAGAAAAAAACAGAAACAAAGTTTGTAAGGCGAACTGCATGAGAAATTAAAGTGTGGGGATCAATAGTAGTGGATATGGATTCTGATAATCAGTAATAATAATTAACAACAAATGCATTGGTATGTGATAAACTATGATAAAGATTTGTTATAGCAATAAATAAAAGTAGACGTGTAAAAACTTATTTTGTTGTTTCTCATATCAACACTTACACCTGTCTCAATAAAGTTACTCAAAGTGATTCTGGGTTTACCTGCACCACAACCTATTCTCGGCAGAACCAAGAAGTAGGCCAGATGTGGCACAGGCTATGATATGTTATCCAAAGACCACAATTTTTTACCCATAACTCCTTACAGGCCTAACTCTGGACAACCTATTTTGAAGTGGCCATCCAACCATAAAAAAAAACAATATCCTTACACATCCTTACTTATTCTCTGACGTAGCCCAAAAAAATTCCAGATTTGACATAGGCTATGATATGTTATCCAACCAGGTGATTTCGTGTTTTGTTGCATTGCCAACAGTTCCAAAATGGTGTCGTTCAAGAGAGTTGTTTCCCATGTTAACCCTCTATTAATGCGTCCTCAACATAATTTTACATTAAAAGATTTTATGTAACATGGACAACAAATGCTCTCTGCTGCTATGTCAGCAATAAGAAAGAATATAAACAAAACACAAATACCTAAAACATAACCAAAATCGTTGCTGTCTCCAGGCGCCATTTTGGAACTGTTTTTTTTGACAAACAACCCTTAGGATGCTTTGAAGAGAGATCACCTGGAAAGACCACACTATTTTACCAATAATTCCTTTCTGGCCTATTTCTGGACCACTTATTTTGAAATGGCAATCCAACCATTAAAACAATATGTAATTACTCGGCATAGAAAAAAATCACAACACAATGATAATGAACAATAAAAAAATTCAAATTTAATCAATACCATGACGATACATTTGTCACAAAAATACAACTTCAAAATTACAAACCCTTGTCAATGAGAAACAATTGCTGCCCTATTACCCACCAAAGTAAATATCCATTCAACATAGTGAACAGCTACACTAACAATTACAGGAAAGTTACTAAACTTTACCTGAAACTTATGTGTGATTATATTTATACTTAAGTGTAAAATGGACATATCTTAGTGAAGTAACAAAGCCAGAAAAGTATTGTATTTTTTGCATTTCATGCAAGCCCTTTTAAAGTCTTACAAAATAGTTGACTGGTGTCATCACAAAAGCAATTTTGCTTGCTGTGTTTCATCGATTTCTTTCCTGTACAAACAATTAAAAACACTATTGGTCTTGAAATATAGTTTGTAACAAGACATTTTCAGAATAAAAACCTGTTTCATATTCAAGAACTTTTGTGACTGTCTAATTCATATAAAATCACAACATCAAAATAATACATCTACACCGAATACTCGTCATCATGATGGTCCTTCATTCCACTCTTAAAATCACTTCATACATGAGATTATGAGTAAGCAAAGAGTCTGTCATTAATCTTCTGACATAGAGGCTGATCGGCCTGTTGATCCAAATGAGCTTGTCCTGGACATAGAGCGAGTCCTGAGTGTTGGCACTACAATGAAAATCAGGAGGTGAGTATTTAGTGAAATTTGCAGCAAAACTTCTGGTCAGAAATGTATTCCTTCACTTATAATAATTAGTGTACAGTATGTAAGAATCTTGTAAACTATGTATAAAATATGTATGTATCACTATTATGTACTATAACTCACCTAATCCAAGACCTTGAATGAAAAGCAACATCCCTTCTGACATGGTGTCAGGCTAAAAGACACAACGACAAAATTAACAACTCCACTTTTAAACTTGACTTTCTTTGTATATAAAACACAGTTTTACAGTTTTTTTCCCCATAAGGATTTTCTTATAGAAAGAGACGGGGTAATACGGAAGAAGAAGAAGAAGAGTTCATGTGAGTTTAATCACAATCCTTTAGCTGTCACAATAGCCCACTAATATTTTGGTTGAATGACCATACACAAATAAATCAATACGAGGCTTCAAGGAAACAATAAGTAATACATAATTATTGGTTTATTTGTTGTTGTTTTTTTCAACCAAAATATTGAAAGTGGGCTTTTGTGACAACTTAAAATCTTGAAGTAGAAACTTCAATTTTGCAGTAATCCATTCAAAAAGCTGTATACCTTCTCTTCCAGTACACTGGCACCGCTGTCAGGTTTCAGGATATTGTACTTCTTCCTGTCATGTTCACTCAATGCATGGAAGAATTGCTCCTACAATAAAGCAACATTGTTAGTTATGTACTTTAGGTGTTGATGTTTTGACATTCTGAGCTAAAGTCATCTTCAGAGTCATACAATGTTGTATTCATGGTTTAAATAGAACTAAAAACTTACTGACAGTTCCTTGTGGACAGAGTGCTCTCCTGTTACTACCATGATATGAGCCGTAGTTCTTAAAAAATATATTATAGCCATGTTAGAAACATCATTTGAAAATAAGCTAAATAATAAATAATATGGACTATTTGTTGCAAACAGACCATCATGTACAAGACAATAGACATGTAGTATTTTAGATATGTGAAGTAAAATGTTATATGACTTACGAGATGGTCTTGTTCTTGATGCATGCCTTGGCCTCTTTGATAATATCAATTCTCCTAATAAAGACAATCAAAAAGTCAGTTTATTTTATTAACAATACAAGACTTGATGTCAAATTGAGAATGTCTTGGTATGTAGGAATCCTTATCTTAAAGATAACTTACTCCATGTAGGACTTGAGGAAGGCTGCCAGGTTGTGTGGGTTGATGTTCTTTTTCATATCCTCCACAAAGTTGGTCTCAAGTTCTCGGCTTGGTTTTCCAGATTTCTAATAAAGTACCAGATGTATTAAAGTACCATACAGACATGAATTAGTCAGAAATGTATGGTTTTTATATGTACAAATTAACTGCATCTGTGGCAGTTTTCATCACAATGATGACCTGGAACCTTTTTTTGAAATCTAAATTTCTAACCATGTTATGAACACATAAAAACAGCACCATCAGCTTCCTGGTAAACCAGCTTACTAGCCTAAGGAATTACTGCTGCTATATACAAATAGCTCACCCAAGAGCCTTAAGTCAACAAGACTTTGTATATATGTCTAACTAAGACCATGTACCTACCCTTTCAAAGTGATGGTATCTTAGATACTTGGTAGTACCATCAGTGAAACCCTTTGAATTAAGCTGCCAGCACTCAATCTAAAATACATAAATAATAGGTCAGAAATTGCAAAGCTAGAATATCACAATGAAGGTGTTGGATATAATGGTCAAGGAATATAATATTGTCATGAGCCTCCAATTAGCAAATGGAAGGTTGTGCGTTTGAGTCCCATCTGTTTTTATTAATTATACTAATTAATGCCTTAGTCTTAAGTAAGCTTTTCTATTCCTCGTCTGTTTGGAGCAATACTACTGAACGTAATCTATATAAGATACAGCTTGTACAAAATTTTGCATGCAGAATTGTCTCTTGTGCAAGTATGATCCCATTACACCTTTATTAAAACAACTTAAATGGCTACCAATCAGAAAGCAACGTTATCTAAAGAAAGCAACTTTAGTTTTTAAATGTGTTAATAGGATGGCTCCAAGCTATTTATCTAATCAATTCATAACTAGGTCAAGTATCTCTGGCCGTCAAACTAGGAATTCTCAAATGTTAAATATACCACTTTTAAAGACAGCAACAGGACAACATTCGTTTTATGACCAAGGGGTAAAGCTCTGGAATGAATTAAGTGACAATATTAAATTAAGCAAAAACGCTACTGTTTTTAAACACGCAATGAGAAGAAAGCTATGGCTCGAATTTATCTATGGATAGATTATTTATTTTATTCTGAAGATATTCTTTTCACAATTAGTTTAGACAAATTGCATTCATTAATTTAGAATCTTGTCAGCCTTTAGAACTGTACATATATAAGACAGTCATTTTTATATTTTTAGCTATTTATTATATTATATATTTGTTTTATTACTTCTGAATAATTATAGATATAACTATAGTATTAGAATAGTATTAATTAGTTTAACTTATTTACATTATTGAAACATTTTAAATTTATTCTTATATACTTATATATTTATTTTTAGAGTATTATTGTAAATTAATTCGTATGGCACACCTGAAAAGCAGTGTAACTGAGTCGTCTACCGTCGTTAAATAAAGTTAATTGAATTGATTGAAAAGCCCTGTTAAGCAATGAAGTATTAAAGTATTAAAGTTTACATATTCATTTCTACTACAGCATATCAATTAACATTGATGCGAATATTATTACCTTTGCTTCTCCCCATTCTTTGAAGGATGCCTGTGCTGTACAAGGTTCTACTACAATCACACCAAGAATCTTTTCCTTCCATTTGCTGGATAACTGGAACAACAAGACAATTAACATTTAGAACTACATAAAACACTCATTATTGTTGTACATTCTGCTCTACTTTTTTTTGCAGGGGTATAAAAAATAAACTATAGAAACTGATTTTTCCTTTTTGCAACTACCACCACCCTTTCTGATTATTGTGTTATTTCTTTACAATATTTGATGATGCTCATAGAAACAATATTCAATACAGAAATAATGTAGAAATTTTAATCACTATTTAATGTATTTTGATCTATCGTGATCATTGCTGAATAAATTTATTCATAAACTTATAAATCATCAATCCATCTTTGAACGGTATTGAGATACAGTAAAAACCCGCATATAAGAACAAGTGGGTTAAAGCCCCTCTTGCATCCAAGATGCATTACACTTCGATGATTTTCTCACATACGGAAAATACCAATTTTTGTGTAGAATAGCAAAATCTTATAGAATCCGTTTCCATCGTTAGTTAAAAGAGTTAATTTTCATAATTTCTTTTTATTATCGTATAATTTAATATCTAATTAAGCTTTCTGGGATAATATTTTAATCGTTCCGACCTTTTTTATACATATTTTTGATCTAAATGTCGACCCGACGTCGTTGAAGGCCTCGTCTTCCCGGGCGACCCAAGTCTAAGGATCGGCAGAAGCTCTGTGTTCGACCTATTCAGGGAGATAAAAATTGCACTTGGCTTTGAAAGAACCACCGATAGCGTATTTATGGAAGTCCTTTTGCATCGTGTCAACGTTGATACAAGGAATGAAGACTCAACTGCTGTTATAATCCGAAATGTGTTTGTCATAGTGAAATGGATTTTTAAAAAACACTCGGCAAAGCTATCAAAATTAAACAGTATATTCTTGAATGTATTAATGTTTATGTAAACATTTTTTGAACCGTATGCATTCACGTCGTCATCCTGACCTTCTATAGTAATATCCATGGAAGTTAACGTTTCGGATTCCATGCATAATATCATTTTTTAGTACACGAAACCACAAACACTTCGAAGTCTTCGAGCTTGACAGCCTGAATCGAACAACGTGAAAAACCCGTGAGTAGCCCGTATTGCGGGATCGGTTTTCTAACCAATTAGAAAGCGACTTTTAACAATAGATATTTTCAAAACATAAACAAACGGCTGCAATGCACCTTGGATGCAAGAGGGCCTTTAAGAACACCCAGCCTGAATTTTGGTGTTTTAAGTACCATGGGTGTTCTTATATGCGGGTTTTTACTGTATTACCCCAATTGACATCTTGCACTTTATAAGTCCATTAAATTAAACTATTAAGTTCTACTACATCTCTGAATGTTGACAATGATTGCCTACAGGGTGATTGACCATACATTAACTATAAATTAACTGTACTTACAGCCAATCGACAAAGTATGTTTGCACCTGCTCCAGCTCCAAAGCACACAACGTCATTCAGTCTAAGAATTGTAGAGGATTTGTGTCAGAATAAGAATACAAACAAGGGTCATATGATATACCAAATCGAAAAATGGGGACCATTATAAATATCTATTTTTCTTGACTGTCTAGCCTTGCATTTACACACCAAAACTTTATTATGCCCCAATGTTAACAAAAGGCTTCTTCTTCTGGTCTACAAACTTTTAAAATACAACTATTTAAATCTGCCTTCTGCAATTAGTCTTATAACATTCTACATAAGCTTAACTCCAACGTGATGTTTCTTTTCAGTGACTTTTATTAATATTTATTGTAAAGCGCCTAGAGCAGACTACAAATTGCATGTTATTATTATTATAATCATAACTATTACAATTTCCTCGAATCTGATTGGTTGACAGACTGCTCTATTTTCCACTAATCAATCTTGTTTGTGTAATTGGACAGTGTAATTGGACAGTTGGCTGTAATTGGACACTTGTAATCGGACAGTTTTATGAGCCAATGATTTTACTGCTTTCAGATTAATCAACCAATCACTGAATTGATACAAATCACTATAGCAACGAAAATTATTCTCATAAATGAGTTTTTTTCAAAAATGGAGGATGTTTTCATATTTATTAGAAACCCCACACATTTTTCAATGAAATTGTAATAGTTATTATTAATTGGTAATCAAACTTTGTGTCGTCCAATTCTGTCTGTAATCATACTCGTGATAAACAAATCGAACTCCCGCTATGCAGTTGTCCGACTTTGTAATCACTCGTATGATTACAGACCAAATTGGACTCCACTCAGTCCAATTACCATCATTAATAGAGTACCGAAGTGATAACGTCACAATTTTGTTTTTTGATCTTTTCGTATTCAGACTACTTTCATCATAGAATGCTAGTCAAAATATAGGCTGCCCGAAAATTTGGGATCATTTGAGTGTGAAACGGCTGAGATATGATTTTTTGAATGTAAAATGTTCTCCATACAAAGTCTCTTATTTTTGCCCTGGTTCCAACTTTAACTTTGAGACTTTAATTTTGTATGGAGAAAATTTTATTTTTCAAATGATCCCAAATTTTTTGACTAGCATTCTATGATGAAAATTATTTGAATAGGAAAAGCCAAAGTGTGACGTCACACTTCGGTACTCTATTATAAGGCTGATTAGGTCTATTAATCATATTCAAAATTAGATATACATTGATATTGAACTTTAGAGTCTGTCTCAGAGTCAGTCGCCAGTCTTACTTTCCATTTGATAAAACATTCATGAATATAGCTGACAGTAAGGTATAGCATATAATAATTACTTACGCAAAATGATCAATCACATTGCCAACCATATCTGAAAGGGCTTTCATGCTAGGGTACTGGTAGCTAGTGATAAATAAAAACAATGAATTACACAACTATTTGTATTATTACTATAGAGCAACAGATAAAAATGCAACCACCTATTAAACACATTGATATGCCAAATATACTAAAAGGAAGTTTGGCACAATTTAAAAATATGGTCAATGTTTTTTATAGATATTACAATATATATAATGTTAGCAAATTAAACACATTGACATGCCAAATATATTGGACAGCAAGTTTGGCACAATATGATCCATGTTTTTATAGATATTACAATATATAATGTTAGCTAGACTTACTCATTAGAGAGATTTTCAGCTCCAGTTTCCTATAAAAAATAACAAAAAAATTGACCAATTAAAGTCATTGCACAATTTCCTGGGCACAATTTCCAGGATATTTTAAAGGGACCCGGACAAGAATGCTAGATTAGCCAGATAAACAAACATGGATTACTAGTAAGATTACCATAAACGTGAAATACAATAACCTCACAATGTAAATGTAAATCAAGTAGATAGACTGAATCCAAATGATGGTTACCAGATATTGTTCTTGACTGGCTAGCCTTGTGTTCATGTTGGAACACATATTCAGTTTTCAATGCATGAGAGATTAGCCAGTCAAGAACAATATCTGTTCGCCATATTGGCCTCCATTGTTCGATATGGTGAATGCAACACTCCAGTTTCGACAGGTCTCTTTATATCTTAAGTATCGATAGTGTGTGATATATTCTTTTGTATTTAGTATAGCCCATGGTAAAAGCAAGGATTGAACCATCAACAAACAATAGATATAACACATGTTTTATCTCTACCCTTTAACTTAAGCCTAAGCAATCGAATTTGATAAAATTAAAATTTGTTGGTGATTCTGATCACAAACCCAGCAGTCCAACAAGTCAATGCAATTGTATATCATTTGAGATTAAACCAGTTATTACCTGGCCTGGTGCATCAATATGGTACACAACAAATCTATCATGCAAGCATTTGATGTCTTCATGGTTTAAAAACTTCTCAAAACATGTCTTATCTGAAATATTGAAGCAAATAAGCAAATATAAATTAGTGGAAAATTAACATAATAATGTATAGTTGCAGCTATGAAATAATTAAGAATAAAAAAAAAATATGTAAATAAATAAATAAAGAAACAAATGAATAAATAAATGGATGAATGAATGAATGAATGCATGAATAGAACTGCAGTTTTATCAAAACAACACAAATGCTTTAGAACTAATATATTTACAAGCACTAAAGTTTGCTTGTAAGTTTCACATTAATTAAAAACATAGAATCAGAAGTGGTTGATTAGGTTGCCCTATTCATAACACTAGTGGTCTGAGAAGATAATAAAGCAATAGACTTGAGTTAACCAATCAATTGTGGTTTGATTTCCAAAACAAAATTGTTTTCCCACTTCCACTTTGCCACAGTCAAAATATTTTTGCAAATGTGGAAATACCCAATTGGATATTCAAAACTTTTAACAACACAAACTTATGATGAAAGATATTACTACTACAACACGGTGTGTGAAACAACTACAACATTTATTAATAAACTTAAATTTTTTAAGTGTGCAAAGTTGCAAATGGGTGATGCTTTTCTCATGGCAACTATAATGGTTTCAGGTTAATTTGATGTAAAATAGTACAAAAATTATTGCATTTTGGCTGAAACTTTGGCAGAACACTTTCAAATATACATTTTATTGAAGATAATTCAAAAATACAATAACCTAAATAGCTGGATCAACTCCAACCTGTATCGATAGCATATCAAAACTTCAGTAAGACTATGTCCAATATTAATACTTTTGACAAGAAAATGAGTTCTCAATATGAGTAGTTTAAATAACAAAGAGGTGGGATGGTGGAAAGACAAAAATACATATCGCTTTATACAATGAAATCATTGAGTTTGTAATAAACTCGTTTTTTGTAATTTCACTAATTTGCACACCCAGCCACATTAGTAATATGCAATTAAAACAAATTCAGTTCAATATCTAGGATTGTACAAAGCCTATATTAAAATAATTTATTCAGTGATTTGCTTTGTTTTCAAAATGATCTAAACAAAAGCAACGTGTTTTGAAAAATAAGAAACATTATCTGCTAACACAAAGTACAAATTAATCTATATTGCAAAGTCATTTTAGATTCCTCTTGTTAAATATAGTCATATATAACGTTATAAATCTATTAACGAAGAGCAAGGAATCAGACGCTTACTATATTGTATGCATTGTTATTTCATGTAAATTTCACAGTACCAAAATATATACAGCTGCTTGCAAATACTCCGAGTGAACTCAGCTCAAATGCATATGGAAACCTCACAGTTTAAAGATAGGAACACTAAAGAACGAAAGCTGAAACTATGGTGAACGCCCACCATAATCAAAACCTGAGAAAATCTAGACACGTGTTGGTTCAGGTTTTACGAAGAGTCACTTTACAAGCAGACTCAAGCAGAGACAAACTCAGTCAGGGATATTTCCTATTCTTTTACGAAAGGGAAAGCGTGTAAATCAAATCATTACCTCAACGCACTAATGCATATTTAATATTTTAAGGTGACTATGATTTTAGTTTAAGTAACACGGCGTCGTAGCGCCAATCGCAAATGGAAAGGACGAGGCGAGACCATCACCTGTAAATAACATGGACACGGTACGCGATAGCACAACGCGAACAAAAACCTTATCAAAGCACTTTCACTTACGATTCATTCCAATGTCGTGGAAAGTCAACATTACATCCTTCTTTTTGGCATTCTCCTTGTCTTCCGATTTTGACTCCTCGCCCTATAAAGACAACAAAATATTGCACCATCGGTGGAGGAGCGTTCTCGCACTCAAATATGCCGATGTGTGCAGGAAAGCCACTCTCCTTCAGCATATCTGTCCCGGGAAATCTTAGCTTACGCAAAAACATCTAAATAACCAAAGCGTTAGGTAGAGAACAATTGACGATAAAAAGAAAATGGCTTACCGAGATGAAAACAGTCAAATCTCCGACCTTTTCAACCTGCAAGTTAAAGGAAAGCGTGAAAGACGACCTCATTAGATGAGCAGTTTAGCAAACTCATTTATAATTTATGACTCAGACGCCAAAAAAGCAGCTCCTAACAACTTAACTTACCCTTTCGGTCCTTGGACTTTCTTCAGACATCTTTCTTTACAAAATTCTACTAGGCACTGCTTACAAAACTGCTCACAAATTTAGCTAATTCAGGTTGTTGCTCTGCTTGTATGTGGGCCAGCAACCACTATTGGCCTATCTTTTTCAAAATATTGCGGTCATGTGATCATTTAAAATTACTCTCAGCCAATCACAACTCACGTTAGAAATATCAACCAATAAGAATCAACGAGAGAAAAAACTAAATAATCAGCCCTCAGTCACGTTCCTCCCCTTTTGTTCCAGTTTGTTTTTATGCGGTTGTGATCTATGCTAATATATTTTACAGCGCAACGCGTAAAAGTATGGTCACTGATAATGTATTCGCATACCTCTGTCTCGCCATCGATCCAATCAGCGTTGTAGGATTGTGTTATCTTGTCGCTGATTGGATCGATTGCGAGACAGAAGTATGCGAATACATTATCAGTGGCCATACTTTTACGCGTTGCGCTGTAAAGGATATTGAAAATATTTTTAGGAGAGAATTTTCATTTCTTGGAATGGAATTTTCTGTTTTACTTATTTTGATTTTCAGTTAGTATTTTTTTGCATAGCAGTACTATCGAAATCAGTAGATTGGTAATCATGCCCAAAAAATTCCGTCCACGTGACCAATTTTTTTTGTACCATGTGATCGCTTCTGGCCAATCATTTTGCTCAAAATTGGTCATATGGTACAAAAAGACACACCCCCAAGGCCAAATTTCCAACGTACATTTAACCACTCTAGTGATTTTCATAGTATGGATTCGATGCCTTTAAAATCAAGTCAGTCCACAAGTACTTTCCTATTTTTTTCTTTTCTTTCCCTTTTTCCCACTTTTTCTTTCACTCAATCGTTTTCTATTTTTCAGATTTTTTGTTTAGCTATCATGTCAATTCAAGAGGTAGTTTTTTTTGCAAATGCTAGGATAACAAGGGAGTACAAGAGGCTTGACAAACTTTCTCTCTTTTTAAAATATTTATCAAACCTCTGGTGACCAGAGTAAAGTTTCTCATTCAACCATATTATTACAACTGAAGACTGTGATCATGCATGTGAAGTTATTTTATTTTTAAACAAAAATATTACTTATTGAACTCTTAGATTACATCATGTTTTGTTTCGATTTGGTGTATGTGATGTGTCTTTATTTAGCCATGAGCATCTACTGCCCAAACTATACTTTATAATTATCACTAATTATATAATCTATTCAGTATCTTTTATTTAATTTAGCTCTTCTACCTCCAAACAACTAATGTCCAACATTTTGCATACACTGTAGCAATACGACTTGTTAAGCTGTCAATTAAAGCCTACAGTTGTACCACTAACAAGGGCGGATCTAGGAGGTGTCCCTTCATTCACCCCCCTAGCGCTACAATTACGCCTATTTTATTTTAGACATTTTTAAGGGGCCAGACACCCCCTAACACCTTACAAGATCTTCATTTGCAACTGGGACACCCCCCTGACAAATTTCTGGATCCGTCCTGACTAAGAATGACTACAACTTAATTATAGCTAATGTCTTCAAATAATTAAAAAGTTGTACTGTGTCTTAATGTTTACAGCCAACAAGACCTTGAATGGATTAGGCATGCTTGGCTGATACACAAGGCTCTAGATAACACATTTGTGATCCACCATGACTCTAAATATGTGATCCACCATGACTCTAAATAATTTTTGGTTTTCTGAGTGCGTTAGATAACCATATTGCAAAAGAGAGAAGAGTCAGAGATCCTGCTTGATGTGTTGCAGCAAGATGAGTTGGGACATAGTACAGCAGAGTAAAGATGCCGAGTGTAACCTGGGAATCAAAAATAATTTTAGTTCAATTTCTGTGAGTATATAATTTATATATTTTTCATGTCATCCGATGGATGAAATATGCAGGAGAAACAACTACTGACAATAGATCACACACAAATTATGCAACATGTGCACTCGCATCAGTCTCTTTCAGGCACATACAATACTGCACACGCTCAGCAGAGAACCTGAATATAGCACTTTAATCAGCATAATGCATTCACTCATTTATTGATTCACTCACTCCTTCATCCACTAGTTCATCCATTCAATCATCATTTATCTATTCATTCATTTTCAATCTGATCATTCATTCTCTCATTTATTTACCCATCCATCCATCCATTCACTCATTCATGCATGCATGCATCCATTTTTATTTAATTTATAACTGGGTTATAAAAATAACACAACCACTACTCTTGTCATGCTTAACTGAACTTACCTGGAGTGCTGCCATTCCAGCCAAACAGTTCACAGCCAAACGAGCACTTGGAGGAAGAGCTAAGGGTCTTGCCATTGCCCATAGCATTGACACTGCAGCAACAGTTGTTGTTCCCTACACATAAAAAAAACAAACACTTAAATCATCACATTATAAAAGGTGAACAACAAAACGTTTTATGGCCACAAACATCTTGCAAGCAATCAAAACTTTCTAAAGGGTGAGTCTTATAACTACAAACAAAAATCATTGAAACTGCAGCAATAGTTGTGTGACTCATTAGAGCGTTTTCGTATAAGTTACCCACTTTTAAATTGTGAATATGTGTAAAATAACATGCTTATTAGGTGTGCGTGTTATAAAATGCTTCAGTGAGTCACACTCTCAACTTTAAACTGAATCCAAATAAATGATGATTGACAACGAAAAACATTTATAGATTTCCTCGGGACCACTTTTATCAATGTTTTTCACCGTGGCTTGTGGCTCAAGGAAAAACATGAAAGCAAATACACCTTATTCCAAAATGGCGACCTTTTGTTCCATTGGCCCTTGTTACCTCACTCTCCTGAAATTATTCTTTTGTCTTTGAGCTTGAGTGAATTTAAAAGAAAAGAATAATTTCATATATAGCTACACGCACATCTCATTAGCATGCTATTTCACACATATGCTCATTACCATTTTAAAAGTGGGTTATACGAAAACGCTCTATTAAACTGACTCTGAAAAATGCTCTTACCAATATTCTATGGTCAAACTGGACTGTGGTTGCATTTTCAAAGAAGTTGCGCCATGTTGGGGACTGTGCAAAAAGGTCAGTTGGAATCCAGCGATCTGCCATTTTTGGAAAAGAATTGTAGACAAGTCCAGCATCAAGGCCTGCAACAAATGCTCCTAGAGACAAAGAACAAACAGTGCAGATTATAGTTTTATTGTTATCATTCATTCATTATTCTGCACTAATTATCATTATAGTTAACAATATATTACTTATGATTATTAATGTCATCATCATCGTCATTATTACCATTATCATTATCATTACTATCGTAATTAACATTTTTATCATAATCACTTCTACCAATGAATGTCATGTCATTAATTTTATTTTAGTATAAATACAAGGGTGATTATACAAAATCGCGCACTCTGATTGGTTTGCTATCTCGGATTATCAGCCGATAATCACCTTTTCGGACAAAATGGCTGCCAGTAGTTGTTTTGTCACTGTTAGCGAAGATGAAATTGAAAACTTTAAAGAAAATGCTGTCCCAAAATCGACAAAAGAAGCTACTAAGTTTGGTGTCAAGCTATTTAAAGGTATCATAGTAAATTTTCACGTTGTTTTTTTTTGTCATTATATGCGAGACAAAGTTTACAATTTTTATGGTCGCGCTTTTAAAAAATAAAATATTTTCACTTTCAATGTTGTTTCCTTCTTTCTTTTTTGAAATAATCACCTTTGTATTTATACTAAAACGGTTATTCACCTCAGGCGAAGTGATTATCGGTGAATATTTACCTCGCAGCTCGAAGACTCACCGCTCGGTAAATATTCACCTATAATCACTTCGCCTTCGGCGAATAATTGTTAAATAATATTATTGTCATCATCATTATTCTTATCAATGTCATCATCATCATCAATGTCATCATCATCATCATCATCAATGTCATCATCATCATTATCATTATTCTTTCATATCAACATAGTACCTGAAACTGCTGTCAAGAATATAAGTCCCTTACAACCATGGCAATACATCCTGAATTTAAGCAGTTGTTTGGTCATTTCATACTAGAGAAGAAAACAAGTTTGATTGGGTGGAAAAATAGTAATTACATAGCAACATCTTTGCCGAATAGGTATATGAAGTGACAGTCTTTTTGTACTGTTGAAATATTCAATTATTAGTAGTAATATAAGTAATATGTACAATATGAGCGGCCAGTCTGTATCTCATACAGATTGGACAAGAATATTGTATATTACTTAATATATAAGTCCAACGCTAGTTCTTTCATATTTTACTAAAATTGTCAAGATAAAAGTAAATCTGGTCAAGAAAATTCAAGTTAAAAACTTAATATGCAAATCAGGATGATTTTGTATCTAAAATACATCCATCGTCACGGTCGTGATTTCTTTTGTAAAATTCTCACTAATTATTCATGAATTTTATAATTAGTAATAATTATCAAAGGTCTTACCTTAGGATGTGGCATAAGCTGGCTTAATGAACTCCACAAAAGACCTGAGTAGAATACAAATGCTAGTGACAAGTGAGAAGCAAGTCTGTACTGACTGACTCTTGGGATTTCAGATTTATTGACAAGTTCATCATCTAAACCACTTTTCACCATGTACCAACCGAGAAGACCCTAAAAATAATAACAATATATCCAAGAAGGAAGTCGCTTTGCAGCTAAAATAAGCAACATGTAAATCTAATTTTAATTCCAAACTTTCCAAAAATAATACTGTTCATATCAAGAGTTTTTGAAGTAAAAGATGGACACAACTTTAAAAGGTTCATTATTTTCTATAAATATTTTAATGAATATAAATGGGTACCAGCAACAATTGCTAGGGTAAAGTTAAGAGAGGAGTCCCCCCCCCCCCCCCCCCCAGGGCCAAACCAAAGGAAGGGGGGTGCAGGGGATTTGCGATTTGGCCGGGCTCAGACAATAATAAAGCTTGAAAATATTTTTTCTTAAGTTAATTATTTATTATGTCATTTCCTAATGGTGCACCCCCCTAAACAAATCCTGGATCCACCCCTGCCCACCCCCTTCTTCCTTCATGGTAGAAGCTTTAAGGTTGACTTTTAGAGTAGCAATAAGGTTGACTCCAACTGTGGTCGCCTATTTTACTTTACTTTACTTCTAAGGTTCAGGTTGTGGTTTGTAGTGTGTTTTAATCTCTAAAATAAAACCTTGTACTAAATACTTTTCATCAAATGAAATCATGACTGACCTGTGCAACTAAAAGACCACCAATGATTCCCGTTCTTATCTTCATCCCTCTATTGAACCATCCTTTTGCCAGGAAAAGTCCTGCAGGGAGGAAGTAGACCAGGCCAATAGCTCTTCCCCACATACGATGAGAATACTCCATGTACCAGATACGCTTGAATTCTTCTAACGTCATTCCCTGATTGGATCTGGATATTACAAAAGAGCACAAGTTAAACAATAAAGCATGCATGTTCAAATTATGCTTAAATGTTCAATGATGATGATGATGATGGTGATGACCACAGTAATAATGATGGAGGTCTGTGATGACAGTGTTGAAAATGATGTTCGTAGTGATTGGGGACCTGATGATGATATGGTAACAAAGATG
Source organism: Metridium senile (assembly GCA_949775045.1). Lineage (NCBI taxonomy): Eukaryota > Metazoa > Cnidaria > Anthozoa > Actiniaria > Metridiidae > Metridium > Metridium senile. The sequence continues at coordinate 729,937 of OX459107.1, forward strand.
ACAAAGGTAGTGGTAATGATTATGATGTTTATAATGCTGATGAAGACGATAATACTGATGGTGATGATACATGTAGGAACAATGAAGATGATGATGGTATTAGTGATAATGATAATTATGGTGGTGATGACAGTGATGACAATGATAATAATGATCAAGATGATCATGGTAATGAGATTGTGATGACAATGATGGTGATTATTAATACATTTTATATTCAGGAAATTGTTGATATTTCTTGAACTCTTCTTCCCATTGTTGCTGTGTTGTTGGGGGCTTCATGCCCTTGATTAGGTTCCAGTCCACCATGGAGAGACCTGATTCTGTGAGTCTTGTGACGCCACCAAGAACAACCATTGAGAATGTCATTCCTGCACACCCTAGCAACCAGTAACCTGGAAAGATCACCATAGTAACCATGGTTGTTCAAGATATAATGATGATGATGTCAATGATAAATTTGTTGATGATGATGGTGATGATAATGAAGACAAATGATAATGATGATTGTGATAATAAATTAAAAAAGTACAAAATATATAAAAAGTAAAGTATAGTTAAAACAAATAATGTTGATGGATAATCATGCTGACAATGATAATGTTGAAAAAGATATGTATAATCATGACAATGATTTTTCTATGTTTATTATAAGTGATAATTTAACACTATAGTCCATTATCAAATAACTATTTGAAATCATGTATTTGAAATATACTATTTGAAATAACTATTTGAAATCACATATTTATATAAAGCACTTGGGGATTGTCAGAACACTTGAGAAGTGTTGAGAAGCACTCCGCATTGCATCGTGTTTCTCTTAACACTTCCCTCGTGTTCTGACAACCCAGCATGCTTTATAACTGCACACAGCATGCACACACGTTTTCTATTACTTCAGTAATATGTATGTTACCTGTAATTTTTCTTACTCTAGGTGTCTCAGACAATGGAATAGTACGAACATCATTGGAAAGTGCTCTTTGAAATGCATTTTTTGCTTGTGGAATCAATTTACTTGTTGTGATTCTGCTACTGCCGACACTTTGTGCTTGTGAAGAGATCTACAAAACAACAAAATAGAAAATGCACACTAGCTATCATCAAAGTTACTGATTTATCAATTGGTTTCCCTAAATTTGTGATATATACTTGTGTTACTTGGTACAAACAAGAGATTTGTACACATGTATACTATTGTACACATTATTATGATAATGCTTTGCATTTCTATCAGATTAGTTTCAGATGGGTTTGTTAAACCGATGTACAAAAAGACGAAATGTTATGTAATCTGACAAGAAATACAACACATATATTTGTTGCGGGGTTCCTGTGGTGTCATAAAATCAAGAATAACAAATCTGTTCAAAAGCATAATTTAAAGTATAGCAAAACAACACATTTATTCATCTAATGATATTCAATAAGCATATCATTATCAAGCATTTCGAGCAATCGAAACATTGAAAAAAATACAAAAACATTCGACCATGCTAGCAACTCAAAATCTGCAAACTTCAACTGTGAGCTGAATATAAAGCTTAATTCCAGAATATTTACTTACCAGTTGTTTAATGAAAGTACTAGAGGCTCTACAGCTTGACCTTAGAGCATAAACACCTATCATATTGATGTATTGATGGAATATCGTGCTTTCTGTAGATTCGTACAAACGATGCAACGTTATGTAATCAGCTGGAGACTGGGGAGAGTCTGACCTAACACAGGTATCCCATGCAAACTCAATTTAAGAAGATGCCATCAAGTGACATATGTTTTGTTTACACATTCTTTGTTTACTTGTTTTCAGCAGTTGAAATTTCAATTTTAAAATGTATAGTGAGTAGCAGTGCACATGAGTAACAATACGATTTTAGAGCGAACTTCTCACGTGACATCTCTTCTAGTATTAATGTCTTTTTTGGTGGACAATGTCAATCACATTAGAGCGATTTCACGTAATGCATCTTAACATGCTAATGAGTTAAATAACATGCTAATGAGCTTCGCGCTTGGGCATGCACAATTTTCACAAACTTTGTGAAAAAGGGAAAAAGCTCATTAGCATAAATATGGCAATTTCTCGATCAATTTTTGTTTGAGTTCATTATAATACAACATCCAGTTCTGATACTTTATTTCTTGAGTTTTGTCATATTTATGAAAGCAATTTGTAATAAATTGATACCTGTGCAAAGCTCATTAGCATGTTATTTTACTCATTAGCATATTATTTTACTCATTAGCATGTTATTTTACTCATTAGAATGTTATAATACGTTATGTGAAATCGCTCTATTGTAGCGTTTTATATTCAGTTCGTACGTAACATTGGAAAATAAAATTACAGTAATCTAATGAAAATGCTAAATAAGATTATTGCATGGCAAAGGAAAGCCCACTGACTGGCAAGGCCAATATATCGTCAAAAGAAGTGGTTAAGGGTAATTTATAAAACGATAATAGACTTCCGACTATTGATACAAGAATACAGAACTCTCTAGATTGTTGACGGCCGTTGACAATATTCTTGAAAAAGAGAAAAAAACACTTTGAGACCTTTACTGATAAATGCAGGTTCATTCAAGTATGGGGGATTTTAAAAGTTACTTATACATCGTATAAATAGTTCGAAGGTTGTTTATTTACTTCGAACGCTGATTCTTTATAACTATAGGAGGGGGGCTTGCGGGGGGGGGGGGGTGTGGGAGGGGGCTTGCGGGGATCGCGGTATCACGGTATTCAGCCAGTTTTTGCTCGGTATTGCAGTAAATCAAATTAATTTATCTGCTCGGTATTTCGGTATTCTCAAAGTCAGCGATACACGGCCCCGGGGGAAAAAGTACCGGGGATGCTCGTCGTATATCTTAGGGGTAAAAATAAGCGATTTGGTATCTTTTAGGGTGTCACATGCAAATTTTTGAAAATTAACATTTTCTGGTACCTTTTAGGGAGTCGAAAAATGAGAGAAGAGCGCATCGATATTCGCTTCTGATACGTATATTGCAGTGCGACTACTCGAACCAAACAAATTTTTCACAAATTATTCAATCCCTATACAAGATAGTTCTGGTGTTTTTTGTTGACACTTTGATATTGTATTTCGACAGTGAAATTTTCTGAATCATAAATTTCCCGTAATTCTATTGTTTCGATACTTGGACGTGATTGGATAATTTGTGAAAAATTTGTCTGGGTGGCCTTGGTTCGTGTGGACGCACTGTAATATTATTAATTAATGTGGTATCTCTTAGGGGGTAAAATTCATCCAGCCACGCACTTTTGAAAAGACTTCCGGTATCTTTTAGGGGTATTTTTTAAAATTTTCGACGAGCATTCCCGGTACTTTTTTTCCTGAGTTACTTACTTTTTTAGCATCAATTCTTAAGTCGGAGTAAAATGCTAATACAGAGCGGTTTAAAGCAATTTTGTACAAATAGATTAGCCTTTAAAAATTTAGGAATTTGACTTATTATAATTTTCATAGTTTTTAATTGTACAATAATTGTAAATCTAGATATGTATTTTATTTGTATAATAAAGACATTATTATTATTACTGTATAAAAGAGTCAGTGCTACTTACTAATGATTCAAACGTTAATCCTTTGTTGGAGTAAAACCATATCACAACTTAATTGCAAAAAAGAGAGTGTTCCAGACATTTCAGATATTACTTCTTTGTGTATCTAATTTAAACCCCATTTTATGGAATTTGCTTCTATCACAAAAGCAAGCTTGTTATTGATAACTTGTTATTTTATTTTGCTAAACAATCATTTTTTTTCTCGTTGTGGCTATATAAAGAATAAGCTGAATAACACTCTGTAGAATTCAAGTGGTTGTACAACTAGCAAATCACATCATATCATAGTCATGATCATATCAATTATATCTTTGATAGCCATGACATACTATGAATCATTATAAAATATTTGATATAAATCGCGCGCTCTGATTGGCGGAGAAGCGTTCTCTATAACTCAACGGTGCACGGAACGTCGATTCGTTTGATTTTAACTACTGAATATTTTATAAAAGAAATAGAAAACTCGGCAGCAGTGCTCTATCGAGTCATAGAGCACTTGGGAATTTTAAGAAGACTTGAGAAGCGCTGAGAAGCACTCCGCAACGCGTCGTGCTTCTCCAAACGCTTCTCTCGTCTCTCTCGTCTTCTTAAAATTCCCGCGTGCTCTATGACTCGATAGAGCACGCTGCCTCGTTTTCTATTCCTTCAATACAAACACATTGATAACAAGCGAAATTATACCGACATCCTTTGCAGGCTTCAGCAATATGAATTGTGCTGGCTTTGATTGCGGCAACGATATTTAAAATGGGTGTAAACACACTGTATATACACACTGTCCAGCTGCACATTTTTACATGCACACCTATTTCAAAAATGGTTGTCCCAGCCAAAGCTACAGTCCACACACTAAACCCTGCAAAGGATGTCGGTATTTCTTCTCTTGTTATCAATTCATTCATAGCATATTTTGGATGGACGTGTTTGTGTTATATGATCAAAAAACTGTTACAGTGATAGATGAAGAAACACTGATATTTCTTTAAATGACGTGTTATAAATCACAAATTATGTTTATAACACCGACAACCTTTGCAGGCTTGTGGACTGTAGCTTCGGCTGCGACAACGATTCTTGAAATAGCTGTATTTGCACTTTTGTAAACAGTTTTTTATTCAAATGGAAAACAAATAGGAAACAGAAATAGAAAACAAATTGAAAACAGTGAAATTGACGGAGAAGTAAGCAAACAAATCATAATAAAGTACAAATTTAATTAAGTTCAACTTATTGAGTTATAATTCAATTTTAAATTTCATTGATTTCATATATTGCTTTTTTCATTTTAGTAACGACATTTTTACTTGCGCTTTACTGATATTTTATATGAACAGAAAATATTGTAAAAGCGATCATGTATTTTGATTTTGAATTATTTTTTTATAATTCATGTTTTTTAGTTTTATTTCGAAACATTGCTAACTGAAAAAGCTGGTTAATCTCACTGAGAACGATTAATGGTCATTAATCAAAACTTGAAGTAACTGAATTTTAACGATACTCTTGTTCGATATATATGCTATCTCGTTTCCGTTAGAAGCCAGAAGTTCATTTCATAATGAATAGCAAACAACAAACAATTAAAAAAAGAATTTCATTTACTTAATGAAGTCCAGCAAAAGTTCCATCTTATTGACACAATTCTTCATCAATCACCCAAAACCAATGGGTGCTATTTCCCATTAGAAAAGAAACTAGTTTTATTGACTTTATATTAAGTTTTACCTTTATTATTATAATTAATGTGATATATTGGATATTTGACTTGCGTCAATAAAACTTCAATACTTTGTCATATTGAATGTGCATTTTTATAATTTAAAATTTGGATTACTAACGATTAGTATAGTATGTTTGCATTGATAAAAGATTTAGCAAAAGAGACCACTAAATTAAAATTTGTTCGTGTTTCAATATCTTAGAAGCCGAAATTGAAATCTTAGTAATATATTTTATTTTTAACTCTGTAGGTGTTTATTGTGACACCTCAATTAGTGTTCCCGCGACGCAATATTGAGTTTTCATTATTTGCTAAAAATATGGCCACAATGCGATCAATTTAGGATTGATTGTGTTCTATATAATATAATTGTAATATGCAAGCACCGTGAGTGCGGGGTCATAATATATATCAACATCTTCTCTCTGCATTACTCGATCATCCAGAGGATCTCTCAAGAAAAACGCCTCTTCTTTTGTTTTATTTTCCTGTATTTGTCTCTGTATCAAGTAGTGCTTCGTCATTACTCTTGAAAATTCTACTGGTTGGACTTTCCTCCATTTTGAGCTGTACACCAACAACAACAGCTATATCAAAACATACAGAGAGCCTGAAAGTAAAATGTCTAACAATTCAAGCACTAACACAACAGAAGAACTCTGTTTTTTCCTCTTCGTTGGTTTTGACCATGTTTATGGCTTCGAGTGGACGTTTGTTTTTAGTATCATCTTAAACATTATTCTCTCTATTACGGCTATCATTGGTAACGCTATCGTAGTGGTAACAATATGGAACAATTCTACACTCCATACTCCATCAAACTGTCTGTTATTCAGTTTGGCAGTCTCCGATTTTGGCGTCGGACTGATAGTTCAGCCATTTTGCGTGGCTTACAAGATGGGCGAACTGCTAATGGTGTTCGACGTCTACTGTTTCGCAGGTGTTGCCAGTGAAATCCTCGCGCTTACTTTCTCTGCGACGGCGTTTATGACAATCTCTGCGATTTCTGTCGATCGTTTTCTAGCAATTCATCTTCACCTAAGATATAACGCATTGGTGTTGGTAAGTCGAGTTATCAAGGTTGTCTTTCTGCTGTGGTTTCTTGGTCTAGCCTGCGCCGCCTGTAGGCTGGTTTGTTTTGTGGTTAATTGCAGCGTAATGATAAAAATCTTAGCTGTCATTTTTGTCCTTTTTCTTTTTGTTACTATCACTTGTTACATCAAGATTGGGTTGACTGTCCGAAGACACTTGAAGATGCAAATACACCCAAGCGGTCCAACAAGCACTTTCGGTGAAACAGATATCCCCAGCGGAAAGTCCACCAATATAAGCAATATACATATCCACCAGAAGAAAAAGTCGGTCATTACCATGCTGTATGTTGTGGGTACGTTTGTTGGCTGTTTTATGCCGTATATGGGTACTCTGCTTGTTTGTGTTCTTCTAGAATGGAATCCTTTTTCAAGAGCTCTTCTTAATGTCGTGTTTCCAATTGTGTTCTTAAACTCCAGTCTTAACCCTTTGTTGTATTTCTGGAGAATGAGAGATCTTCGACATTTCGCTAAAGAAACTTTACGCAAACTGAGTCAGACGTGCAAGAAAAAACACTGACTAAATAGTCACGGCTCAGATGGAACGGTGGTGGAATATACAGTTTGGACAGGATTAAAGCATTACACAGGTGTACTTTGCAGACGGAATTATCGATACTGAAGATAATGCTTCCCTGTCTGCTTGCTTTGTTGGTTCTAAGGTTGTTTGGTTGGCTGTTTAGTTGGTAGGTTAGTTGGTTGGTTGGTATTTGGGCTGGTTGGTTGGTTGATAGGTAGGCTGCTTGTTTGGTTGGTTGAAAGTTGGTCCGGCGGTAGGCTGTTTTTTTTGGATTGTTTCTTGGTTGGTTAGTTGGTAGGTTGGTTTGTGAATTGGTTGGTTGGTTAGTTGTTTGGTTGGGTATTTGGTTGGTGGTTGGCTGGCTGGTTGATTTGTATATAAATTCATGTTTACCATTAAGTCGGAAGAAAAATCATTCTTAAATATATATATTTAATAATAATAGTTACTAATATGAAAATAGACACTGAAAAAGATGCTCACAATATGCGAGTTTACTTATATTTGCATGAAAGTTTGTTGATACGTCTTCTTGGAAAAACACAACTGAAAAGGACACCACAATTTGTGGCAAAAATTATCTGGACACGACTCTGATCTGTTGTAAATATATAAGAAACAAACTCAAAATAGAATACTGAAATAGAAAATTAACCATGCAGTCTAAAAAGCACTGAATGGAAAGTCAAAGTTAAGCCACGACTATCAACGCATTGTATTATTTCCACGTTATTCATATATACGCATGGCTTTTTTCTTCACAATTGTAAAAAGACTTCGTTTGATAAAATAAAGAGCTGTAAACTGAACTAGTGTAATAGACTAGTGTTCTTGAGTCAATCCAGGTATTGTGTGGTGATGACAATAGTAAATAGATGTGTAAGTCCCTTGTGTCTTGTCTATTCTCTTGTTTGGCTGGCCATTGTAAACGATATCGCGGCAAACGTCATGTTAACTAATTCCAGTTACATTCTAACACCAAAGCTAATCGACGGCCATTAACTTCAACAAACTCATCGTTTCCTTCGCGCCTTTACTGATTGAGCCTTTACCAAATGTCCGTACATCGACTAAGGTAAGTTAAGTAATCTTTAGATTAAATATAAGACGCTTCATTCCGCTCAAAACTTAGTTGTCTTCAATTATTTGTATACTCTGTAATATTGAAGTTCAATGAACTTTTTCGTTTTGTTTGGTGCCCAGATTTTTGATTTTTAATGGTTGAATTAGGTTCACAAGTTGTAATTGGCACTGCTAATTTGTTGGTAAACGTTTAGGCGAGTGTTTCGCACTTTGGTTCTTATTTGATTGCATTTGAGAGCCATTAGCATCATTTGAAGTGTGCGTTTTTACGTGTTGTTAATTAAACTATAAAAAAAAACAGCCAATTTACATCATTAAAAGCATTCTCATCTCTCTTTATAAAACCGCTGATTTAGACGAAGTATATGTTATGTTTTACTGATTAAGAAAGTTGCATATATAGTCAAAATCAAACCAAATCAAAACCATTTACTCTTGTCAAAATTTATTCTGGTTTTGAATTCATTACCGTTGTTATATATACCTAAAACAAAAGTTTAAAATATTATTTATTTTTAATTAACTAAAGTATAATATTTTGGATACTATTAAATTAATATTTTGATGACAAACTGTCCGCAAGTCTTGGAGAGCCGGTGTTCAAAATGACGGAAACAAAATTCTTCCGTGCATGCTCCTTTAGTAACAGGTGATGATATGATTATAAATCATGTTTTATTAACTAAATTTATTGAAATAACGTTTCAATATTTCAAGAGCATATTTTAAACACTTGATAGCATATTGTTTTCACCACATAAAACGTTTTTAGCAGTGAATTCATGCGGGCTCTCATATTCATTCATCAATTGTTTTTTTACACGCTAGTCAGCCATTTTGAAAATGGTGCAACGCTTATAACGAGGAAGTTTAAGATATATTTTGTCAAAACTGGAATATAAACTGGACTATTAGACCTTCTTTTAGCTATAAATGTCGATGGAATTATGAAACCCTTTGCTTTTTTCACTATAAACTAAATGCTTTTATTCTGTAAAAATTGAGCTTCAAAAACGAAAATGCTTATAGTCGGCAAAATGTAATGAAAAATGAACTGTTTGTCATCCTACATTGAATGAATCCTTCATAAAGTACATAAACGCGGTAAAATGTTCATCGTAATAAACTGTTTTTATAGAATTTGATGGGTTTTCCAAATCGGCTCGTTATCGGACCATCAAAAAACTCGAAGGCTGTTTATTCAACACAAAACTTACAGTAATTATCATATCTAAACCATTGTTCCTTTTATTACATCCAATCGACCATAAATTCTATGATGTAATACACCAATACAACAAAACAATTCTACATTTCATATGTCTCCCCCTCATATATATCACCCTGAATCTACAGATATAGTTTTGCTGTAATTATTGCAATAGTTCGTCAAGTTATTAAAATACAGTTTAAGGACTTGTAGCTTGTGTTTACAGTTCATATTGAATGCGCTTTTCAAAAACAATACTTATGAGTCCTTTGGGAATTGTTTGCTGTTTTGCTTTTAGTTATCATATACTATAGGCATCTGTTTTTGTAGACAAAAGCGTTAGGCTGGATATATTGAGCGGTTCAAAGCTGTGACTCAAAGATATTTAACATTTTTATGAATAGTAAGAAGTTATTTGTGAGGTCTTAAACAGCTAGGTTTAGCATAGTTAGTATAGAGGATGTTACATGGGCGCGTTGAGATATTATTATACTATTATTATTATTACTGAACTACTGAGGCCAGTTGTACGAAGCATGAATAGCGCTATCCACCGGATAAATTCTTATCCATGCCGCGGATAAAATATATAAAAATCTATGCAGTGGATAACTTTTATCCGCGGATAAATTTATCCACCCTTCGTACAACCGGCCCCTGATGTAGCTAAAGCTCGAAACGTGAGTATTTTAAATTAAAGTTATAAGTTAACATGTTTTACGGTGTTATCTATTACTATCTATTACTATCTTTTATATATAATTTGCCTATAGATTTATTAAAGCCTTTGTGTAAATGGTCTCAAATTCGTCCTGTGTAAATTGAATAAATTGTAAATAGAAACTAGCGAGTAAACTAGTATAGGCTGCGTCGGTGTTTGATATGAACGGATAGGTAATAGAATGAAATTTGTAACACCGTAAAAAAATGTTGACTTAACTTTACTGACGTTTCGAGCTTTAGCCCTTCGTCGGAATAAAAGAGAATAAATTGCATGTTTTCTCTGAGTGCATAAAACTAAGCGGATTTACAACTTACCCAGACATCCTAGCGGTCTTCGATTTTGAACCTGACATTGATTCTTTAATATTGATTGCATACAAATATGTAAAATGTGGTACTTTTTAATTATCACAGGGATAATGGCATGATCACATAGAATAGATAAAAATCGCTGCATGGTCTGAAGAAAGACCGTAAACCTTCAGTTAAGATGGTGCGGTGATACTACTAGGGTCTTCAAAATGATGGTCACAAAGAAAAAACTCGAAAGAACTTCTAGTGATGAAACTTTACGTAAAAAGTATGGTTCAAAGTCCCAGGAAATGCAGCAAAAAGACCAGGTAAAGTCCAGCAAAGAGACCAACAATAATGTCACTTCCCTTGGAATAAATGCAATGTATGGTAACAGCAATAATTCTGGCATTAAACCAAATTCCTCGTCCAAGAAAGACTCACATGATTCCAGTAAAGAAGTCAGATCACAGATAAAACTTCCTAAGAAGAATTTCAGAAGGAGACGAAGAGCTACACTTGCAGATTTACGATATATTGACATCCCAAACACTATCCCAGAATGCGAAGAAGAACAAGAAGAAGATTATGGTGAATTTTCTATGAGCCGGCTTCGTCGGAGTAAATCCAATGACGATATTAATCTTAATAGTCGAAATGAAAGAAAAATGAGCTTTTTAAAAGATTTACCTTTCAGACCTTGGGCTTCCAAAACAGAGACTGCTTCTTCGGACGTGGAGAGGCAACAGAGCGAGGTCGAGCTTGAAAATGTTCCAGATAATATGTCTGAGAGTATGGCAAACTTTGAGCTTGCAAAACACGAAGTCAGGACCAAAGTCAATGGACCTTTGAACAATGAAAAGAAGGAGAGATGTGCAGAGGAAATGATGTCAGAAAGAACGACTGCATTCGGTCTTGAGAAAGATAACGATGATTTTTTGGAAATAGGGAAGGAATTTGGCAGTGGTGAGATTGAAAGCGAAGACAACATGACAGACAATGAATCAGGAACAAGGACAGACGACAATGTAAGCGAATTCAGTGACTGGAGCAGTGAGGCAATAGAGCTAAGGAATGCAGTCTCAAACTATGAATTATCGTACGTCAATGAGGATAACGGCGCACAGATAAGCACCAACTCTAGTCCAAACTTATCTCATAGGGATATTGATTCTACAGGTTCAAAGTCTCCTGTTGAAGTATATATACAGGATATTTACGAAACTCTTAGCGGTTTAAAAGACAAGATAAACAAAAGACGACGGAGTAAAAGCATAGATGCAGGTTGCTTAAGCCAGTTGGCTTCCATTTCAGAAGAACGACGAAAGAGCAGCCTTCTCTCGACAATGTCTGGACTTAGTGAGGATGTCTTTGCTAGTATCTCGTCGAAATATGAAAATCAATCTGATCAATCTGATAAGCAAACAGGCAGCGACGATGACGAAACAAATAAACAAACGACACAATTGAAGGAAGCACATGAAAAAGAAACTGATTCATTATCTTCAAGGAAGCAAAGCGACGATGAGAAGAATCAGCAACGAAAACAGTTTTCCAAGAACTCTTTGAATCTATTGCGAAGGTGGAGTACAGCATCGTTGTTGCCTTTGAAGAAATCAACTGACGCAGCAAATCCAACAGCCTTAGCTACAGCCACGACCTTACCAACTAATACAAAAAGCTCCATACTGACCGATGGGTCTTTGAAAGATTCTACAGGTGATGTACCTACAGAGAAACAAAAGAGTCGTTTTTCTTCAAACGTTCTAGCTGCAAAGATTTTACGTAGAAGAAGCCTGCCTGTAAACACACCCTCAAACACAACTGACCTTATTGTACAACCAACAAATTGCCCTGAAAAGAAAACAGAGAATCCCCCCTTACAAAGAAAAAATACATCTGGTAAGAAAACAGAGGACTCTACTGTACAAAATAAAGGGACTATCGAAAAAACTGCAAAAACACAAAAGAATCCAGAAGAGAAATTCGAGGAACGAGCTGCAAGGACTTCAGCGAGTGATTCAGGTGATCCGTCTACCAATGCACAGAGAACGGATGAAAGAAAGAACTTGGTGAATACTTTGAAGCAGAAAGTCAAGGCCACTTTACGTAGAAGAAATTCGATTGCTTCTGCAAAACCATGGACTGGCACAATAGAACGGTCAATGATGTCCTCCTTCGACCTACGTCCAAACAGGCAAGAAAGTGAGGTGGAGGATGAAGAAAAACGAACGAACCATACATCAGTTAGTTCAGCCGCTAAACCCGCGGTGAAAACACGGGAGTTGAGCAACGGTAAGAGCAAGATCGAGACAAGTGGACCATCGGTACAAAGAGTAGCCTCTAAAAGACAAAACCATACCGTCATCGCCAACAAACAGGAGAATATCAATACACAGAGCATCAATTCGTACAAAAAGAAAGGAGTTGAAAAACCTAAAGATGTCAAACTTTTAACCAGCTATAAAGATACATCTCAAACGTCTGGAAGAGTTCAAGAGAGGAATGACAGTAAAAAAGTATCAAAGAGTTCCGGAGTGAATCAAACAACCAATAGGAGTAACATAAGAAAGGATTCGAAAACCAACATAGAAAAACCATCAACACCACCAGTAAAGAAGACACCACTAAGAAAAACTCTATCGATGTCGTCACTTCCAATTAAGAAACCACCACAAGCAAATACCAACGATGTGAAACGTTCTCCATCGCCCACAACGCGCACCAGAAGGATAGGTACTACACAACCTGTCGTTAAATCGCCGGTGCGCTCACAAACACCAACGAGAAAGACGACACAAGAAGTTAAGAATCCTGCAACAAAGACTGTACCACTTAGGCCTCAATGGGTGTCAGGATTATCATCAACTTCTCGTGATTCTAAAACAACTGTACAAATTGCAGCAAACAATTCCAGCCAAGAGAAAAACGCGCCAAATTTAAAACAATCACAAGAGAAAAGCAGGAACGTTGCAAAAGAAGAACAGAAAAGTTCGAAGACAGGAAAACCACGTTCTAATTCCTTTTCTAGTAACACAAAGACAATAAAGAAAGGAGAAGTGGATAGACCATCCATAGGTTCTAAGCCGCAAGCTGCATATAAACTGAAAAATTCACTTAATGCTAACAAGAAGAACGATACAATAGATGCATCAACACAACTCACCACAGCTAAATATAAGTTGGTAAAGACGAACAAAGATAAAGAAACTACTCCAGATCCAGCGTCCAAGAAATCTGACAGCAAACCAGCTAACGAAGAAGGAGTTCATGTAAGAAATCAGCCTGGTGAAGCTAACGAACTTAAACAGGTTCCTGTAAATCCTAAGACAAAGAAAGAAGATATCGTCGTGGATACAAAGAAGGATGAGCCTGAACGCAAGACGTCTGTAAACGTGATACGTCGACCACGATCACCTTTTACAATAACGATCCAGTATAAACCAAACGAACACACGAATGATAACGCATCCATTGTTGGTGAGCAACATCAAACTGGCAACCAGACAGGAGAAATTCCAGGAAAATATGAAAAGAAACCCGAACCAGGAAAAGTACACGACCAGGTACCAGGAAAAGTCCAAAAAGAAACCATGTCAAATACCAATGATATTGAACTGGAAAAAGAACTGGACAGCTTTGGTTTGATGTTGGGAGAATTAGAAAAGTCAGCAAGTGAATCTGTTTTGCCAGGAAAAGAAAGTTCTTCCAAAGCAGCTGAAGTGGTACCAACGGGAAAACGGTTTGCTGCACTGAGTGAGCGCTACAACGTCATCATGGCCAAGCTTACAACTCGGCAGCACAAGAAGCAAGACATCAGTGATACAACTATGTCCAGTGAAAAGGCAAAGCCAACAGTCCCTGATATGAAGTATGATTCAAAATCCATTGACACAGCACCAAATGATTCAGAAGGAAAACTGGCTTTAGATGAAACTAACCATCAACTGGTAGTGAATGGCACCTTCCATAAATCTAAAATTGAGGACACCACAACATTAGATAAAAACAAGGACAACTTTATATCAAATGTCAGCGGCCATCTATCCGGAGACACAGTATCATCAAACAAGGAAGCACCAAATTTATTACTAGACAATGGCACCATAATGGAGGGCACTTCTAATCTATCCAATCTTCCACAAAAGGAGAGTGTTTTGCTTGCAGAGAATGCACCATCACTTTTCTCCCAGGGAACAGAATCTTCTCTGTTTTTGAGTGGAGAAGATGTTTGTAAAGAACACGATTATCAACAAAGTGATGCATTGTTGGATAGTAAAGTATCTCGTAGAACCGAAGCACCAGTCATGAATGACACACACCAGGACCTAAAGAAACATACACGATCGCAGATAAATGAAGGAAATGGCCAGATAAATGCGCAAATACCACAGATAAATCAAACAAGTAAGCAAAGTTCTGTGCTTGCTTCAGACATGGGCCCGTTTTCTAAAGAGATTGCAAACAAGGAACATGAAATCCAGAAGAAGCCGTCAGTTGTTGGTAAGCTATTAACATCAAGTGAGAAATCGCAGGAAGCAGCAAATATTCATAACGAACGTGGCACGATAACAAGGCCAGACTTATCTTATGAACAAATACCTTCAGAGAAAGAGAATCGTGAACATAAAGAAAACAGAGGAAGGACTGAAAGTGTAACGAGTAACAGGAAGAGATCTGTAACACCTTCGCTTGAAGAAACTAAAAACACAAACTTTTCTCATCGAAGATCACACTCTTTCTCACTTGGAAGAAGTGATGGAGGCTTACTTAGTAGAAATCATGAAAGGAACCGTACACACACAACTTCTGTACGAAAATCATCGTTATCATCCAAGGATAGTTCGACTGCTCCTGAAAATGGCATCACACAAAACTGTTCTTCAAGAACTACAGTTATTGCAAAACTTATGAGTCGTAAGCTGGGATCAAGAGATGGTATGACTCGTACAGTTGTGGCCAGGACGTCAAGGATTTTTAAAGACACAGAAATCAAGGATGTGCCTTTGAACATGGAGCATTTTAACAAGTATCGAGCTCAATTGGAGATTGGGAAACTGAGAAGTGCAGTTAAAAGTGAGGTATGTGAGGTTTCATTGCTTAGATTACTTAAGTCATCCATCTAACCATCCGTTTGTTCATTCATTTAGTCAGTCAGTCAGTCAGTCAATTGGTAAATAAAATAAACCAAACAAACAAACGAAAACAATCAAACACGCAGACCAACAAAAAAAAAACAAGCAAGCAAGCAAACACACACACCACTCAACAACAAACAAACAAAAACAAACAAAAAACAAGCAAGCAAGCAAACAAATACGCACACCAACAAACAAACAAAACAAAATAAACACAGTTACTTCTGTAGTCAATAAATCAATTCACTATTTCCACAGGCAATGTCCGTACATCAGATTCTCAGCAGCCTAAACTCATCATTGACAGAAATGGAGCTGATAGCTCTGTGTAAGGAATGTACAAGGACATTACGAACACTGGACGCTCTCGGCAGCCTTCGTAAGTAACTTACTCGATCCAACACCCACAACCTATGCATAATAGAATAAAAACAGCAATCTCTACTTAGACCACGTTGTCCTTCCTTCTCTCTCGTTTTCAGTACTCGTTATCCGTGGAAGAGAACCAGCCGACAATCTCAGACAAAGTCGTTGAAAAATGTGTAAAAATGAATGAAAACACCACAAATTTACCTCTAGCTATAAAAAGCTCCACCTTCCTACCTCCTCCCTAGATCAACTTTACAGGCACGGAAGGCTAAAGGAGCTCATTGTCAATTAAAGATTTTAGCAGAGTATCTCATGTATTATCAATCAATCTAAATAATTCCATAACACCGCTTGATGCAGGTTACAAACGTGCCAGCAAAAGTTTTTGTTCTTAAGAACTATCTGAAGCCAACTAGACCAGTGGCTTTTTTGCTCTGCACAAAATTCCCACTGAACCTAATTTAATGAGGGTCCTGAAGGGGGGTATCCAATCCCAATTCCCAATCAATTTTTTATCAAAATCCCAATTACCACAGGAAGCCCAAACATTAACCACAGGAAGCCCAAATTGAATACTAACCTCAGGAAGCCCAAGATAGTTCGATTTTCTCTTCTAGTCTACTAAAACGACGTAAAATGTTGCAAATTACTCAATTTAAAACATTATTTTAGCATCTAAAGAGAAAACGAATGGACAAGAAATAGCCAAATCCTATGGACAAATCCCAATCCCAATGGACAAATCCCAATCCCAATGGGGAAATCCCAATTCCCAGCCTCGAAAAAAGGCAAATCCCAATTCCCAATTTACCCCTTCAGGACCCTCTTTAATGACATATGCTCCCTGATGTTTTTTGTCATACTACTTACTAAAATGGAATACTTGCTATTGTAATACAAATGTCTATATTGTCTGTTGTAGCTTCCTACTTGTCACCAGATACAATCATGGTCAACCCTAGTGGAACAATTAAATTCAGGCATCTAACAACAGGTATTACACTATACACAAATTTGTCAAAAATCTTTGTCGCTATCAAACCTACACTCTGAAGCCTGCAGAGGATGTCGGTATTTCTTCTCTTCTTATCGATTTATTCATAGTATATTTTGATTGTACGTGTTTGTGTTATATGACCATAACAAGTTGTTACAGTGGTAGATGATGAAACAAATATTTCTTTTAAAAACTATGAATTATTTCTTTTAAAAATATGAATTATTTTCATATTACCGACATCCTTTGCAAGCTACAGAGTGTGGACTGTAGCTTCAATTGTAACAACGATTTTTGAAAACAGGTGTATAAATCACTATACACACTATAAAAGACAATACCAGAAATATTGATCTGGGACACATTGTATCCTATCCCGTTACCCGCGGGACAGCACGTCGGGCCCATGGTTGGGCGCAGAAACGGATCGTTGCTCGTTACATTTTATTTTATGTACTACAAACATGCATACAAACTACAAACTAATGGATATTACCAAACGGACTTGCAAGCAAGAAATATGTAGGAACTTATTTATTATTCATTATTGAGGAATAATAAATGGGACTGCCGAAACATGTCTGGTATATTAAAAAAGTCATGTATATCCTCAAAACTACTACTTACTGAAAAACACTTGTTTTAAACGCTAAGGGTATGTATATACGTGTGCTTAAGAACTATAAATATATTAGAGGTTAACGGTAGAAATGCACACTAATCCCACAATACAATACATAGTAAAGTACACGTTGTTGTGCCTTAATCCTTTCATTTTATAGAGTCACCAAAAATAGATTTCATTAAGTTCATAAGCGCTGTTGTTTGGTGTTTAGTAGTTGGAATTAGATGTAACCATATAATCAGCTCAGTTGTCTGTGATATTCGTTTGGTAAGTTTGGATTGGTATCAGTGTATGTTCTGCGAGCTCGATGTACGTTTGCAAACCTGACTAATTGGCGGCTAGGCATAAACGACATTTATTGATCGAATCGTTAAGAATTGGAATATCTTTGGCTCTCATCATTTTGCCGACAATTGCATACTATTTGTGCAGCGGTTTTCTCAGATTGACTGCATGGTATTAAATCAGTTCAATTTTGTTATAAATATATCCGCAATAGGACAATTAGCCTGCGTTACAGACCCTTGTAAGCGCTCGAAACGTCTCCCGCCAGCGCTTACAAGGGTCTGTAACGCAGGCTATAGGACAATAGGAAAACGTACAATGTTTATTACTCTTTTGAACCATTATACCGTATATAAGGTACAGCAATAGCTCACGTATAAGAACCTGAATTTTTCAATTTAGCCTAAATAGGTTCTTATATAAATGGTACTTAAACCTCAATAGGTTCTTATGTAGAGGGGGCTTAAAATGAAGATTTTAGCCTAACAGGTTCTTAAAACCCAGGTTCTTATACCTGGGCTATTATTGTAGTTTATGATTATCAGGAACTAACATGGTGAGTAGCTTCTACCTTTGCTACATATATCGCAAGCTACTGAACAAAGATGAAGAACTTCGTGAAAGTCTTGGCTTCTTCGAGACTATTGTAGTTAGACCAGTGTCTCCCCTGGGGAGTAGGGGCGGGCTTTTACTCTCATGTCATTTGCTATATGGCGGATATTTCCTTACGATGCTATGAACTATCATTTGTTTTGTACAGACATAAAGATAGATGACCTCTTCCTTGCACCAGATCAATCGAAAAAGTACTCTCAATCAGAAAAGGTAAGGGTGACAAAAGTACAATTGCAATATCATTAACAAAGGCAATAATTGTATTTACAATAACAATGTCATAATATACAAAAGTAACAAACACGAGGAACTTCAACTGAACAACAAAGAACAATCCATGCACATCGTCAGAGCTTACGTCCAGGGCCGTAGCACGCGGAGGGGCAGGGGGGGGGGGGGGGGGGACACGATTTGAGTGTATTGAATGGTAGCCCCAATCATTTTGAGGGTGCTACGGCCCTGGCTTACGTAATTGTAGTTTGCTTACATGCGACATAAGACTTGTGCCTAAATTGTACTATCTATCTTTTCCTTTAAAATGGTTATGTATGGATCGTCCGTTAACACGTAAAGATCATACGTTCTCACGTAAGGAGATTTACGCATCACGAACGTCCGTATACGTAAAGGTCCATACACTTCGCCAACAATAGGATTTAAGATGTTGCCATAACATGTACGTAAACTTTCCATATATTTTGTACTAACATGAATGGGTCGTGATGAGGGATGTTTTCTCGTGATTAATCCCGATTTTTTAACCAAAAGTTTAATCCC
Source organism: Metridium senile (assembly GCA_949775045.1). Lineage (NCBI taxonomy): Eukaryota > Metazoa > Cnidaria > Anthozoa > Actiniaria > Metridiidae > Metridium > Metridium senile. The sequence continues at coordinate 748,975 of OX459107.1, forward strand.
TGATCCCAAAAGCTCGCGTGTTTTGATCCCTGATCCCAAAAGCTCGCGTAGTTTGATCCCTGATCCCAAAAGCTCGCATATTTTGATCCCTGATCCAACAACAATGTTCTGATCCCTGTTTTTATTCATACGATCCAGATCCCTCTTCTGATCCCTGATTCCAGCTGATTCGGACTATCTGATCCCTGATCCAAGGCATGTGATCCCTGATCCCACATCCCTCGTCACCACCATGAACATGTGACCGTTTAGCGCGAACGCACACTAGGTCGATTGTGCGTATTTCTATGCGTAAACGCATCAGACCTTGCGTTAATTGGGTTCCCTGTGTCAAGACGCATCAGTATGTGGATTTTCCTAAGATCGGTTCTATTGTTCGTAGAGTAATAAATGACACAAACAAAAGATATTAGAATTCAAAGCAGTCTAGTCGATCGTGGTGTGAACCAGACGATGAACGGTTATCAAGTCTTTTTTCCGTGACATATCAGCACAAAATCCTTACGGAAAAGTTCGTCTTTTCTATATACGTTCCACGAGAAATACTCAAGCAGGTAAAAAATTACAAACCGTATGTAAAATAAGCAAAATTCATCATTGTTTACACCGTTGATATTTGTTAATATTGCATGCTTCTACGTTCTATTATATATGATGAGTATCAAGTGATACCAACTGTTACTAAATGAATTGGGATCTATCAATTACAAATGTAGTATTGAGACCAGGAAATGTACATTATCTAACACAGTTAATCGACAGCCCATTATCACATATAGTTGTAGTTATAAAGCAAGTAAACGCCTTCTGCTTCTAAAGGCTTTAACGAACTTCTAAGAGAGAGTTAAACTTCTGCATGTAACAAAAATAATGCGTTTGCACGCCCTGGCGTTGAAGCGTCTAAAGCTAATATTGCCAAGGATGTTTACAATGTCAACGAGTGTTTTCAAACTAGTTATGATAAAGTACATTAATCAAAAGTTGTTCAAAGCACTGTCATCTAACAGACAAAGGGCTAGCCTAGGATGGATCTGTCTCAAATGATCCGTAAACGTTTCCAACGATTCCAGTTAATGCTAGTAAAATGTTGGGTTCGATAGCTGTTAATTAACAGGCGATATAATCAACTTTATTACTGGAAATCCAAGAACAATAACATTGATTCCTCTGCTCGAGGTCTTTGTGTAAAGTGACAAAGAAATATCAAAGAATTATATTTAATTAGTCATTAGTATTGTTAGCTGTAATGGAATGGAATGGCTCTTTACGGGACCCATTATCTTAAGTTATCGATTTTGAGATCTATAATTATTTATTTTTTTAGCAATAAGCGTTTATTTACACATTATTTGCACATGTGTCAACTCCTTTAATTTCGTGATTCGTTAGGTTTTTTTGTTGATTTTATTTTGACAACGTAATCTAAGATTTGACGTTCATGCACGCAAGATTACGAAACGAAATTCGGTGATCCGTAATTGATCGTTTCCTAAACATCCTTCAACTACACTATATATAAAGGAGCTGAGTTTTTACGGTTTTTACAGCGTAAAACGCTTGATGGGTAGTTGCTGTAGATAAATCATTACAGTAAAATCATAACAGACAACGACAACGTAAAATTATGTAAGAAGGCGATGATACGCAGGAAAAAATTTGGCCAGTCACAGCCCCGGGCTACAGCATGATGCATGCAGAGAAATCAGTAATATTCACATAGAAATTGAAATATAATCAATCGAAACTTTTACGTAAGGCCTAACTTAGCAAAAACGTAATGTAACGTAAAAAACAGTAACACGCAATGAAAAAAAAACGAGCTATACCCGTTCAAGATTACCAAAGACTGAAATCTGTGCTGATCACGGGTAGACGCTGAAAAATTAATCAGTAAGAAATCTCCGCTCATCTTCTCACTTGTAATATATCTTCAAAGTAATATACAGTCTCAAGTCATATGGAGCCTACGGTCTTTCTCAGTTGCTGCTCCTCTACTTTTGAACTCTCTACCTCCTTCAATTAGAGACATTCCAAGTCTATCTTCTATTCTTGTATTAGTGTGAACTACTAAGAAGAGTAATAAACTAAGAATCTTCTTTCAAGTCCAATCTCAAAACTCATTTATTTAAATTAGCTTTTTCACAGACTTGTATAAGCGCTATACAACCCATATTATATTATTAGAAACTTTAAACCGGTTGAATAACGTTATGCTTTGCGTAACGACTACGTAAAGTTACGTACGAAAAAGGTCATATACATAGAAATTTAGCGCACCGGCACATAGAAAAAAAAATATGCTCAAGTCTTACTAGATTATTTTAAACAAAACTACCCATTTCTAACTGTATTTGTTTTTCGGGTTTTTGTTTCTGTTCAACCTGGTGGAAAACGTTTCGACCTGCCCAGTCCCTAGCGCTTCCTTTTGTCCTGAATGCGGATTGGCTGGAGTTGATTTTGTGAAGAAAATCCGATTATATTTCTTAGTACTTCAATGTTGAAAGATGAGACAGAAAATCTCCTTAATCCGTTTTGTATGGTCAGTATGGTATCACCATTTACCAGATTGCCTGGCAGCTAACCAAGATTGTCCTCTATTAGAACTAGTTTACTAGTTATTTTCCAGTTGGTTTTCTAGCTAGTTTACAGTTAGTTTTCTAGCTTGTTTTGAAGCTTACCCGTTGTTGTGTTCATTTCAGACTTGTGCATTCAGTCTAGCTGTGTCGCTATGGCTAGCCGCTGACTGGAAATTGACCGAGGCGCAGGAGCCGTCACTCTCACCGTCCTTGCAAGATCTTCTGGTGTCCATGTCAAATGATTCTTCGACCAAAAGACCAGGATTTGACTCTATTTTACAGGTAAAATGCATTGTGTCTTTACTATTTAGCATTAAGCTTTATCTCTGCGAATTTGTTTACTAAATAGTAAACTCTTTGGCAATTATTATTGCCTGCGAGTAAAAAATGTTTGTTACTAGCTGTAGCTAAAGGTTTTGGAATTCAATCATCGAGTTTGACATTCTTTAGAAAGAGATGTTTATTTTATTAAACGTTTAATCCGCAAAGTTTCTTAAGCTTGCCTCTCTCATAAACTGTAAATTTTATCAGTTTGTTTGTTTGCTGTAGTTTGACTGTTTTATAAGCAGTAAATTTACATTTGTTGCTGCACCGAGCTTTCGAGCAGATTCAACTTTAGTTTACAATGAGGGTGTTTTTGCATACTTGTTCTGGTCTCGTTAGACCATTATCTGTATCATGAACAATGAATAATTTGAACACTTTTAAAGCGAAAGACGCTCATAATTTCAATGAATGACTTACCAAACTAGAGGCCATCTTGCAACCATGGAAAGCATTTCTTAAAAGGGTGTCCGCAAGCCAGCCCGACAGCCCGCGGGCCCGACAGATGCTGCATATCACGTCGAATATCATATTAAACATATGCATAAATCATTTTGAATATCATTATGATAATTATAATTTAAATTGTGTAAATTATGTTGTTATAAACAGACATGCGAGCTATTGCAAACAGACGAGATGACGTCACGGGAAAGATGCCAGGCCTTGTTATGGGAGTGCCAGGCTACCAAGGTGTTGGACAAGCAAAATGTAAATATGAATGATGAAAAGGTTGTTTGGCCTTTTTTCATCTTTTTATTCATTCATTTATTTTTTTCTATTTATTTATTTATTCATTCTTTTCCGTTCGTCCGTCCATCCGTTAGTTTGCATATTCATCTTCTCAGAAGTTTGTTTATGTGTTGTAATAATTTGTTGTATGGAGTGGATGTCGTTACTAGACATCCTCGGCTTTATCTTCCCGCCTCAATCTCCACCCAAACGCCGAGCGTAGGAGAGAGTCACGTCTTGTAGTTCTAGTGGTTACCCTCATTGTTAGGTTAATACACACACTTCCTGTGTTCAAATGTGTTTATTTATGCAGTACGAGTCTATAATAAAAAAACAAACAACACTCAAACGTTGATTAGTACATGATAAATAACGGTTGCAAAGCATTATGGTATTATTGCTCGTTGCTTAGAGATATCATTTGACAGACTAATAACAACGGCAAGGACAAAAACTCAGTATCAACAACAATATCAACTTGAACTAAAAAACAGTAACAGCGATAATAACATCATCAACAATACTCAACAAGAGTAACAACTACAACAACGACAAGCGTTGTTGTTGTCTTCATGGAATTAACGCTATATAAATTATTATTAGATACACAATGATACATCTATGATACTTTAAACGAGTTATCTCGTCTTTGGCATGACAAGGGTTAATTAAAAAAGTCTATAAACATGTTATTATTTCTGCGTCATCTCAAACTTTGTGGCAAGAGCTAGCAACAGGCTAGCAACAAGATTTGATGGCTTGTGATTAACAACAATCAAGTACGATAAAAAGAAAGAACGTAAGAAAGACAAAAAGAAAGAAAAACAACGAAAGAAAGAAGAGAGAAGAAACACGTCAGAAAAAAGAACTGCAGTGAGCCATTATTCAAATAAACCCGAAGCATGCTGTCTTGTCAATAATAAAAACAGAAAGAAAGAGAAAAAGACAACCAAAGAAAGAAAAACTACAGCCAGTAAGCAATCCTTCAAATAGATGAAGCACCACTGATGTCAACAAAATGGAAATTGTCACTACCACCTTAACAAAACAAGTCATTTACAGGGATTATATAAGGTCAATGACTATTCACCGGTAGAAAAGCCGACGAAAACACGACCAAAATAGGTGTTTTATCCTCTAATGCGACTTTCAAGGCGACAACCAGTGATGATAATCTTCACCTGTAGGGCTTGAGTAGATTAAATAGCGTGGCTATCTTTGGCTAAATGAAAGAGTATTCATAGTGCAGTAAAAATAGTAACCTATTTTAATCCTGACTAAGCCTGGAGTCAACAAATCATGGCTCATAATAGACAAACATGTTCATATACGTGTAAAGAATTCATTATCGTACTGCATCGAAAGCATGAACGCGCCGTTAGGCACATTGCTGATCAAAGCATTGGTTTTATTGATACTGAGTCACATTGATTTAAAGACAGCATGGAAACCATTCGCGTGAGTTTGTAAGTCAACAAATCATGGCTCATAATAGACAAACATGTTCATATACGTGTAAAGAATTCATTATCGTGCTGCATCGAAGGCATGAACGCGCCGTTAGACACATTGCTGATCATAGCATTGGTTTTATTGATAATCATATTGATTTAAAGCCAGCATGGAGGTCGTTTTCGTGAGTTTGTGAGCAGCTGCTGACAACGGTATGATATAAACACCACGACTAAAGATGAAAGCGTTGACGTGATTAGCATTTTTGGATGTTGATTCACTCTTTATAACAAAATGATCAAACAATTCACCTCCGATATGATATAACACATCGATTCACAAAATAACACGTCGATTCATTCTCATTTATTACCATTTCTCAGTATTTATTCATTTATTCCCATTTGTTTTCCAGGCCGATGAGAAGACAGACGATGAATCTAATAAAACAAAGGCCCAGCATGCTGCTTTGATGGGATCCGTCTCGGTTGCTGCTAACGTCAAAGGATTTCTGAAATCTGTAAGTCATCAATATCGTATTTACCATCAATATGATTATCATCATCATCAGCAGCAGCAGCAGCAGCAACTATATCATCTATTTTGTTCGACGATTTTTTATTTTTATTTTTCTCACCGAAGTTACAAAGTTATACTCTCATAACTATATTCATCATCATCGTCGTAATCATCTTCATCATCATCTTCATCATTATTATTATTATCAGCAGCAGCATCTATCATCAATTTGTTCAGTATTTCTTTATTTCTCGAAGTCACAAACGAGATAATTACGAGTGTAATATCATCTATAATAATCATATACATCATCACCGCCACAATCATTATCATAAGCACCATCGTCTATTCATCGTCATCATGGTCCGGCATCATTATCGTCATCACTACTATCAACATCATAATTTAATGTCCATCATTCATGATCATCAGGTTCATGATCATTGTCATCGTCGTACATGGTTGTCATAACGTTAACCACACATAGCTTTATGCACTATTGATTTTTCACTGTATTATATTATATCTTGGACTGTATGTCATGTCTCTCTCTCTTATTATCATTTCAAGACTAAAATATATAATAGAATAAATAAACAATAAAAGAGAAAAGAATAGTTTTTAAAAACAAATATTGCAATTAACGTCTGATATCCACTCTAGCACGTAGACCGATCTAAAATAGAAAATTCTATTATTAAAAAAATAAGACCATAACGATACAGATCTATACTCAAACCTATAAACAAGATTTAATTCCTTCAACTTACAAGGCAACAATTCCTAGCACACTACCGTACGATTTAATGACCCTAATTATCAATTATATCCCGTGGAGAATTTATTTATTATTTATTTATTCTCAGCATTACAAAACGGAATTCCAAAATGGAGGCCGGAGGCAATTTCCCACTCATTTATGCCAAGAAAAAAATTGCCCAGACTTAGCATAAAAACAGATTATACTTGTCATATAGTGTGTGCTATGCATAAAAGGGCACTTGCCCTTGATTTAAAAACGGAGTTCAAATCAGTAGGTTCGTTTTTATTCTCATTGTAATATACAAACACATATAGCAATGAAGAAGACGATTCAGTTAAATGATTCATTACTGCCATTTTGTTCTTTTAATTATCTCAAAAGTTAAAAGCAAAATTCCAACATGGAGGAGGTACATTCTAAGTCTCACGGCCTTTACAAACACTGCATAAGATACCGTCTATCTACGTCTATACACTATTTTGTTTCTAAGCTCTCAGTATTGTAAAAACAGAAATTCTAATATGAAGAAGTTACATTCAAATCCGCATCAGGCCTTCACAAATACTGCACAAGTTACTGTCTACAGTATTTTTTATCTGTTCTCAGTATTGTAAAGACGGAAATTCCAATATGGAGGATTTCACTTAATGCATAGACTAATAGCCATAATAAAGACAGCACCATGGATGTTTTATATTGGAATATATCTCTCTCAATGTTATCTTATCCATACCTCAGTTGGAATTAAGTTTTTAAAAATATTGTGCTATAAAACAATGTTATCGCTTCAATTCTAGACGGTATGTAGAATAACTCCTTTGAAAAGATGCCCCCTAAAGATCTGTTTGCTTTCGTACTTCCTTGAATCTGAAAGAAAACATCCAATTCTTATTTACTAATTGATAGGCGGTGTCACAAAGATTTTTCTTTTGAGTAGCAGAATCTGAGAAAGTTAGCAAAATCAAAAGTTGTTGAGAATCAAGAATTGGCCCTATTTAATTCAGGATTTTTTGTTCAATTATCGACGCAATGATGGGCAAACAATAAGTTAACTGAATAGGACGTGTTAAATGTCCAAATCAACAAGAATCAATTGTCTGCGTTGAAAAGGGGCCCGGATTGAATTTATATTTATTTTATCTGATTGTTGTGGATTTTGACAACGAAAATGTTCATTATCTCAAAAAGCACTTTCTTCAGACGTGACCAAGGTAAGCTGATTGATATCGCGATGGTTTTTTTCATCCCTTTTGTTTCAAAGTGCATGCAATATCATTTTATCGATCACACAGGATCTGATGTTGAACATGGACGTAAAATGTTTCAGTTTTAAATCATTATACATCGCAATAGTATGATTACTGTCTAGTAAAGACGTACTCTCAAGTTTGAATCCATCAGTTCGTTAATCATTATTTGGCATATCACTTACAAAATAGGTGATGTTTCCTTTCCTGTTCTTACGTATTTTCGATGAGTGCTTTTTATACAATTTTCCTAACAAAATTTTAGTGCTAGAACTTTATTTCTGATTGGATGTCGTAAGTACTTTAAGATATAGTGGTTTATATCGCATCTTTCTAACGTTAATAAATATGACATGGTATTTTATATTTGATTTATAATCTTATATATACTTGCTTTTTATCTACTATAGCCATAAGTTTATTTAACTTATCATCTCATGTTTTTTTCGTTGTGTTTTGCAGATTGATAATCCCACACAAAAAGACAGTTTCACCAAAGAAGACCAAGTGAAAGCTTTAGAATATGAACACAGGAAGCCCGAACCACTATCTTCATCTTTGAACTCGTTCGCACATCGAACACAAATAATGGATCCAAATATGGTATTCTCACCAATCAATCCTGTCAGCGGTAATCCTCATTTGACCATGAGCAGTCTTCAAGGTAGTGATATGGCATTTAGGAACCAAGCCCAAGCGGCAACTCCAACGTTCGTCCCTATTGCTGTACCAGTCCCTGCTACAGGGCCATCTCCAGTGTGGTACATGACCCCTACGGGTATGGTCCCTTTTAGTCAAATGGGACAGCATCCAGGTTACTTTGTACCTCTTCAAAATGGTTCCATGTCCTCTACCTCTAGTGTACATGAAAGTGACATGAATGAGATGGAGGAGCCTGTGCGCCGCAGGTCTCATTCAAGTACTCCAACCAAGTCTGAGAAAAATGATACTGAATCCAAACGCTCCATCGCGCCAAGTGGTCGATCTAAGATACCCAGACCAGCACGGAGTGCACATAAACCTAGTTCCCCTCGACCACCCAGCCCATCATCAAACAGGACACCTAGATATGATAGTCATTTGAATAATAGTGACAAGAAAGAAATAACTACACCTACAAGCCTATATCGATCAAATACTCCACCGATAAAGCTAAGAGCAGGAGGTTCCGAGTCAGAACGAGAGGCCAGACGATCCATCGTGGGTTCATCTTCACCTCGGTCAGGTGAACGAACTCAAAGACCTTCTAGTCCACGAATGGAACGATCTCGCCCATCGAGTCCAAGTTTCTCAGGTGCTAATTCTGGTTCTCGACCATCAAGCCCTGTGGGTTCCAGGTCAACCAGTCCTGTGTCGTTACTTATTTCAAGATTTGAGAATATATCAGAGCCTAAATCTAGTGACAACGTAAACGCTGTATCTGATCTTCTGAATAAATTTGGATCGTCGTCCTTGTTGTCCGAAGACCGCATTAAAAAGAGACAATTTAGAAATAGTTCATCGCAAAATGCAAAGACTGGGCCACTAAGGCCCTCGTCGGCAGTTGACCAGACCATGTCTTCATCTCTAACAGTCGATACTAGTACGGGATTATCAAGGTCTTGGTCAGGACATACACAACATGAAGATGCATCATATGATAGTGATTCAATACATTCAAGCCCAGAAAAATTCCACTCGCCAGATAGGAGTCGCAATACTATTCAAAAGAAAACATCGCCTTTAGCTCAGGATGAGACGAGCTCGTATACGCAAGACAATCGAGATCCACTCTCACGACAAAATCGAAACAAGTTGATTTCGTCACTGGAAGATCTTTATGAAAGCTTGAAGGAAATGGATAGAAACCAGCCTGAAAGTTGCTCCTTGAGACGCTCGGGTAGGAACTGGGCCTCAATGGAAAACATATACCGGGCTGACACAGAAAGCGGGATTCAGGCCAGCAACCCAATTAGAAAGTCGTCTTCCGCAGAAAATTTGAGTATTAGAAATTCTGAAAACTCGTTAGATGACAGAAAAAGTAGAGCTAAGACGATATACAGTGAACAGGAGCGCCCTAAATCATGGCACCGTGAGAAAACGGGTGAACCTTTAAGTAATGCTGAAACTTCCTATTTTAAAAATGGCAAAACGTACAAGAACGACTATGGAAAAGGATCGGAAATATCAGATCTGTTTAGAAAACTAGACAGCAAGGCCAATATCAAGAACAGTGATAGAGAGATAAGATCAACGACATCATATTTGTCACCGGAAAGAAACTACCAATTGCAATACCAAAATGACGTGTCTACTTCACAAGGTCGTCATCACTTTGAAATACCCGTGTCAATCGCGATAATGGATAATGAGAGCGAAAAGCTAGGTCACAGTCTGTTCAGTCCTACAATGTTCAGTCCATCAGCTGTCAAAGACAAAAGTTTCTTCCAGCATCCAATAAAACTTGAGAAAGATCCTGCACCTCCAAGCCCTCCAGCACCTTTATCACCGTCAGTGAAAGATTTACGCCCTACAAGCTATTTCAGTAATCTCTCTTTTAACAACGATGAAATGAAGCCTGAAAGAGACACTTCGAGTCTGCAAAAGCGATTAAAAGAAAAACAATCAGCCATTGATTCATATCATAGAAATAACATTCAAAAGTTAGATTCAACTGAGATGGTTGATGGTGATACCAAAACTGAGGGGGGTAAACCAAATCGTTCAAAAAGCAGACATTCCAGTTCTTCAGGAAGTAGCTCAAGTTCTTCTAAAGTTTCCTCAGGATATCATAGTGATTTTTTAGAGCGTTTCGAAAAAAGACTTTCTCGTAAATCTTCTGATAGCGAGGAAGACCTAGAGAACCCTGGAAGTGATCATAATTTTTACTCCAGTGCGACGACGAAGGATAAAAACGACGATGAACCATCACGTACGATGAACACCAATGTAAACAAAGAAAAGGACGGCCGGTCAAAACCAAAGCCGATTAGTATTCCATTGACATCGGACAATTCCCCTTCTTCTTCTAGACAGCCCTCCAATAGTTCTAAGAGTACGGGAAAGGCACATTCCAGTGTCCCAAATACCCCTACCCAAAGCCAATCCGAGGGCTCATCAAATTCCTTCGACATGAACGCGCCTAGGGAACACAGTAATAGGGGTACAGCAAGTGTACCAAGCACCCCAAACCCTGATACCCATACCACGCCCTTCTTCAAATATGTCAGCCCAAATTCTTCACCCAAAAAGACTAATTCGAGAACAGTCTCAGAGCCAACAGCGTCAGTCAAAGAAACTAAATTTGATTTCTCAGAAAGAGGTTTAAAAGAGAATGTCATGGATTCAAAAACAGCACATTTGAATTTAAAAGCAAACTTGAGAACTATCCTTTCTTCACCTGGTTCCAATACGCCTGGGAAGAGAAGCTCTTTGGAGTTAAAAGTTCCAATGTCACCAGTTGAGTTCATGAACTCTATGTCTCCCACAGAGCCAAGAAGTCGAGCATCGTCTTCATCGTCAACAGCATCGTGTTCTTCACCAAGATTCCCAGTAAATAAGTCAATATTCTACACTCCACAAAGTGAATCACCTCCTGAAAGACACCTGTCTCCCACTGAACAAGTCAATAGCTTAGGTAAGAAAGGGTTTGTAATCACTGATACGAGCAGGCAGAATAAATCTAAGAAGAAGGAACACAAGTCTAAAGAAACTCCAGATTTTCAACATGGAGGTAAACTAAACTTAGAAAGCTCTACCTTGTACAAACCTGAACCAAAGAGTGAAGGAATCGAGCTAACACAGAAAAAGCAAAAACCTGCAGGTCACGCTTCCACCGAAATAGTTGACATATTCAAGGAAGAGAGTCATAAGAAAGATGTAAATAGCAACACTGTTCGAAAAAGTGGCTCCAATCCTGAACGTAAAGCGCGAGCCACAGAAGCAAAACCTTTAAGGAAAGCGGCTCCTGATATCCCGAAATTGGCAGTTTCCCCGATTATAAAAGATCCAAAAGAAGTAAGTCCACCAGCTCAAGGAAGAAGAAGAGGGTCTATAGATTTGCGGGAGATTTATCACCAAGCTCGAAGGTCCTCTCTTGCTGCGCGGACAGACAGTGGTAACTCCTTGACAAGTATTGACTCGCTGCAAGTTTCCAGCAATAGACCAAAGTCTACATCACCACAGCGACCACCATCACCAGGCCGAGTTGATTCCAGAGAACTTCTAGGCCACTTTGTCAAAAAGATGCTCAATTCAACAGCGAAGCAATCTTCACCAAGTTCGTCTCATGTTGATCTTAGTCAAAAAGAAACAACTAAAATACACACCACACCAAACACGAGCCAACTCGACAAGCAATCTCCTGAAAATACAAACAAGGTTTCTCTCCACAGCAAAGAACGAAAAATATCCAGAGAGACGGAGCAAAGAAAGTCTTCCCAAGAAGAAGAGAAAAGAAAGAATTCTCAAGGACGAAAAACATCCAGAGAGACGGAGCAAAGAAAGTCTTCCCAAGAAGAAGAGAAAAGAAAGAATTCTCAAGAACGAAAAACATCCAGAGAGACGGAGCAAAGAAAGTCTTCCCAAGAAAAAGAGAAAAGAAAGAATTCCCAAGAAGAAGAGAAAAGAAAGAATTCCCAGGAAAGAAAACATGTTAGAAAGGAAAGTCGAGAAGAGCTCAGAAGAAGACGAGTTTCGTTCGAGAATAAAGAGCAAGTAAAGGTTCAAGAAGAAACCAAGAGTCACAAACGACATCCTTCCCTTGAAGACGATGTTTTCAAGAAGGATGACTTCAAGGAAAGAAGGAGTTCCTCCGAGAAACGACGCCAGGCTGTCCAGGAAAAGATAGTTGCTAAATCAACAACACCATCTCATGCAGTATCTAAAAGTGTTGGAGATGTAACAAGTGCTGGTAAAACGACGGAAGATCGTCGAACGGTATGTAAAGTATTGTGAATTGTACATGTTTGTTCAATTCTGTGAAATATGAAGAAATCGTGTATAGAACATTTGATAAAAATATTACTAAATATATCAAGATGGATAAAATATAATTTATAGATACTGTTAGAACAATGCACACGTTCTTTAATCGTGGTAAATAAACTGGTTTTATCAACAGAGCGTACAATCGACTGACGAGAAAGATGTCCTTGCTAAACTTATCGATATGATACATGACGAGTTTGCGTTCGACGGTTACCTTGACGACGGCATTGAAGACGTGAATATGGGTAAGGCATAACAAAGCCATTCCCCTTCCCACCCTACACGATTTTATTACGCTTCCTCAGCGCAGAAAATACAAATAATGATGGTAGACAGACTCCTTGGAGATTTTCAGTGACTATTTATATTTTCTGTGCACGGTAAAGATTTTCAGTGACTATTTATATTTTGTGTGGTAAATGTGTAAGACTTGTCGGACTGCTATAAGCAGTTTATAATCACTAGTGTGGTTAGTGAATGGATGCGAGACCTGACTGTCGTACCGGTAGACAACCACTCGCCTACATCTACTTCGTCATACGTCCCCCTTCCATACAACATCACCCCCCTTTTTTCTCTACGGATTCATAGCTTACCCCTTTACTTATTTTTCTACCTCCTTGATTGCCTCCTTGTAGCCGAGTATGTGATATCCTTAGCTGGAATGGACGAGGCAATGTTCAAGGAGTCAATAAGTGATCAATATAGCGATCTCTACTGGGATGATGACTTGCTACAAGATATGTACATATTGGTAAATAAAACATTGACTTCACGAAGGTAAGAACTCTACGTATTTATATACAATACTGCCTTACGTAAACGCAACTATAGATAACGTAAAAATGAAACCTTATCACCATTATATCACTGGTAATTTCATCACAACCATATTCATAATCGTTGTTATATATCGTAACCATCATCATCATCATCATCGTCGTCTTCGTCGTCATCAACATCATCATCATCATCAACAGCATCATCGTTAATAGTCGTTTTCACACTAGAAGGTGGACAAGTCGTCCAGTGTCCATGACAACGGTTGAAGAATTCACTTTAGACTAACAAATTTTTGTGGGCGATTTGTCCGTCCTCTAGCTATTGTGAAAAAAGCCATTGTTATCGATGACACAACTAATCACTGTAAATAATAATAATAAAATAATATTAAATAAATTAATCATTGTTTTACGTCAGTCAAAATACAGGGAGTCGTTTCCGAATCTCCCTAGCCAGTGGCTGATGTTTAAGTATATTTGATACACTCACACTCACTACCCCTACATTAAATATTTTAGCACACATCACTTCTCACATGTTGACTGTCCCTTCCACCAGACCAACGTTGAGGTTCTCTGAGAGTAACGCAGGTAAACTAAGTCGCCCCGGGTCATCTCTGTCAGCGGATTCCCACCAAGATCTAGAAGGATCGTTGAGGTCCATATCAAGGACAAGCAGTGAAAGGAGTTTCCTGGAAACGAGGGATTACGTCATGTCGTCTCTTGGTGAACCGTCACAATTCCTTCCATTTAAGATCATTGCACCTGAAATGATCCGAGATATCATAGACGAACTGGGACCTGTGTTTGAGGATTATCAGAAAGTTATGGTAAGTATAGGGTTGGTGGTGATGATGATGATGGTGGTGATGATGATGATGGTGGTGATGATGATAACGGTGATGGTGATGATGATGGTGGTGGTGATGGTGATGATGGTAAAAGTAGTGGTGGTGGTGACGATGGTGATTGTGATGGTGGTGATGGTAATGCTGATGGTAATGATGATGGTGGTGGTGGTGGTGGTGATGGTGATGGTAAAGGTGGTGGTGGTAATAATGGCGATGATGATGATAACGGTGATAATGATGATGATAACGGTGATGGTGATGGTGATGATTATGATGATGGTGATGGTGGTGATTGAATGTGTTGTTGATAATGATGATGATAATGACGGTTTACAATGATGATGCTAGTAATGATAGTGAAAATTTCACATCCATTTTCTTAGAAAATCAAGCTATCGCCGAGTATTAGTGAATTGCTTGAAAAGCTTGGTGCCAAAATACTTGAGATTGGACAACAACTGACGCTGGAGCGTCGCGCAAAGAAAAAGAACATCGCATCATTCAACAAAGTGGCTGATGTTGAGAACAAAAAAGGTACTGTGATATAATATATTGTTAGCTCTTAATATAATTTGCCCCGCTGAACAATTTCTTTATGTTCATTACTACTATCAGTACAATGGTCCTTTTCACAGTTCCGTTCAGTGACCACGAATGATAGTTCCAAGTCAAGGTTCCAGTTGCTGCGCATGATAAATTACAGTTTTGCTATGTGCAACAACGGGAACCTCGACTTGGAACTATTATTCTTGGTCACTGAACGGAACTGTGAAAAGGACTATTACTGCAATAGTCCCGTTCACAGGCTTCTTTGCATCGAAGCTAAATCGGCGAACCTGCAATGATAGAGACCTTTTTAACACTTTGGACAATTATTCATGTATCTCTATCATTGCAAGCTCACCGTTTCTTCTTGCTTCGATGCAAAGGCACGGCTACGTTTCAAAATGGCGCAGAGAGTTATAAAAGGGACTATTGTAACTGTTTTATGTTACTATCTGTAAATACACTCCATTGAACACCAATTATTATTTTCCTTTGTTCCAGACGTCAAGGACCTTGCTAGTAAATTACTACAAGAGATCGAAGAGAGTGACAAGACAATTATTTACCTCAAGCACATACAGAGACGATTAAGGGTAAGTGTACTGTTATATCTAGCCCGCACCTCTACCTCACCTCGTGTGATTGAGGTGGGCTTCCGGTGGTGAAAGTGAAGAACACTAAGTGAAGAGGGGGACTGGAATGGGGACTGGTGCAGTTCGAGTACTAGTCCCTAAGGGCAAGCATTCGCTATAATACATCCACTATATACAGTATATCAATAGTTTAGGTGGACGTACATTGACGTATTTTGTTATGGTTTTGCCAACCAACCATTGTTATTAGAACAAAGAAAATTAAAAAATATATTATGAAAATGGTTAGCAAATTAGCATCACAATATCAACACTTGTAAACACTACGCTCACCTATACCAGTTCAAAATACTGGCCAGTAGTGTCAAATGTTTTTTATGTTTCTACTTAGAATATCTATGCCGAACGGTTTGGTCTGGAACACTCTCTACTGAACTCATTCGTTAATAGGTAAGGTCTAATATTATAGCGATGTCTAGGCTAATCTAGTTTGCATTGCGTTAACGGACGCTTTGGCTCAACGGAAACGTACAAGATGATATCGTCGTATTCACGTGTCTCTATCATTGCAAGCTCAACGTTCGTCTCGCTTCGATGCAAAGGGAGGGCCGGTTACCTTTCAAGATGGCGCAGGGAACTGTGAAGTGAATCATGATTTAAACATGACTTGTATTTTTGTAGTTACGGCGAGCCGTCTATTACACTTGAACCAAAAAGACAAAACAGCTGTCTAAGCTTTTCACCGTTATGGGATCAACGTGGTAATCATTCACCAGAATGCCACGGGGAATCAACACGTGGACCTGTATTACAGTATGGTACTAATCCAGGACTAATGTCCTACCTCTTCGCAAGGTTAGTCCTATGTAACACGTGACCCTACTGTGTCACGTGAACCTACCCCTTTTAATGTATGGTACTAATCCAGGACTAATGTCCTACCTCTTCGCAAGGTTAGTCCTATGTAACACGTGACCCTACTGTGTCACGTGACCCTACTGTGTCACGTGACCCTACCCCTTTTAATGTATGGTACTATTTCAGGATTATTGTCCTACCTCTTTGCAAGGTTAGTCCTATGTAACACGTGACCCTACCGTGTCACGTGACCCTACCCCTTTTAATGTATGGTACTAATCCAGGACTAATGTCCTACCTTTTGCAAGGTTAGTTCTATGTTTAGTAGTTAGGTCTACGTCCATTATTTTTCTGAGATAGGAGGCTGTCATCTCAAAATTTGATTGATTGATTGATTGATTGATTGATTGATTAATTGATTGATTGAATGATTGATTGATCGATTGAATGATTGATTGATTGATTGATTGATTGATTGATTGATCCATCGATCGATTAAATACGACAACGAATCCTCATAACCTGATGTTTGAAGTCTGAGTAGGAGACTTTATTCTTCTCGCTCCCATTCTCCACTATTCCACTTTCTTATACAGGAAGCCCATGAGAGTTATGTCTAAGTATGATATTTATTGTTTTGTAGACATGCCATGAGTCAGGCCTATGTGCGATACTTTCTGTATACATATCGATACTGTACAACTGCGAACAACATGTTTGAATTTATCAGAGACAAGTGTAGAGCATCGTTAAGGTACGTCCCATTAATATAGATAGAAAAAATAAAATACAAGAGTGTGTATAACTGATATGGACGAACGCGGGTATAAGTGAACTGAAATATTTGATTGACGAATAAATCGATAAAAGGATGATTGAATGAATGAATAAATGAATGAATGAATAAATGAATGAATGAGTAAATGAATGAATGAATGTATGGGCGAGTGCGTGATTGAATGAATGATAGAATAAATGAATAAACGACCAAATTAACTAATTATGAATGAATGAATGAATGAATGAATGAATGAATGAATGAATGAATGAATGAATGGGCGAGTGCCTGAGCGAGTTAATGAAATGAATAAACGAATAAATAAATGAATTATGAATCAATCAATTATTGACTTCTATTTAATGTATCTATATATCATCATCTGTATTTTCTGGTTTAGGGCCGACTCTGACAATACCTTCAACCACCAACTACAGATTAGGTACCGGGCCCTCGATCTACTGGCCGAGTGGGTACACTGTTGTTATCAGTTTGACTTCAAGAAAAACCCTGATCTACTTGAGCGACTTGTTACTTTTCTTAATGACGAGGTAATCTGGTTTACTTATCAACCACAACCTCGTTCCCATGAATAGAGAAAAGCCCTGGGAACGAAGTTGTTATCAACAGGGCATGATTTGGGATTCCTGTGGTGGAGAGGAAATGTAATTGTTCCCTGCGCCGTCTTGAAAGGTAGCCGGGCCTTTTCATCGAAGCGAGACGAACGTTGAGCTTGCAATGATAGAGAAGCGTGAATAATTGTCCCGCAAGGTGTTTTACAAACTCAACGTCCGTCTCGCTTTGATGCAAAAAGGCCCGGTTACCTTTCAAGATATCGCTGGGAACTGTGATTGCAAGCATGACTCGTGACCAACAGGAAGCTAACAGGAAATATTTATATCTCTTTTTGTTTGCAGTTGATCCCAGTCGACAGGACTGAACGTGGTTCAATACTTATCGAGCTGATATCTGAAAAACAAAGAAAAGAAGAACAAAGTGACGACACAACTGATGCAACGGCAGTATTACAGACGGACGAAAACCAAGGTAATACACCGCATCTCAAAGCATTCTGGGTTAGCCCTCGACGTGTTTTGCGTTCGTGTATGTGGGCCGGGATGGGGTGGGGATATATATCCAGTGTGATAAATGATTAGGTAATTCAACATCTTAACTTCTGCAGGTTCACCGATGGAAAAGGATTCTCCTAGGAAGGTAATTTCATCAAATTTAAAAGATTTGACCATCCCTTCCTTCTTATTCGTTCATTTATTTATTTATTTATTTATTTATTCGTTCATTCTTTCATTCATTCATTCATTCATTCATTTATTCGTTCGTTCATTCATTCATTCATTCATTAATTCATTAATTAATTCATTCATTCATTCATTCATTCATTCATTCATTCATTCATTCATTTATTCGTTCATTTCATTTAGTACAAGCGAAAGCACAAGTCTCCTGTCCAGTGTTTCAAACGTGGCACACCCCAAACCTCGTCCACGTACAAGCCAACATTACAACTAAAGACCATGTCTGTTATTGATCACTCATCACGAACAATAGCAGAGCAACTCACTTTGATACAACAGGTACTGTATTTCGAGAGAAACGGTTAATTAAACTCTATCAAATAGTCCCTTAAATGTTGTTTAGCATGCACCGCTGTACTATTTGAAAAAAGGCGCATTTGCACAGGGAAAGCCTCAATCCAGGCTAAATTCAAATGTGTCTCCTATTGTTTAGTGGTAATATTTGTTCGTTCATTGCTTGGTATTTGTGAATCAGTATTTCTACAACAAATCGAGGCTTTCGCTGTGCAAAATGCGTCTTTTGACAAAAAAATACAGCGGTGCTAGATAACGTGAAACTCTAGTATTGTCGTGTCTTAATTTGCTCAGGATAATTTTTTCTTGTCAAGGTGTCACTCTACACAAGTTCTCATATTGTTTCTATTTTCTCAGGACGTCTTTTCGCGTGTCCACTCCATCCATTTCCTTAACTCTCGTACGCTGGGGGTAGGGGTCAGTAGGGGCTCTATTACTAAAGAAACAAGTCAACAGGAATCGATGCTTGGGTTCAGCGCGGGTAGACGTAGAAGTCTGTCAGCTGAATCAAGTCCTGATACTCAGATAACAGATCACGGTCTGTTTGAAGGGGAGCCTATCACTGACGGAATACTGGAGATATTGTTGATGCATGCACAGGATGTGTCCATGTGGATAGCTGTGGAGATATGCAGTGCACCGTCTGTGAAGGTAAAATACTTTACAATACTACAGTTTTACTTCAGTATCTAGCTGCAGGCATTCACTAACTACAATGTGACATTAATATCTGCCTAGCTGAGTTAAAGCAGTCCGATAAGCCCTCCACATTTCTAATATAAAACTCTAATGATTGTAAACTGCATGGCAGCAATATGTGCCTTAATTTAGCAGTCCGACATAAGACATTCACGCTATTTCTCTTGTAAAACTGCCGTGATTTTCAGTAACTGCGTTGCTGAGATGTGCGCTGTAATAGCAGTCTGATAAGTCCTTTACGCCATTTCTAACGTAATAATAAGACTAGCCTCGTCCGCATGCAACCCTGCTGGGTTTCCTTTGTCCCCTGCTGAGTTTCCTTTATCATGCGAACCGGAGAGGAATCAGCACCTACACCCACCTTTTGTTCCGCCACAGGAAGCCCAGAGTCAAAGGAAGCCCGTAGACAAGAGTTGCATGCAGAGGAGGCTATAATAAGACTTTTCTCAGTTCTTGTAATCCCTGCAATAAGTAGAGACCATATTTCTATTCTACCACTTATCAGAATCAGCATTTCTCGAATGTCTTGATAACGCGTGTAATATATATTTTAGAGTCTGCGTTTTAAAATAAGGTCGACTATTAATCATTGATTGCATGTTTTGTTTTAAAATAAGGTCGACTATTAATCATTGATTGCATGTTTTGTTTTAAAATAAGGTCGATTATTAATCATTGGTTGCATGTTTTGTTAATCTAGAATCAGCTAGTGTTGATACAGAAGTACATCAGTGTTGCCAAGTATTGTTCAGAGATGAGGAATTTCGCTACATGTGTACACGTTGTGGATGCGCTAGACATGTTTGTCATTAGACAGCTCCCAGTAAGTAAATGACATCATTGTTACCCCCATGTGTGCGTTTGTGTTACGTTTACGTTGCTTTACGTTGCATATACATATAAATTAATTACGTATTTGTTGCTTTTACTTTACATTTTAGTTGCGTTTTCTTTGCGTTTTGGTGGCATTACGTTGCATATATATCTTGCGTGTTAAGTTGCGCGTGGTTGCGTTTGTGTTGCTTTTTGTTGCATGTATATCTTACGTGTTTGGTTCTTTGCGTTGCATTTCCATTGCGTCTCCATTGCGTTTGTGTTGCTTTACGTTGCGTGTGTATATTTTACGTGTTCAGTTGCGCGTAGTTGTGTTTACGTTGCATTTCCGCTGTGTTTTCTGTGCTGGATACTGCGTTGTCATTCGCTGCGTGTATTCCATTATACAAATCTCACTATTTTTATGTCAATGTGTTATAGGTTTGGAAGCAAATTCCAAGCAAGACGGTCCAGACACTCGACGAATTGAAGGCAGTGAAGGTATCCACGCTAACACGATAGTTAACAATGAATGTAATAGTCACTATCAGGTTCATCATCTTGATCTAGCCTCCTCCGCCTCCGCAGGCAACTCCTTTTCTTTCTTTGGGCTTCCTTTGTGATTATTTTATTGACTGCGAGGAGACTGAGAACTATAAAGAGGCCCCCATTCTCCCTCTCCGCTCTTCCATTTTGCTAAACAGGAAGCCCATGAGAGTGCTGACTTCAAAGGGAGCAAACTTGATCCTTACGCACCAAGTGTCTGTAGAGCAGATGCAAAAATGAATCCTATGTAGACATTCCTTTGAGACGTCGCGTAACGCTTTACGCTGCGAGACTAATCTAAGTACGTTTAAGTATAAGGCTACAATCTCTGCAACCTACCTTGTTGATGTTCAGGGTTAGCTTTGATCTGATTGGGTTTGGAAAAAATTGCAAAACATTAATATATTCCCCCCTTGTAGCCGTTTTTAGTGTCGGGCTTCCTGTGTCCCTGCCAAACGTGGGGACACAGGAGGCCCGACACTAAAAACGGCTGCGAGCTAGGGAGACTACATTTAGTACTGAGTGACATATGTTATGGTTTTGTAGGTTATTCTGAAGACAGACAGCACATGGTTGATAAAAGACAATGCCTATCGGGAACGACCCACAATCCCTTGCTCACTGCTGTTCCTAATGCACGTGCAGCAGTTAGAGCTGGGTGGGTTTACACTGGCTAACGGAATGTACAAATGGACCAAAATGAGGTATGAAATACTCCTTTAAAATTGATTAATTATTCATGAGGTAATTAGCCAACCCGATGGCGCGATTTTGATCACATGTAGATACTTGATACCAGCGTAAGTACGTCCAAGCGGAAATGAACTGAAATTTTCAAGTCCAAGTGCTTTCAGTTGCAGTTCAAGTCCTAGTTCAAGACATATAGTTATAATAATAAAAATGAAAAATTAGACGACACACCACGCTAAACCATCGGACATTTATTAATTATTTTTCTTTCAATAGTTTTTTTTTGTATAGTATTGTTGAAGGTGTATATAATAAACTTTATCACAATAAAATTGTCAGTTGGTGACGTCAATAAAATGTTCAACTCATATTTTATAGGCCAATGACGTCATTCTTTAGTTTGTTTTATCGATCAATGACGTCATTTGTATTCCATATATTTCTTTTTATAATTGTATTTTAGTAATTATATATTCAGACCTTTTTTTACATTCTTTTGAAATCATATCTTATTATTCCATCCCTGTTCTTATTGATCCATTAATCCTTCTCTTTGCGTAGTGTGTTTTTGTAGTATTGTCATAATTCAATATGACTGTGACGTAATTTTTATATTCAGTTTGTCTGACGTATTTACGCAAAAATGTTTTTGTTTCTGGCTATTTTTTGTCCTGTTTTGTTCACTGCGCCAAAGTTTACACAAAGAAGCATAAAGTGACGAGATTGTCACCCCTTTGTAAACGATCCTTAACTCCCACTAAGTTTCCGCCAAAACCGTTATAAACAAATATAGGGACATTTGTTAAAAGGATTTAAATGACGCTCGTATTTGGCTATATATAGAGCACTATCTTTCGTAAATAAACGTTAAATAATGAAAAGCCTTTTAGTATGAATTTCACATTATTTTCTGCTTTTCCAAGCAAGTTAGTTTGTGCTATATGACGTCATTGTTTTCATTTCCAAATTGAATATTTTTTTTGTTCAGCTCAATTCCGTTATTATTTTTACCGAAAATAAACAACAAAGAAGCAAACAGTATTCCTGTTTCGCAGTCAGCTAGGCAAACATATCCTGTATTTAATAATGATAACAGTATTTATGTATACACCGATAGGTTTTTACATCACGGCTGATCTTGTCGTACATTATAGTTGTACATTTTAGCTATTTTACATTTTAGTTTCTGGTGTTTTGTTTTCGTTTCGATTAAAAATGTTCAAGTGATGCAGCTCGATTCTCTGTTTTAATATCAAGAGAGTTCCACAGTACAGTTTAGCACCTGTATACCTTATTCCTTTTTTCCATTGTTCAATAATTCAATAAGTTATTTCTGTTTTTCTGTAAGCAACTTAAATTTTTTTGTCTTTCTTTTTCTCACTTTCTTTATTCCCCTTTTTTGTTTTCCCGTTTTTCTGTACTGATCCTTTCTTTTACTTTTTACTCATCTCTACTTTCTCTTATTTGCTGTTTTCTTTTCTTATTCTTTCTTTTATAAGTGCATTCAGTTGAAAATTTGCAAAATGAAATTTGCGCTTGATAAGTGAATAAATTATAATGTTAATTGTTCATTTTTCATAATTATTTTCTTTGCATCCTTTCTATTCTCGTCATGTGTTCCTTCAGTGCATTTAAATGTACTTTACATTTTCTCGTATTAAGCATTAACTTTATAATTTTGGTGTGTGTTTGTTTCAGGTCCATTGCACGACTTGTTGATCAAATTCGTCTCTTCAAACAGATGCGTTATGCTTTCGAAACAAACGACCATCTTGCAGCGAGACTACGTGCCCGCATCGTTGAATGTCGTGAAGAAAACCTACATGCTTTAGCCGCCGACAACGCTGCTAATTTTCACTTGTCATCTTCACAAAGCTCACGAAAGTTTCAAGAAGCCTTCAAAAAGATGAAAGCAACCTTTGGGAATGGCTAATTTATCATAAAAGTCGTATTATTAACTTGAAATGACCCGTCACTTGAGTAGCACTACTCGAGACTTTCCAACAGCTTTCAAGACTCGTCACAAGAGTGTAGACAAAGGCCCAGTGATGAAAGAGTCATTAAAAGTCGTTTTTAGTACACCACTTCAACTTGCGAGTTGAAACTTGTCAAAATTTTATTTGATTGGCCGGGGAAGAACTTTTAATTATTGGGATATTTGAACTTTGAATAAATATAGACTTTTTATTAGTAATGTAAATATTAGTGTATAAATAAATGATTCTTATCTGATGGATGTTTGGTTGTTTGATAGTTTTGTGATAAATATTGTCTATTATCACTATTATTATCGTCATCATCATGACTACATTAATCGTCATCTTCGCAGTCGTCATCTTTATCACGGGCGTCATTCAAATCAATCATCCTAATCATCGACTTCACAGCTAACAACACCAACATTTTTATCATCGTCATGACAACCACCACCATCTGCTACCAACACCAACATTATTATCATCGTCATGACAACCACCACCATCGTCGACGTCATATCTGCCACCACCACCAACATCATTATCATCGTCATCATCACAACCATCATCATATCACCGTCATCAGTATCATCACCAATGTCATCACTTCCATCATCATCATCATCATCTGACTGTCATGGTATATTAAACTGCCACCAATATTATTATCATCGTCATCATCACAACCGTCATCGTCATCATCTGACAATCATGGTCATATAACTGCCACCACCAACCACATTATTATCATAGTCATCAACACAACCATCATCGTCATCATCATCATTGTCTTCATTATCATTATGTCTACAATTATCAATATTATCAACTTACCATCACACCAATCATCATCGTCACCTTCATCAACTTAGTTGCTATTATTTATTTACCTTAATAACTCTAGACAATTTGCAGTTCACATTTAAGTGCTTTTATCGGCAGTTTTCAATGGGAATATAAAATACAGGAAATGAGCAAACGCACAATTATTGTTCAGTTGGGGATCAAATTCTGTTAATGAGAGTTTACAATACAATTCCTTCTCCCTCCTATGGGGGGCCATAGTACCAATTAGATACATCTGTCCTTTTTTAGTTGACATTTGCGTCATTGATATGTAGATATAGCAAAACCAGGACCAACACGATGCAATGTTATATGATTTATGACAAAAAGTAACAATTGTATCTTACGACTGTGGTGAAACTTAAAACGAGGAATTTTTTTTTTAATCCTAAAAAGGAACCAACTATAGCAAAAAAAAAACGGACTTGGATAACCGCATCTTTGGATCAAGTCCGATCTCTAATATATTATTCACAATACAAGAGAAAATTACTTGTAAACATGAACAGTTTTCGTCCGTATTTTATAGGCTTGATCATCATTTTTCAAAAAACCCACCCAAAAATCTCTTCGTTTTGGGCAAAGGGTTGCTATTAACGGTCATATCTTAATCTAAGAGATCCCAAGAAGTTCCAACCGCTAGATACCCCTCTTAGCATCTGATCAAGTGCAGTGGATAGAAATTATATGACGGACAGATGACGGACATACTCATTTATATACTGACTGTGAAATGGCGCCAAACAGTCTAAAAAGTTGCTCTTGCTAATTAGCAGTCTATATATTCAACTTGAGTTTTAATTCAGGTCTAGTTTTTCGGTTTAGTCAAGGCGCACAAAACCGTCAAAAATTAAAGAATTTAGCAAATAGTAGGAAAAAATGGTTCAAATGTCAGTCTTGACAAAAAATCCCCCGCTATACCCCCTTGACGGAAATGTTTGTTCCGTGGTTAATAGTTTAGGTCTGTTTTAATGAAACATGCAAATGTGAAATTAGTTCATAAGTTTGTGTATTTTGAGTCGGTAGATATTTATTAGAATCAAGAAGATTGAATTGAATACTTTTGTGCAAAAATAATTTTAATTTTCGGACGGTCGCGCGCTGGCCCATGTGAACATGTGCCTGTAGCCAATCAGAACTCGTGTTTACTAATACGTCACGAGGACTGAAAATCGCTCAGTACAGTAGTTTCAAGGAAACTGTGCAAATGGCTGTCTTTACTGAAAAAATACGTTAATGTAATGCACTTTTGGATCAACAGAGTTTGTTTAAGCAGAACAGGAAGTCTCCAGGATTACCTTATCCACTGTTTAGAGCTTTTGGGCTTGGATTTTGACCGAACTATCCCAGTTTAATGAAGCTGCCCGCACTCAGCCTTGCTGAAGCGGGTAGATTCGAATCAGTGTCTTGCCAAAATAGGCTGTCGTACAAGTATTCTAATGGGAGCCATTCAGTCAAACCGAAGGCCTTCTTACGATGTCAATGGCCAAGGTAGGCAAATACCTCAAACCACACACCACGGTAACTCTCTCGCGTTGTTTAACATGTTGAAAATTGCCTTTTTGCAGTGAACTTTGATCACTTTCAAATACTCCGCGCCATTGGCAAAGGGGCATTCGGAAAGGTATATTGTCTTTTTCTTCCTTGAATTCTGTGTTGTTTATTTAGAATGCAATTCCCCTAAGCTCATTTTGCTTTTTTATTGCTGTTTGAAGGTATGCATTGTTCAAAAGAAGGACACGAAGGCAATGTACGCCATGAAATACATGAACAAGTATGCCTGTTTGAAAAAGGACTCTGTACGAAATGTGCTCCGTGAATTAGAAATCCTGCAAAATATTGAGCATCCTTTCATTGTGAATCTCTGGTTTGCATTTCAAGACGAAGAAGATATGTTTATGGTGGTAGATTTGCTATTAGGAGGCGATATTCGCTATCACTTACAACAAGGAATGAAAGTGGACGAGAAGCGAGTGAAACTTTACATCTGCGAGTTGGGTTTAGCGCTTGGCTATTTGAGAGAAAAACGGATTATCCACAGGTAGAAAAACCTAGAGATTGCTTTATTTGCATTATATTTTTTTAACTTCCCTTTGCCACCTAGAGGCAAATGTCAAATATTTTGGTTTGTTGTTCTTTGTAGGGACATCAAGCCAGACAACATTTTACTCGACGAAAAAGGTAAGATTTTCAAGATTCGCTTTGTTTGCTAAGCGAAAGGTTTCGTTTTCTGTTTTTCCCATATTGTATAATGTACATTTTGCGATCGAAAATCCTGATTTGTGAATATCACTATTGAGCTGTACAATATCGAAGTGTATATTCCAATTGTTTATGTTTTCGACATTATTTTGATCACCGCTAAAATGTACAGATACTAGTTCTCAAAATAAAGAAAATAAGGCTTTGACCCAACGAAAATAATACATAAAAATCTTCAATTTCCTTAGGATAAATAAATACAGATAAAATACCAGAAATAGGGGGCGGTTCAAAAATAGCGTTAAATTTTTACTTCTAAATATTAAACTTTTAAATTTTTACAGAAGCGAGTATTTTCAAGTTCAAAGTGTAATAATTTTAAACTGTTGCAAAGATTGCACTTACACGAAAGCGTGATTTGACATCTCTAAGTATATTGTAGCTCGAAATTGCTACCTTAAAACCTTCCTTTTTTGGACTAAAACCATATAAATTTTAATTAAATTTAGCCTAAAATATTTTCTATGACGTGCTACTTTGTAGATATTTGGCAGTAGTCCTAATTTCATGCAAAATAAATTACTATGTTTATATAATAACTCACGCCTCGCGAAATGTTTCCTTTGTTATAAATTGGTATCCAAACCACTAGCACACAACGTACTATATCAACAAGAGGTCCCAATAGTTACTTATGAATTTCTGAGTTGAAATTTTGCATAATCAATAATCATTGCAACATTGTAACTTTATGTGAAATATATTTTTTTATTTATAAACATTACTCACTGGCGCTAGTATTTGACCTGAGGCATTACATGCTCTGTTAAATTCCATTCATAAATATTGAAGGTAAATGGCCAATGATTTGTTAAATTTGTAATATCTTAGTCAAAATGGTAATTTTCCAACTCATGTAAGAAAGTGCTACTTACTAGAGTTTCAGATTTTATTTTGTTGTTGTAAAGTTGTAGAAATTTGTGTGTGTTATATCTGTAAAATTGGTAACTGTTACACTTTTATTACAAGAGTTCTATGATTGGACATTTCAAACATAATTTTGTGTCAAAGCTATAAAATAATTTACTCTGAACAGGTGGATTATTATTATTATGAATAATAGATAAATTATCTAGAGCTTTTATTGGTGCACCCTATCTTGGCACACTTAACAAAACAAATTAAACATTAAAATAACTTCAAAGTAAAAAAGAAAAAATTTATAAAATTTATTATTTTATCTTTTTTTTAATACTGAACTAATCCATCTGCTTTAAATAATAGATTATACTATCATTATACTAGTTCTTCGAATGGATAAAGAGAAATGCTTAATATCATGGCAAGATTATACTAGCTGAGTTAATTGCTTTATAAGCTGTTTTTATCTGTGTATGTGGGATATGGGTTTTACCTCTTTGTATGTTGTAGTTATCAATTTACACTGAGATTTTCATCTTATTTTGAATTTAGAATATCAACATAATAATATGTAACTATATATGTAAACATGGTCTTGACATAATCTTTTTCAGTTTCTATTATGTTGCAGAATTTCATTTACAGTGCAAATCAAAAAACCCCTGGGCACCCAGAAATATTTAAGAAATAGTTTTTTTTGTTCGATGAACAACTCAGAAACTACTATATCACAGCAAGAAGTTTGACTGATGTGTAGCATGATAAACTTTTTATAGTTAGAGTTGTTTGTGACTTGTTCAACGAACACTAAACAATTTCTAAAATATTTCTGGGTGCCCACAGTTTTTCGATTTGCACTGTAAATATTATAAAGTTTAACGTCTTCCTGTGCGTTTCCTGGAAATTTTAAGGATCAACATTTTTTAAATTCAATAAATATAATAAATAAATATATGTAACAAAATATATAATTGTGATACTAATGTTAAATAATATACAATGAATGTGTACAACACAAAAATGTATTATTATATAATTATCAATGAAATTAAAACTATCGATCATTTCTCTATTTCAATAAAAAATTGGGTATTTTCACAAATATTTGTCGCTTGGAGATACATATTCATCTATCTGACACTTGAGGATAAAATTCGAAGTTCCTCAAACCCATGTAAATATCCTCTAAATGTATTATGTATCCGACACTTGAGGATAAAATTTGAAGTTCCTCAAACCCATGTAAATATGCTATGTATATTATACATATTTATATTGTATATTCACTAATTAAAAATAATTATTGTTTTATTTAATAACAATAATTATCTTTAGCAAAAATAATCATCATCATCATTGAAGTAGTGATGAAAATTAAAAATAATTATTGCCTCAGGTAAAATAAGTTCATGGATCCAATCTATTAATCTCTGCATGCAACCATGATAAGCCCCAGTATACTAGACAATCAAATATTATTGGAAATCATATACTTGCCCAGACAAAGAACATGCATGTTTTGGTGAGAATTTCATTCTTGAATGAGTTTCAGAATCTATATTTAGTGTTGACAGACATGATAAAATCCATGTGGTCGCAAGTTGAAAGGTTTCCGGTTGATTTATTTACATATATTTTGTTTAATAAATGTGATAAGTATCATGTGTGCTGAGCAGTAGAAATGTTATTGTCGCAGGTAAATATTAAATTGATAGATAATCTATAATGTGTTTCACATTTTACAAAAGGTTTTCACTGAAGTGGATTTATAATGGCAGCATATTTTAAAATGTGAATTTTTAAAATCATTTCCCTCTTTAGCTGCATTTTACACAATATTTTGACACCTTTATACAAAAGGCTTGTTGTCTTGCCATTTTCTTCTTTGTAGTCTCACTTAAAATTTGTTTCCTGCATTTGATGATAGTCCATTAGTTATTGTTCTCCAATGTACACGCTTGACAAACCCATATGTATATAGCCACAAGCTTTTTATGGACAGTTCACTTTAAGCTGTAAGTCATTTGTTTCCTTAAATAAACTTTGTTACATTTGACAATAGTTTCCCCTTAGCTATTATTAATAATTCAATGTACATGCTTGACAAAGCTTTCTGTCTAGCCGTGAATGTACCCTATGCGACTAACAAAGACGTCAACGAATGTTGCACACCTGCAGGATCTAGATACATTTTTTTTTCATTACTTACACTTATATTGTCATATCCTATAGTATAATTTCCATATGAAAGAGTATCCTATATTAGCTACAGAGTAAGATTAATTTAGCTAGAGTCTCCCCGTTTAGTATTACACATGCGTAAAGCTATAGAAGATTTGAGACTTATATAAAGTTATTGACTGATTGATTGATTGTGAGCTATTTTGGAGTTCACTTAACAAATTTAATTGTCTTTTCTATGGTCAACACATTTTGAAATTTAAATGATGTAAGAAAATGGTCAAAACTCAAGCCATGAGCTATTTTGGAGTTCACTTAACAAATTGAAGCATCTTTTCTATGGTCTATACTTATTTTGAAATTGAAATGATGTAAGAAAATGGTCAAAACTCAATTGGAACCACAGGAGCAGTGATAAAGCAATTTAACAACGCAAAGCCATGGTTTTTTTTCTTGTATCCAGCTGCTACTCTTTTCTTTATAAAATATTCAATGTAGATGCATAATAATAATATAATATTTATTACTTAATATTGCGCATTTGATCATAATCTAATTATTAATCATTGCCTTTGTAGGTCATGTTCATTTAACTGACTTTAACATTGCAACTGTACTAGAAGAAGGTACATTGGCGACATCAATGTCTGGAACAAAGCCTTATATGGGTAGGTATATCATCATTGATGTCATCATCATCATCTTTATATCATCATCATCATTCATCACATAACATTATTACCATCATCATCATTGATATCATCATCATCTTTATATCATCATCATCATTCATCACATAACATTATTACCATCATCATCATTGATATCATCATCATCATCTTTATATCATCATCATCATTCATCACATAACATTATTACCATCATCATCATTGATGTCATCATTATCATCTTTATATCATCATCATTCATCACATAACATTATTATCATCATCATTAATTAATATATCATTATCACCTTGCTATCATCATCATTCATCACATAACATTATTATTATCATCATTATTGATGTCATCATTATCATCTTTATATCATCATCATCATTCATCACATAACATTATTATCATCATCATTAATTAATATATCATTATCACCTTGCTATCATCATCATTCATCACATAACATTATTATTATCATCATTATTGATGTCATCATTATCATCTTTATATCATCATCATCATTCATCACATAACATTATTATCATCATCATTAATTAATATATCATTATCACCTTGCTATCATCATCATTCATCACATAATAATTAGTGAGTGTTGATCATTACTGAATTTCCCTGGACCACTATATTTACAGTAATTTTTCTGTTTTATTCAAGTGGTTGTGTATCTGATTTAAATGTTTACTTTTTACATCATCAATGTTTCAGGAACGATATCACAATTCATATTAGGACTATAATATTCAGAAAATATTTCAGAATTCAGATTCTATTTTTTTACTTCATAATTTTCTCTTTTTTTAAAGTAATTTTTATAAAAAATTTGATTGATCCATTTACTAAGCTTTTTTAAAAGTGTCAAAATCATTGTAAATGAAGTAGAAATAAATAAGCACAGTCATTGTGTTTGAAACCAAAAATATTGTAAATTACAAGGCCATTAATTTGTAGTTTTGTCATATCTCTATTGCAATATATCACAAATGGACAATATTTTTTATTGCTTGTAAAAGCTTACTGTAATGTTGATGTTATAAGTTTGACATGTTTGATATATTGGCACATGACGTCTTGCACGTCTACTTTTAATTATCAGTTGAGAGGAAAAAGTACAAATAATATGTATCACCCTATTCCACAGTAGCAATGTGATTATATTTCATGGATGTAGAGTTTAATGTGCTCTATTCTACATTAACTGTAGAATGTGATCTTTTTTCTGGATAATTAAATATATAGTGTCTGTGCTCTATTCTACATTAACTGTAGAATGTGATCTTTTTTCTGGATAATTAAATATATAGGGTCTGTGCTCTATTCTACAGTAACTGTAGAATGTGATCTTTTTCTGGATAATTAAATATATAGTGTCTGTGCTCTATTCTACAGTAGCAAATTATATGATTATATTTTAGACTGAATATAAATTGTTCTATTCCATGTAGTAGAATGTGTTCTTTTCTGGATAATTATATAGTGTCTGTGCTCTATTCTACAGTAGCAAATTATATGATTATATTTTAGACTGAATATAAATTGTTCTATTCCATGTAGTAGAATGTGTTCTTTTCTGGATAAATATATAGTGTTTGTGCTCTATTCTACAGTGTGATTTTAGTTGATGGATACACCTATTTCAAAAAACGTTGTCAGAAGACGATCTGCAATCTGCAATCTGCAATCTGAGACCGAAATGAATTCAGGAAAATTGCGTACTGCAAAAACCAGGCCTGGCCCTGTTTTTTTGTGCTTAGCACCTTCAGATTTATATTTACCGTCGCATATCCGAAGCCAGAAAGTGAACGCAATGAGAAAAAACTGCCGTAACCCAGAATTAATTTTGGTCTCAGATTGCAGATTCAGATCTCCTTCTGACAACGTTTTTTGAAATAGGTGTATACATGTAGCATTATTATTGTGTTGTGCTTTATACCACAGTAGCCATTTTTGGGGATATTTATTATTAATTAAAAGTGTTACACTCTATTGATAAATATGTAAAAATGTATTTGTTAATGAAAACAATATTGATATTGTTTTTTGATATCTGTGTTGTTTCTCCATGCAGCACCAGAAATCTTTCAAACAGCATGTAGTAATGCCCAGGGATATGGGTTCGCTGTGGACTGGTGGAGTTTAGGGATATGTGCCTATGAAATGCTGAGAGGACGGGTAAGTAATTCATCCATTTATTTTTCCTCATTCATCTATTTATTTATTTATTCACTCATTCATCTATTTATTTATCCATTCACTCATTCATCTATTTATCCATTCATCTATTTATTTATCCATTCATTCATCTATTTATTTATTCATTCATTCATCTATTTATCCATTCATCTATTTATTTATCCATTCATTCATCTATTTATTTATTCATTCATTCATCTATTTATTTATTCATTCATTCATCTTTTCATTTATTTATCCATTCATCTATTTATATATTCATTCATTCATCTATTTATTTATTCATTCATTCATCTATTCATCTATTCATTTATTTATCCATTCATCTATTTATTTATTTATTTATTCATTGGTTTATTTATTTTTCTTATTCATTCATCTATTTACTTGTTCATTCATCTATTTACTTGTTCATTCATCTGTTTACTTGTTCATTCATCTATTTATCCATTCATCTATTTATATATTCATTCATTCATCTATTTATTTATTCATTCATTCATCTATTTATTTATTCATTCATCCATTCATTTATCCATCCACTCATTTATTCACTCATTTATCTATTTATTTATTTATTCACTCGTTCATTCATTCATTCATCCATTCATTTATTATTCCATTCTTTTATTTACCCATCATGTTGTTGTTTTCAGAGACCTTACGAGATTCATGCAAACACAAGTGTACAAGATGTCAATCAAATGTTTTCTTCTGAATCAATTCATTATCCACAAAACTGGTCTAACTCAATGACAAACATTATACAAAAGGTAAGAGATATCTACTATAATATTGAATTATTAGCAAGTACTCTCTAAGCCAATCACAATGTGAATGTTCTTCAGAGGAATTCAGCAAACTGACATCATTCTAGTCTGTCCATCGCCTGATGGAGATTAGCAGTAGCAGTTGGGAGGTTGCAGGACTTCAAACCTGATTTATAGATGTCATTGGATGTGGAGTGACATAACATTTTTTATGATTTATTAAGCGCCAATTTTGTAAAGTTCAACTGCATACAAATGTAACTTATGTAATGTATCAATACTATGATGTGTACTGGGGGAAATACCAGTTATATGATGATGATGATGACTATTTTTCAGTTTCTTCAACAAGATACACGGTTTAGACTAGCAACAATAGAGGATCTAAAACAACATGAAATCATGGCAGCTGTGAACTGGGATAATGTTTATGAGAAGAACATTAAACCCTCTTTTGTACCCCCTGTAAGTTAATTGTCTTTCCTTTTAAAATCATCACTATTACACTGTCATCATTGCCATAATAATCATTACAGTTATAGACATCAATTTATCAAGTATATTATTATTATCATAAATTCATCACAATCATAATCATCACCATCATTATCACAATTATCATCACCATCATAATCATCACCATCATTATCACAGTTATCATCACCATCATAATCATCACCATCATTATCACAATTATCATCACCATCATTATCACAATTATCATCACCATCATAATCACCTTCATTATCATTGTCATAATCACTACCATCGTTGTCATGATAACAATCATTACATCCTGTCCTTTACCTTTCTGTTAGGATAGATATTCATGTTCATTTTTATTTCTAGAAAGATCATTTGAATTGTGATCCAACGTACGAGCTAGAAGAAATGATTATTGAATCAAAACCTTTACATAAGAAGAAGAAAAGACTTGCAAAGATGACAAGTAAAATTGTAAGTGACTTTAGATAGACCAAAGCTACAACAACAGATGAATATCTCCTACCTACCTGCCCTACCTACCTGCCCTACCTACTTGCATATCTACCTATACCCACCTAATCCCCCTCCCACCAACCCTACCTACCTGCATATCTACCTACCCACCCACCTACCTAATCCCCCTCCCACCAACTTGCATATCAACCTACCTACCTACCTTATTCCCCTCCATCGAACCCTACCTACCTACCTTAACCAACCAACCTATCTAATATATGCACCTACCTAATCCCCCTCCCACCAACTTGCATATCGACCTACCTACCTACCTTAACCAACCAACCCACCTATCTAATATATGCACCTACCTAATCCCCTGTCCCTTCCCTAACTCTACCTGCCTAACTATCCTCCTCACACTTATAGTGACACAGAGATCTTCCACCTTTTCTTATCATGCAGCTGCCACAATCTGTACCTTGTCCCATGAACTCCAACCTCTCTCTCTCCTTTCCAAACTTTTTAAAATTTTACATTCTTTGTTGCTTTTGGTCTTCTTTGTTTTTCCTTCTAGTGCCCAGGCCATTAATTGCCACATGAGTCTCATTACAATATTATAGTCTGGAAATATGACTTATGTTTTCCTAATTCTTTTTGCAGGAAAGTAATGGGAGTGTTGATCCAATGCAGGCTTCATTGGATGAAATTAGAAAAGAATTTAAAATTTATAATCGAGAAAAGTAAGTGATAGTACATTGTATTTCTGAAGCCTTCAATGATTCTTGAAGAGCAAAAAGCTTATTTTGATAACTTTATACTTCATTATAAGATCTACCTTCATTACAGTCCACTCACCATCTGATGAACACTAGCAGTAGCAGTCGTTTCAAACCTTTGACATTTGTAGGACAAACGAATAACATAACATAACATTACATAAGATCCGCTCTATCCATCATGTTCCTCTGCAAATGAACTTGCAAACTCTTTTGCTGATTTTTTCGTAAATAAGGTTAAAACCATTCAAACTAGTTTTGACTCTTCTCAAGATTCTTTAGATATACAGCTTGATTCTAACTCCAACATCAGTCATTTTTCATTTTTCAAAAATATTTCTACTGATGATCTTTCTAAGCTTATTTTTCCTTTGACCAAAAAGTCGTGTGATCTTGACCCTGTTCCAAGCACTGTCTTAAAAAAATGTTTTGAAGTCCTGCTTCCTACAATTACTAAAATTGTTAATCTGTCTTTAGACACAGCAACATTTCCGTCTAACATGAAAAAGGCCATCGTTAAACCTATTATTAAAAAGGCGTCTTTGTCTCATGAAGAGTTTTCAAGTTTTCGACCTGTCTCAAACTTATCATTTACATCCAAAGTTATTGAGAAGGTCGTTGCAACTCAGTTGGTTGATTACTTAGAGTGTAATCACTTACATGAGAATTTTCAATCAGCCTATAAGAAATATCATAGCGTTGAAACTGCCCTATTAAAAGTGCAGAATGATATTTTACATGCCCTTGACAATAACTCCTCTGTTATTCTTGTTTTGCTTGATCTATCTGCAGCATTCGATACTATAAATCATGATTTTCTTTTAAATAGACTTTCCACCAGATTTCGTATCAATGGTGATGCACTTAAATGGTTTACATCCTATTTGAATGAGAGAAGTTTTCAGGTCTGTGTACAAGGAGGTATTTCATCTTCATCACGATTTTTGAACTGTGGGGTTCCACAAGGATCCATCCTTGGACCTATTTTATTTCTTTTATATACTGCACCTATAGGGGACATTGTTCGCAGTCATAATATGAAGTTTCACTTATATGCTGATGATACCCAAATCTATATTACCTTTTCTGCAAATGAGTTAGAAAATGCCAAATACAACATCGAAGCTTGTGTCAGGGATATTGACAGATGGATGTTTTCAAACAAGTTAAAACTTAACAATGAGAAAACTGAAATTATTGTTTTATCTAATGCCTATCGACCTCGTCCATCTATTGATCTTTTCAATATCTCTGGCTATGACATATCTCCATCACACTCTGCTCGAAATATTGGGGTCATATTTGATGAACAATTGTCTCTTGGTGAACACATCACTTCAATTTGTAAATCCTGTTTCTTTCACATCCATAACATTTGGAAGATCCGCAAATTTATCAGCCACGGTGCTTGTGAAACTCTTGTCCATGCACTTATTTCGTCCAAACTTGATTTTTGTAATTCTTTGTTATATGGACTCCCTAAATCCTCTATACAAAAGCTTCAATTTGTTCAAAATGCAGCTGCCAGAGTTGTTAGTTTTTCTCGAAAGTCTGATCATATAACTCCTGTCCTTTATAATTTACACTGGCTGCCTATTGAGAAACGCATTGAATTTAAAATACTTTTGCTCACTTTTAAAGTATTACATCAAATGGCCCCTTCATACCTGTGTGACCTGATCAGTTCTTATGTCCCTTCTCGTTCTCTAAGATCTTCGTCCTCAAATTTTTTGGTTAAAAATCCTTTTAATCTTAAATCATATGGAAAAAGGTCTTTTTCTTCTGCTGCACCAGAGTTGTGGAATACTCTCCCAGCTGATTTAAGAATGTGTGATTCTCTTTCTTCTTTTAAGAGCAAACTTAAGACTTGGCTTTTTACGCAGGCATTTTAAATCACCTAATCACCATTATACATCAGAACTTTGTTTTTATCATTTTATTTGGAATATTTTTATATAGTAAAGATCTAATGTTGTTGAATTGAGTTGAATTGCATTAATTGATTTTAGTTGGAATATATAAACAAATGTTGTATAAAGTCATATCATCATATTTTTAAAGTTGTATAAAGTGTTCATTTATATCTAAATTGCACAATTTAACTTAAAATTTTTAAACGTTTTTTCAATTACTTTATTATCCTGTATAATCATGTAAAGCGTTGTTGAACGTGAGGATTTTGACGCTATATAAAACATAATTATTATTATTATTATATTATTTATCTCAATCCACGATGAATAATCTTTAAAATTGTATAACCTCTTTGTTTTCTTTTGTTAGTAAACATTTATGTGAGGTACAGAAGTCAAGTCATGAAAATATAAATGGTGGACCTTCAGAAGATATCTCACCTAGCAATGACAAAGATCAATCCAAAGGTAACATTACAGAAAACGATAACATCAACGGAAATGTTAAAGAGCTAGATACAGGTAAAACAAAACAAGACAATGGAGCAGTACCAGCAGCCCAAGATGATGGCAAAGACACGGCAGCTGATGATGGCAGTTTGGCTGATAAAGAGTCTTGATCATTGTGACATTGGTAGAAGTTGAGGTATTAATTAGCGGGCATATTTAATGACCTGTCGTAGTTAACCTACAGTACAATATAAGAAGTGATTTTCATGAAATGAATATTGCGTGTAAATATACATTGCTGCTGCATACAATGGAGATAATTAATTACCTGATAAATTACCCAGCGTTTCTTTTTGGGGGACGGGAGAAAGTTTTTTTGGGGGGGGGGGGGGGGGGGGGTTATTTTGGGATAGCTGTGTTACCGATATCCAAAAACAGACAAAAAAACAAAAACTTTTCCACGTTCCCCCCAAAAGTAACACTTGCTATGCAGGCTACTAATAAATGCAC
The DNA here is from genome assembly GCA_949775045.1 of Metridium senile. Taxonomy (NCBI): domain Eukaryota; kingdom Metazoa; phylum Cnidaria; class Anthozoa; order Actiniaria; family Metridiidae; genus Metridium; species Metridium senile. The sequence continues at coordinate 786,701 of OX459107.1, forward strand.
AATCATTGACAAAAAACAATTTCTACTAGCATGTTGTCTTTGCACAAATGAATAGCATCAACTGCTACATTGCAGTGGTGGATCCAGAATAGTTTCAATAAGGGTGACTGATCAAAAGTAAGGTTCATTTGTGTATCATCACTCAACCAAAATATTGAAAGTGGGCTTTTAGTGATTGTGTATGCAATGTCTTGAAAAAGAAAGACTATTAATAATTGTTGTTGATGTTACATTGTTTCATTACAGTTGCAAAGGCAAACCTAACTATACATATTATCTTTTGGTAATGATTGTGTATATCTAGCTTCTATAGTTTGTTAATAGTTGCATATTGAAGCTGTTGTGTTGAAATAACTCAAACTAAAAAAATGTTCTATAATTTCGTTTTTTATTGGGAAAAATGAACAGTCCCTGTACTCTGGCTGTTTCTTAGTGTTGCAGGGCACCCGAGTCATACAAACAATAGCTGAGAACAAAGAGAATAATTAATAGAAGAAGACAATACCCTGCAATAAAATCAACTCTAAACCAGAATACAATACATCTTACAACACCAAGAAAGAACAAAACTATACCCTGCAATACAAAGAAATCCAACACCAAGAAATACCAGATATAATCTTCATAAAATGTTTTCTACCATTTATGTGCTTTACATTAATCCTAATTATAAGTGGCCAGCTTAATTAATCTATAATTAAGTAATCAGAAATAGACTGTCATAAAACCTTTAGCAATTCTTTAGGGATTTTAGCTAACATAAAGAAACTCAATGTTATCTATTTGCTAAACAATTACATGAGAAAAATATCAGTTGCCCTTGGTGGAACTCGAGACCGCAGTTTCTGCTTTCTAGTCCGAAACAGTGGGCTTGAGTCCTGTCTTGAAGAAATAGAAAACGAGGCAGCGTGCTCTGTTGAGTTATAGAGAACGCAGGGATTTTAAGAAGACGAGAGAAGCTCTAGGAGAAGCATGACGCTTAGCGGAGTGCTTCTCTGCGCTTCTCGAGTCTTCTTAAAATTCCCAAGTGCTCTATAACTCAACAGCACTGCTGCCGAGTTTTCTATTTCTTTTATAAAATATTCAGTAGTTAAAATCAAACAAATCAACGCTCCATGCACTGTTGAGTTATAGAGAACACTTCTCAACCAATCAGAGCGTGCGATTTAAATCAAATTATATTTTATAAAGGGCAATAATTCATATTTTTCTAATGTGTTTGTATTTTAATCAAACACCAAATGCATTTCAATTCATTCTTTGCTAATCGTACAATCAAAGTTTACTTTAACATACTGCTAATATAAAACTTTGTTATACGGACTAAAGAAACCAGAAAAAATGCAAATTAATATATTATAATATGATAAAGGGAAGGGCGATTTACATCAAGTTCTAAATAATTAATTATTAAAAATCTCAATTTCCAATCTTTAATAATTGATGTCTTGAAAACCATGAAAAACTGAAATCATTTCTATTAAATACATTTTGAAGAACTCTAAATACATGGACCAAAATTGTCCTGAAGGATTTCAATGGGAATATATTATCTCAAATGGCATCGCAGTCATTTTTATTTCTTTTCTTATCTTATATTCTTACTATCGATTTATATTATTTACCAATATAGGAGTGTTACTTTTGTTTTGATACCATTTCAAAACCTATTCAAGTTTTATCTCATTACAGAGTATCTTTTAAAGCTTTTTATGAAATAGCCATAAATATAATGCTAAATATTCCAGTTTCGCACTTTTCTAACACCGCTGTACTTTTTGACAAAAGGCCCATTTGTAAAGGCTAAGCCTTTGTTGTCAAAATATTCTCAAATTCCAAGCAAAGCATGGGAAAATGCTATCGCTTAACAAATCAAATTTGAATTTTCACTGAATCAAGGTTATCCCTGTATAAATTTTCCTTTTATACAAACAGTACAGGGGTGCAGGATAACATGAAAGTGGAGTATAGGTACAAGCATGCAAATGTAGCTCCTAAATGTATGATAAAATCAACTGCGTGTGCTTTGTGTTTTGAAAGCAACATAATGCAAATACTAAAGTCATAATATAATTCTGTACATGTTAGATTGTTGTTATATGTGTGCAAAAATGTTGCTTGGGTTTGAATGATTGTTAAATGATTGTAAATAAAATGAATTGTTTGATTATGAATAAATGATTGTTTGAACAATATTTTGCCAGGGTTTTTTTGTATTTGAGTGCATCTATGTAGGGTCCTATCTTTTTGGATGACACTGTTTATTATTCAAGATGAGAATGTTTATGATTGTTGCAAACACTTTGACTTGTCATCCATAATAATTTTTTTTTCATCTTGTAATGATTATAGGTACCTTCTAAAACATTTTGGGATTTATTTAAGTATGTCTTGATATGTAGGAATCTTATTTAAATAGATTTGTATCAAATATGTATAAAAAGCTAAGGTTTTAATTAGCTGCAGTGTACCTTGTGCGCGTACGATTACAGTTGTAATTATATTTTTAAAAATATGTACAACTAGTAAGCTTGTGCATTTCCTTGGCATTCTCATAACTCTTAGAATGGACGATTAGTCCGAAAGCTCGGCTCTTTAAAACCTTAGCTTCTTATACATGGTTGATACAAATCTATTTTCAATTTAATGAGATCTGTCAATTACCCCACCAAACACACAGTAATAATTTAGAAATATTTATTTGTAGTGGCAGCTATTTACAGTGCTTTTAGGAATAAAATAACCAGAGTGCACTTAATGGTCAGATTTATATTTCCTTGCTATACAACCTCTAGACTACACTTACCCATGAGTCAATTTCATTGCTTTGTTCTGCCACTTAACAATTGTTAATGTTGTAACAGAATTGAGTTTTTCAGAAATGTTAAGGTTTGGACCACATTTCAACTACTATTATAACTAGCTTCCTGGGGCTGGTGGTATGTAGCCTGAATGGCGCTATTCACAAGATAAATCCTTATCCAACGGATAAAACCTTATCCAATGGATAAAACCTATACAAATTCTATACATGCTGGATAACTTTATCCAGGCTTCATACAACTGGTCCCTTGGTCCAAACGTTTATCATTTGTAAAACAAACAAATCACTTTATCTAATCTTATATCCACGATGTATAACCCTTATAATTTTATGCTTTTAATTGTGATTTGCAGTTGCAAGTAGCAATGAAATTGATGGCAACTGGTTTTCAATGAATTAATGACCAATATTATCATAATATACTCTGGTGTTGAAAAAATTTTGATGATAAAATAACATAACTTAGATTTAGTTTACATGACATTGGCCTCAATGAGCCTTTTCCACTGGCAATTACTATTTTGCCAATAGCTTCAATCATTATTGCTGTGTGCTATTATATGACACCATGTAATAACCAAACACTTTTAACACATTTTAAAATAAAAAGTTAAAAAGCGAGTTTTCTATTCATTCTGTATTTTACCTGCATCAATAGGCCTTTTTTGCAACAACAGGTCACATGACCCTACCCATTCTAAAATGAACAGCTGTGTCAAAATGAACATCGGAAATGAAAAGAGCACCTCAACATTAGTAAGAAGGCGAAATATCAGCTCATAAAGTGTAACACAAGGGAAATGGCATTAAATTTAAAATTTCATAATGATTTGTATTATTTCCCATACAAATCCTTATAAAATATTGAATTTTATATTTAATGCCATTTCTCCTATGCTCAACATTATGAGCTATAACTTTGGCTTCTTACTAATATGGAGATGCTCTTTTCATTTCTGATGTTCATTTTGACACAGCTGTAGGGGTAGGGTCATGTGACCTGTTGTTGCAAAAGGCCTATTGCTCATTCATCTAATCTCATGTTTAAAGAATAGCGAATTTAGAACACAAAGAAAATAGTCCAGAAAAATTCTCTTTGTCTGCCACAGGCTTATAACAGCTCTGTATTATCTGCCCCATCTACTTGTGATGTCAGTACTCTGAATCGATTTCAAGCTCATTTAGATAGAATTAAACTATATAGATTCTTAAACATCATATACTATTTACATTGAATTAAATTTATCAGTTAAAATATTACACAAACATCTCATCTGTTATCAGAATACTGCTGCGGCATTTCTTGTTGGGTGCATTGTTTTCTAGTCCACCCTGAAATGAGAGGATTTGAAATTGTTACTATTGACTGTGAAGAACTAGAAGAATGTAGGTCTACTTGCTGAAATGGTGTTGTGTAATAAGACCAGAAATAATAGGAAGCAGGGATCACAGTAGATGGAGTTGTTACCAATTACCTTTACTTTAAAGGGGTTGTCAGGGGCAATCAATTAATCAATCAGCTAGTTCATTAACAATTCACTCAATCTGTCAAGCAGTCAGTCAGTGAACTAATCATTTAATCACTAATACATCAGTCAGACAGCCATTTATTCAACCAATCAATTTATCAGCCAGTCAACCAATCATTTAACAAATCGATCTGTCAATCAATAATCAATCAGCCAGTCAACCAATCATTTAACAAATTGATCTGTCAATCAAGCAATCAGCCAGTCAACCAATCATTAAACAAATTGGTCTGTCAATCAATCAATCAATCAGCCAGTCAACCACTCATTAAACAATTTGATCTGTCAATCAAGCAATCAGCCAGTCAACCACTCATTAAACAATTTGATCTGTCAATCAAGCAATCAGCCAGTCAAGCAATCATTAAACATATTGATCAGTCAATCAATGAATCAAACAATCAGGCATCCAATCAATAACAAATGACTCTAGTTCTCACCAGTTATTCATTTAGCTTAGATAAGTAATTACAAGTGAATGTTACAGTGTACATATTACTAAAGTTAGTGGCACTGTGAATAACTAGTACAGAGTAAAACGTGCATAGTACAGACATAGTGCAATCAATACAGACAAACATACATGGTTCTGATGAAAACCAACATTCAAATCCGCAACTTAGATTTCTGAAAAGTGCAAAATTATTAAAACAATTATAATAATAGATAGAATAAGAAGAGAATAAGAATTTTTTTTGGTGTTCTTAGGATATAATTATATCATAACGCTGTATTGGAGTGGTAGTCAAGGATAAATTGTGCAATATTTTCATGACAAAATCAATGCCATAAAAATTGTTACAAGTGCAGGGCTTGAAATAGAAACACAAATTGACCTGCCACTTCCAGATAAAGACACATTGAAAGATGATTTCTGGTAAACTTTGACTGCAGTTTTAATATCCATTTGGCAGTTGTTCATAATGATTTTTGCCTGCCAAATCTTAATTTTTGCCTGGCATTTGGCCATTGGCAGGCAGCTATTTCAAGCTCTGAAGTGTATCATTGATATGGTGAAATATTGAAAGTCAACTTACAGCAAATTCATTGTAGTCCATACAGGATATCAATGACACATTCTTGTTGCTGGTTGCCTTGGAACCCGTTACCATAGCAAGAGATCCATTCAGTATTTTCTTGCCTTTTGGACTGAATGTTGTGAAGGAGTTTTCGCCAAGAACTTGACGCTTGGCCTTAAGCCTAGCAGATGCACGTTTGGGAGTCTGAAGAAAAGTGAAATAGTTCCATTGGACCACGACCACCATTGGGATAATTATGTCATCATTTGTTATCATTACCAACATAATCATAACCATCATCATCCACATCATACTATCCACCACCTTTTCACTATTATAACCATCACCACAACTATCATCATCACCACCACTATTATTCACTTACCAGTTTTGCCTTGTTGACAAGTTTTGAGACTTTATTATGTTTCTTTGTACTACTTCCAATTGGTGGTAAACCAACTCTTGAAGTGACTCTTGGTGAATGCAGAGTTGATATTCCAAACTTACTAGGTGTAGCAGTATTGTCCATCTAAATAGTAAAGAAAACATGAGCTACGTATAATTATTACTAACTTGCATGCTTTCCTTTTTTACTCTGACGAAGGGCTAAAGCTTGAAACGTCAGTAAAGTTAAGTCAACATTTTTAACGGTATTACAAATTCCATTACATTAACCTATCGTTTATATCAAACACTGACACAGCATATACTAGTTTACTTGCTAATCTCCATTTTCTTTGTAAAATAATCATTGTTGTTGTTGCTGTAACACTGATGTGTGTAGGTCACCTGTACTCTTTACATGTATTAATAAGTATAACTCTTTACTGGCATAGAATGGTAATAACAATCCTCAACTTAAAATATCCGGGAAAAACCTTTTCCAAAATCTCCATCTCCATGCAGGAATTGAACCATTACATCTTTCAGGTTTTATAAAATATTTGATAATTATCATGCCCTCTGATTGGATGAAAAGTGTTCTCTATAATTCAACAGAGCGTAGAATGTCAATTTGTTTGACTGTCTTATAAAATGCTATATATTTTTAAAAAACACTTACTCGTTTCTGTTTTGTTGGTGTTTTGGATGGTGTCCCGATGAATCGTCTACAACAAGAATAGAATGATGCATTTTATTCCTCTAAGAATCACTCAGAAATACAACTGACAGTGTCTTTAAATACCTTTTAGTAGGAGTAACAGGTGCACTTCCATACAACAGCTCTTTTTGCATTATATCTTGGTTTCTCTTATGCTATACAAAACAAAACAAAGAATCAAACAAATGTTATATAAAATGCTTCATGATCAGTGTATTACTGGCAGACATAAGTACCGTTAGCATTAATATTTTTATTTTCAAATATAAAAAAAAGAATACATAACTTCAATGTAAAGAATTGAACGTCAAAGAAATCTCAAATGGAGTACAGTTGATCAGCAGCTACAAAAACTGGATAATCTGTCTTACTTTGACATTTAAGAACAAAACAATATTATATTTATTTAGTTACCCTTTCAAGTTTGATTTGTTCTTTCTGAAGTTTGAGGTTCTCCCACTGTTCTTCAATCATTTCAATAATTTGTTTTCCATCAACCAAAAACTTTTGTTCGTTTTCCTCTTCCCACTTCGCGATTTCCTCCTTTAGCTCCCTTTCAACCTGAACACAATAAGATAATAAACTTGTTGGTTAGTTAGTGATAATAAGAATCAAAGTTATCCTTTCAAATCCAAAAAATATCAAAGATAATTTCTATTTAACTTTGGAGGTGTATGTAACTTATGTTTGAAAGTTCAGGTGTTAATGGCTCTCTCTCTCTCTCATCTTTCTTGGCCCTTTTCTCATTTAGACTTTACCCCTGTAAGGCAGAGTTTTGAGGTAAACGTGTGTGGGTTACCTTCGGTAGTTCTTTTTCTATTATCTTTCTTGCTCTACATTCCTTAAGCAAGGCCCCTCCTCTGTTAGAAAACCGGTCAACGTTATTCTGCTTCAACTGTAAATAGGATATCAAATAACAGCATTATAAATTTGTTCAAGTTCTGTAAGTAAACGTTTGGTTAGTATAGATTGTATGCATAATATTATCATGAACAGTTTAATTTTTGAGCACAAATTTTAAGAACTTTCATAGGAAATTTAGTTTAATTAAGTTACCTAATTATGTGTTATGTTACCAAATGACACAACGCAAAGAAAAGTTAATTGTTTTATATTCAAAACTTGTGAGCTGGTATCTTTTTTTTATGGCAAGCAACATGTCATATTCTACTGCAGTCACAGCCTGATTTATTTCCAAAGAAGCAAAAACAGATTCAGTAATCTAGTGTCAGATTACTGCAAGTAGCTCCTCTTTGCATGCTTGAACAATGTTAATTTAAAATTATTATTCCTGAGTTTATTGAATTTAAATTGCTGTTAGTATTATATACTAGTATTAGTTTAAGATCCAATGCATCAATATAATTTTATGTACGCTGGATGGTTAAAAACTTCATCTTGCCTTGTTTGTAGTCTGGATAACAATGTGTGGAACAGGTTTCATGAAAGAGATGAAATGAATGAAATTACATCACTATACAGGCTTCTAGCATTCTGATTAACAATGAGGGCGCTATCTTGAAAAGTGAGCCATGGTTCTAATTAGTGAGCCAATCTGTTCTAACACATATGCATGAGCATGGCAAAAACTCAGTGCTCACTTTATAAGATGGCCACCCTATTGTTAACCGGAATGGCAGAAGCCTGTATATCAATGCAACATAGAAACTTCTCTGCCAGTGATAGCAATCATTGTTACCAATAATTTTGTTCTACACTTCAACAGTATTTTATGATAAAGAAAATGAAACATTTCAAGGTAATCTAGAAGGAGTCCCATTTAAAGTTCAAAACAACATATAATCACAGGATGTGAAAAAAGGTTTGCAATATTCTTGGAAACCCATGGACTAGTGAGTGAGGTTGTGAACTAGCTCCTGCAACCCAAACCAGAATCCTCTGGGTATCTGGTGATGACAGCTAATATGAAGAAAAAACAAATGACTATCATGTTTAAACAAACACTGGACACTTCTCAGTCTTGACCCGAAATATTACCTCATATTCTTCCATCTTTGCAAACATTGTTGCTCTCTTCTCCACCATCTTGTACATGTGTTTGTTCTGTTCGTAGTAGCTCTTCATCACTTCTACTTGATGCTCATGCATACCTAGAAGGTCTTCTGTGTAATTGGCTAAAGAGAACAAGATTTTATTTAATATTTTTACCAACAAGCCATTTTAGAATGAAAATACTTTTTTATAAGCATACTAAAATATGACAAGTCGCTGCATTCAGAACAGCATTTTCATCCTGAATGGTCTGTCAAATTTATGGTGAAGCTTTGTAACTATTATTTTGCTACTACCGTACTTACTGTCATTGATTGGTGAAAATGCATCCCTCTGTGCAGAGCTATAGTAACATTTATCCCAAAGAGTGATAAGTTCTGTCCTTAACCCTTCAATAAACTTCTGCATGTGCTGAAGTTTGAGTACCTCAAGACGACTCTTTTCTTGCTTATACTGATAAAAAAATGGTGAATTAATTTAGGATTACATTTTGACATTTTGAACAACAAAATCTATTTTAATATTTCTTACTGCATTAATGGCAGATGGTGTGTTATATCCAAGCCAGCGGGCTGAGAATTGTTTGGTTTCCTTGTCAGGAATTTCAAGCTTTTTCCAAAGGGATTTCACGTCTTCACGAAGTTGCGCAGCAGTCTCAATGTTGAGGTTCTTTTGATGATCAAGCTGTGTAGAAAATTTATTATAATTACATGCACAAATAACAACAATGATTTTATTGATATGTCTAGAACTATTTGTGAGTTGAGTTTGTTTGGTGTATGGTTCTTTCCTATGCCATGAGGGTTTTTCTCCAGGCTTTCCTTCCTCAACAAAAATCAACATGTGAGCTGAGTTGTAAGTTGTAAATATTGAATGTAGTGGAGTGAGTGTGAGCGAACCTCACAAAAGAGTCCTGATGTAGAGTAATGGTTGTAAAGTGTACATTGTTTTTAACTCTTACCCTACAATGCAGTGCTTTCAAAGTCTCAATATTGTCAGCTGACAAGACAAAGTTGATCTCAGCATCATTGGCAGTCATCTCTTTTTCAAGTTCAGTGTTAGGTCTGTCCTCCAGTTCTTCCCATAATTCCATCAGTGACGCTTTTAGTGTTTTGAACTGTTCTGATCTTTTGACCTGAAAAACAAAACAATGTTTTTGACCAAAGGCTTATTCATTAGGGACTTAGCTGATCAGAAGTGAACTGTTACTGGTTTTATCATTGATAATCAATGTAATAACCTATCTCTTTCACATACCAGTTCTGTTTGGAAATATTTAATGTTTGCCTCAAGTTCACGAAGTTGATCTTTGTTTGGTACTACAACTTCTTGACCAAAATTATGCTCCGGAAGACAAAGTCGCTTGGATAGTACATTCTCTTGATCACGGAGTGCCTTCAGTGCTTTGGTTCTCTCATGTTTTTCCTGGAAAAAAGCCACAAATTGCAAATAGTTACTTACTGGAGTATAGTGATATAGTGCTAAAGGTTTAAGATTTTTATTTGCTTACACACAACACAGTGTAAAGAGAGGTGCATGATAGAATAACAATGACTTTTTCATCTACAAGCAGCTATTAGATGTTTTTTAATAGCCTCACAGCTGCAGATGCTGAGGTGGAGGGCTGCAGTACTGCTACAATGCAGCATCTAACCCACATTTATGGTGGACATATGACATTATAAATGATGACATGATGAAATGCAGCTAGTTCGCTTCACAACCATGTCTAAATCTTTTTTTATTATAACTCAATCCTTACCAGTTTTAATTCATCTACTTTCATCCTTAGGTCATTCTCAAGTTTGAGTATAGAGGTCCCTGTAGTAAACTGTAGACAAAAAAATATCATGTTTGATTATCAACAATGACATATACATAATATTGTATTTGTAATTTGAATCAATATATTTCCATTAAAATTTATGCTGATCAGGAATCACAGTTTTAATTTAATCTTATAATTAAAACTTTTCAAGTATTAAAACCAATGATTTTGAGTAAGATTATTTATACGTTATTTAACTTATTATTATTTTTATTTTCAAGAAAATAAAATTTCCAAATATTTGAATGATATTCATGAGTGACTTTATGACTAAGACTAGTATGATTACCGTAGGACATTCCATCCCCAGTTCTTCAGACAGCTTTTTCAAATCATTTGTGCACGTTTCGACATTTTCAAGTAAGGTTTTCTTTAGTTCTTGTTCCTCTATCACCATTTCATGAAGTAGGGTTTGAAGATGCTTCAAGACTACTTGGGTTCTTTCTTCTTTCTGTTCCTCTGATATACCTATCTCGTCCCAAATATTCTGTAGACCTGCCATTGAATTCTCCAAGCAATTGACTAGCTCAGTCTTTATCAATTGGACGCTGATTTCTCGCGTTGATTCGTCTATTGTTGCTAAAGGTCTGAAGTGACGAAGAAACCAAAAAGTGAATCACAGAGAGTTTAGCTAAAACAGTGACTTTTGAGTTTGTTGGGTAGTTTTGCTTGGTCATATATAATCAAGCATTTGTCAAGTAAGAGCATAAGCAATCTGAGTGATATAGTTTGAAAGAAAGTCGTTGAATTGACATACAAGAAGTGAAATTTGTCGATGATGAAAAATTCGATAGCTTGAAATACATATTAGCGCCGAAGAATCAACGCAAAAAGAAGGTTTTGCTTGAAATTGAGCCTAAAACTTTTGATTAACAAGCTCTCAATTAAGAAGAAAAGGACTTAAACTTACGCTTCAGGCTCCATTGTAGTTGAAAACTCGGCTTACAAAATCATAAATCAGTTAAAAATCTTCCACCCTTGCAAACCGACTGCAATCCTTCGACTTTTGAAAAGCCCGCACAACGGTTACAAGTCATGTGACCTACATTACGTTTTGATTGGATAAATTCAAATACTCACGGGGGAGGGGAGATGATTTGTTTAGTTAAAAAAAACACTGCTCAGCGGATTCACTTTGTAAAACAAAATGGCGGACTACACGTGTGTAAAGTTGTTGTTGTAGTTTTTCTTAAATTATAACCTCAAACGTAGAATATTTTGTAGTGTAAAAGATGGGTAAGATAAAGAAGTCTGTGATGGCCGCGAAGAGAGCTTCAAAAAAGACACAGCGCCAAGACAGTGTTGCAAACAACCCGTTTGAAGTTCGCGTTAACAAGAAAAAGTATGACATTCTTGGTCGAAAGATGAAACATGAACGTGGTTTGCCTGGTGTTTCGAGGTCTAAAGCCTTACATAAGGTAACATTATCTTCAGAAGTTAATTTTCTTTTTGGATATCACATAGAAAATGTTGGTTCTTATTCCCTTGGGTTTTGAAATAGGTTGAAATGTACAAGTAACATTTTAGTCACTTGTATAGTTTTATGGAAGAAAAATTCCATTGTGTTTTTATTGTTTTAAAGTGCTGCTATTTTTGACCAACAGAGAGAGAAGACGCTTTTGGTTGAATACAAAACAAAGCATAAGGTAACACTATGTCATGTATTTGAAGACATATACTTTATTAGTTCTATTGTCCATACATAATCTCATTTATGTACGAGTCAAATCCAAAGGTGCCCATCCCCCCCCCGGGCAAACCCCGGGCATTTGACAAGACTTGGGTTCCGTATAGTGGGGAATTTGACGCCGATTAGCTACTTGAACGGGCGGGCATTTGACGAGTGTCGGCCATCTTTAAAAATACCCAGAAAGCATTGGAGTCCTAACCACAGGTAGCCCATGATCAGGCAAAAGTCACACGGGAACGGAAACGAAAAGCAAAGAATTGATAGATAGTTTTTCCTTGTTATACACCTATCTCAAAAAACGTCAGAAAGAATTGGCGATTGACGAACAGCGATTGCAAAGGAGCTCTGGGTACTGTTCTTTCACAAGTAAAATTAAATTGACGAAGTATAAATGCTTGTCTTTGTGTTTTAGAGTCGAAAAGTGCAAAGAAAATCCAAGTTATTTCAGTTTTTAAGATAGATTTGTGAATTATATCGAGATCCATCTTTCGGTCGTGCAATCACCAATCAAAAATTGCCAATAACCATTCTCTTCTTCAACGTTTTTTGAAATTTCCCTTCATATTTGATTGTACAAGTTTTGTCTACCATGTTCATGAGACGTCATGTAGTAGAAGGAAGTTTAAGTATTTTCTTTTCTACTTAAAGTAAAATTTGAGTTTATCACTGACTCGAGCTCGAGGGGCGGGCATTTGACCATTCTGTTGTTTCAATAGTGGGGCATTTGACTGTTCAGTTTGCCCAGATGGTGGGGAATTTGACCAATTTTTTTTCAAAAAGTCAAATGCCCGGGGGTTTGCCCGGGGGGGGGATGGGCACCTTTGGATTTGACTCGTACATTACTATCTTTTTCATTTCAGGCAAATGTATTTGTTGACAAGAGATTTGGTGAACATGACAGTGAGATGACCTTAGAAGATAAGTTATTGAAAAGATTTGCTATTGAAAAACAGGTAACACTCTCAACAAATACACCTTAATGGGTAGATAAATAAAAACAATTCTTATTTGAGATAAATTTTTTCACTGAATCAGATTCTTGCAACTTTTACAACCATCACAATCAAGCTAGTTAATCAGAGCATAGCTTCTTAGCAGTGAAGTTGTGTTGAGATTGATAAGAATGATCTGCACCAATCAACAACACCATTCATAGTAACTGACACATATAACTGTTTATTACAATTAATGTTTCTACCAAGCACTATAGTCCAACATTTGCAATCTGTATACCTCAATTAAGCGGTCACCCTCTATTAGGCGGCCACAATAAAAAGTCCCAAATCTATTCCTATACCTATTCTATACCTCTATTCAGCGGCCAACCATTATTAAGCAGCCACTTAATAGAGGTACAACTGTAATTGTACAACAGCCATTAGTAACCATGTTAAAGTCAGTTTACCCTACAATACAATATGCATTGTTTTTGTCTAGAAACACCATGAGAAGTCTGGTATATACAACCTAGAGGAAGAAGAACTGACCCATTTTGGACAATCACTCGCTGACATCGATAGGTTTGATGATGTTAGACTCAGTGATATAGAAGATGATGAAAATGGTAAGTTTGATAATCATACTCGTCTTACAATAATTACTTGTAATAATATGATATAGATATTCTAGTGATGATGACGGTGATTGTGATAAGGGCAATAATGATGATATTGATGATGGATAATGAGGATGATGTTGGTCGATGGTGATAACAATGATGATGGTGACAATTATGATGGTGATAACGATGCTGATGATAATGATGGTGAAAACGATGATGATGATGATAATCATGATGATGGTGATAATGATGTTGATGATAATGATGGTGATAACAATGATGATGATGGTGATAATGATGGTGATGATAATGATGGTGATAACGATGATGATGATAATCATGATGATGGTGATAATAATGTTGATGATAATGATAATGATGGTGATAACAATGAGGATGATGGTGATAATGATGGTGATGATAATGATGGTGATAACGATGATGATGATAATCATGATGATGGTGATAACGATGTTATGATAATGATGGTGACTATGAAGATTATGGTGATGACTATGATGAATAATAACAATGATGATAATGATGATGGCAATTTATTTAACAGTTGTTTAATCCAGGATAACTTTGTTGTGATAGATAATGCAATAGATGCTAATTTTGGAGGATTTTTAAAGAAGAAGAAATATGATGACAATGACAATGAGGAGGTACTGTAGAGGACAACATTGCAACAAATACTGAATTACAATCCTATTAATTCTCATTCATCTGATGATTAACAAATTACTTTCTTTTCAGGATTCAAGGCCTAAAACGAGAAAAGAAATTATGGAGGAAGTAGTTGCCAAAGCCAAACTTAAAAAGGTATATTTTTAATTTATTATGATAAAAATTATTGCATATCTGTTTATATTAAATACCAACACAGCATATACTACATATAGTAAAGTTTTTAATTTGTTTTCTAATAATTAAAATGCAATAAAATGCAGTGCAATTCATTGTAATATGTTGCTTTTAAAAAAAACCCCATTGTTTTAGAAACTGAACATTATAAAAATTACTGGTCAAGTATTTTTAATAGATATTACTAAATATTCAAATTATGACAATGACCTTTGTGCAATAAATACTATATTGAAAAAGATTTTGTAATATTGCAGCATGAAAGACAAAAGGCCAAGGAAGAGAATACCAACATGACAGATTTATTGGATCAGGATTGGAAGGATATTAGAAACTTGATGTCTTTTAGAGTAAGGAATGAAGGAATTAATAAATGAATGGATGGATAGATAGATAGATAAATGGATGGATGGATGGATAAATGAAGGAATGGATGTATAGATGAATGAATGAATGGATAGATAGATAGATAAATGGATGGATGGATGGATAAATGAAGGAATGGATGTATAGATGAATGAATGAATGTTTGAATGGATGGATGGATAGATGAATAAATGGATGGATGGATAAATAAAGGAATGAATGGATGGATAGATGAATGGATGGATGGATAAATGAAGGAATGAATGGATGGATAGTTAAATGGATGAATGGATAGATGAATGAATGAATGGATGGATATATGAATAATGGAATTAATGAAAAATTGGTTGGTGGTTAGCTTATAGTTTTCTGTCAATCTATTTTACAATCAGGATCAGAATGTCAGACCAGATAAAACAAAACCAGATAACTATGATATCACAGTCAAAGAACTGGCATACGAAGCAAAGGGAATGGTATGTACATCTGCACAGAAATAATAACAATAAATCATAAACAATGAATACCATTATGTTGGGAACATTCATATATAGTTACATGTATCATCTGCCTGAATGAATTATAATATATATTATTAAACTCACTTAAAATTATAACAAATTACTTATTTGTGGATGGGTGGCATGGGTGGCCTAGCAGTGAGAGCACCGGTCCCTCACTGTTTTGGTCCAGGTTTGAGTCACGTCTCGGTCATGGATTATAATTGTGAGTTGAGTTTGTTGGATGTGTTGTTGTCTCTCATGCTGGCCACAAGGGTTTTTCTCTAGGTTATCTGGTTTTCCTCCCTCCGCAAAAATAGAACATGTGAGCCGAGTTGTGTGCAAAATAATTAATATAGAGGTAGTGAGTGTGTGTCTGTGTCTCCCCATTTAGTAGGGCACACATGTCCAGCTAGAAGATTTGAGACGTTAAAAAAGTGATTTATTATTATTTTTATTTTTGGAGGTAATTAATTATTATTAATGTTCACGGTATGTCACAGGCAACTAACAGGCTTAAAACTGAAGTTGAAATAGCTAAAGAAGAACAAGAAAAGCTAAGTAAACTTGAGGTAAGTTTCTTCTGTTTTATTTGGTATCTAGTAGAAAATTCTTTGGTGATAATCATTCTTTAAATGTTTTTCTATTATCAAACTGTAGGAAGAACGAGTAAGAAGAATGAAAGGAATTGTTGTCAAGAACAAACCTGTACATATGTCAGCTGATGACCTGGGAGATAGGTAGGTATATGGACAATGGATGATGATGATTATTATTGCAGTAATGATGATAATGATGATGAATGATTATGGCAGTAATGATAATAATTATGATGATGATGATGATGATGATGATGATGATGATGATGATGATGACAATATGATGATATGATTGTGATGGTGGTGGTGATATGATGATGATGGTGGTGATGATCATGATGATGCCAGTGGTTATGATGATGATTGATGTGTCTTTGTTAACAGTTTCAGTTTGAAAGAAGACACAAGAACCATGCTAAGTTATGATGATGGCAAAATCAACCTTCCTGATGGTGAAGAAACACTTAGTTATGAATGGTTGAAGGGCGAAGAAAAACCAGAACAGACAGACACTGATGATGATGATGATGATCAAGAAAGCGATGAAAACGATGAAGCTGATGATGATGATGAAATTGATGATAATGAAGATGGTAGTGGCGATGATGAAAAAAGTGTCTCCGATAGTGGAGATGACTTGCACTCTGATAGTGGTAAGTTGTCTTTATATTTTGCCTTCCGAGTTGCCCTTGTCACCAAGGTTACCCTTTTCATTTGAGTTGTCCCTGCCACTAACCTGCCATATGAATATCTATATTCATCCAACATCATATAAAATACAGGCATTCAGAATGCTTGAATGCCATTGTATTTTCGGTGGTATTCAACTGCCTCTTCCCATGAGACATTGGGGGTTCTCTTTATTTTATATGATGTGGGATAAAATTGCTACACAATGTTTTCTCGAGACATACTGTGAATATCCCACTCTTCGCTTGTATTTTCTTTTCATACACTCTTGCCTAAAGATGTATGTGCATACTAGAAAATACACTCAGATACATGAGAAAAATATCATATACCCTTGGCAGGAATTGAACCCCATTGCCGGATTTCAAACCGTTAGGGGCTGGGGCGAATTGCCCTATACTTTGCCAAACAAGATTTTATTTACATAATCAGAGAAACCTTGTCTAGCTTTACAATGTCTTCAAGTTTGGTGTAGATTGGTTTAATATTGCATGAGATACAGCTATTGACGTTTGTAAAGAAATGTATGGGAAATGTCAAAAACCGGACAACTTGACTAACTTGTCCGGTTTTCCATACATTTCTTCATAAATTTTCAAGTTTTTGAATTGCTGTATTTCACACAATATTAAACCAATCAACACCAAACTTCAGGATTTTGTAAAGCTTGACAAGGTTTCTCTGATTATGTAAATAAAATCTTGTTTGGCAAAGTATAAGGCGATTCGCCCCAGCCCCTAACGGTTTGAAATCCGGCAATGGTTTCGGCTTTCTAGTCCGATGTGTTAACCACTACACCACATGGTGTATAAAATTCAATTGATTTGTGGGATATTCTACAGTATGCCACTCAAAACTATTGTATATTAACTAGTTTGTATCTATCTATCACTGACAGAGAGTGAAGATGAAAACCTTGAAAAAGAAGTGAAGAAAAAGAAAACATTAAAAATTACTAAGAAACAGGTAAATAGTGTTTAGCAAGATGCATCATAAACAAATGCTTATGATATACAACAGGTTCCCATTTAAATCTGTACTTTACCATTTAAATCTGTACTTATGCAAATTGTGTTGATGTGTGCTAAACACACAGATCAACCAATCATAGTATATTATTTCTGAAGTAAACTTCTCTGATTGGTTGATCTGTGTGTTTAGCACACATCAACAAAATTTGCATAAGTACAGATTTAAATGGGAAAGTACAGATTAAAATGGGAACCTGTTATTATAATAAGAATATTTACAAGTACATCACTTAACAAGGAACAATATATAACATGACCTATATGACAATTCATATTTGGTGCCAATTCATGTAGGCTACCAGGAAAGGTTTGCAACAAAGTGAACAGTCAGACTAGTTGACAGAGTTTTTTGCCACCCATTGACTAATTTCCAACAAAGACTGTTATTAGTGGTAGGCTTTTCATTGGCTTTTCATTGGCTTTTCATAGGCATTTCATGGGCTTTTGATATGCTTTCCATAGGCTTTTCATCGACTTTTCAACATCTTTTCATAGGCTTTTGATAGGCATTTCATGGGCTCTTCATACACTAAATTTATAATATCTATTATTTTTTATCATGTTACCATAGGAACAATCAAGTGACATGACCAAAGCATCTAAGGAACTACCTTTTACTTTTATTGGTAAGAACATCATCTGAAAGTTTTTGTAGTAAAAAGTAATATAAACCCTTTTATAATATGTATAGAGTACAAATTTTCCTTCTTTAGAACTGAAGTATATTTTTTTCTGGAAACTAGTGAGTAAACTAGTATAGGCTGCATCGGTGTTTGATATAAATGATAGGTAATATTATGAAATTTGTAACACCGTAGAAAATAGCGAGTAGACTAGTATAGGCTCCGTCGGTGTTTGATATAAATGATAGGTAATATAATGAAATTTGTAACACCATAAAAAATAGAAAATAGCGAGTAGACTAGTATAGGCTCCGTCGGTGTTTGATATAAATGATAGGTAATATAATGAAATTTGTAACACCATAGAAAATAGCGAGTAGACTAGTATAGGCTCCGTTGGTGTTTGATATAAATGATAGGTAATATAATGAAATTTGTAACACCATAAAAAAGTTAGTAAAGTTTAGTTAAGTTAAGTCAACATTTTTTACGGTGTTACAAATTTCATTATATATTTTTTTCTTCTGATCATCAGCACCACATTCTTATGAGGACTTCATAAAACTCATCTCAAATTGGTAAGTTGGTCAATGGAATTGTTAAATGGAAACTAGTGAGTAAACCAGTTTTTACCATAACTTGTAAATTTCTCGCGAGCTGATTGGCTAAGAGCCATTGTCGATTACAGTCCAGACCTGCTTGTGCTCACGCTGCGCTCGTGGTTCCACTTGAGTTTTGATCATTTGTGACGTAATTTTGATTGTCGATTACAGTACAGACCCATAGAAAACTGACTTCGATTTGTTAAATAGACTGCGTCGGTGTTTTATATAAACAATAGCTAATATAATGAAATTTGTAAAGCCGTAAAATTGTTAACTTAACGCTACTGACGCTTTGAGCTTTAGCCCTTCGTCGGAGTAAAAGAGTGGAATTGTAATGGATTGTAATTGTTGATTGGTGCATGGATAGATGACAAATTTAAAATTAATGGGTGGATTAGGGGAATAAATGTTTGGATGTTATGTAGATGCAAGACCACCAAGACACATTTTATTTTAGTTTTGTTTACAACTAAGTTAGAAAGACTAAAGAGGTTTTTATTGCTAGGCCTGAGGATGATCATATCACTATCATTGAGAGAATTAAGACTTGTAATCATCCTAAGATTAATCCTGAGAACAAAGGCAAGATGGAGGTATAGCAACATGTAGATTACATTTGATGATGGCGATATCATAATGATGATGATGATGCAATGATAATGATGATGGTGAGGAGGACAATTATGATGTTGTTGTTGATGATGATGATATTATTGATGATAACGATGATGATGTTGATGATGATGGTGATGATGATGATGATGATGTTGTTGATGATGATTGTTATGATGGTGATGATGATGATGATGATGATTGTTATGATGGTGATAATGATTGTTATGATGGTGATGATGTTGTTGATGATGATTGTTATGATGGTGATGATGATTGTTATGATGATGATGATAATGTTGTTGATGACGATTGTTATGATGGTGATAATGATTGTTATGATGATGATGATGATGATGATGGTGATGATGATTGTTATGATGATGGTGATGATGATGATTGTTATGATGATGATGGTGATGATGATGATGATGATTGTTATGATGGTGATGATGATTGTTATGATAATGATGATGATGGTGATGATGATTGTTATGATGATGATGATAATTATGATGTTGATGATCATTGTTATGATGATGATGGTGATGATGATTATACTGTAATGGTGATGATAGTGATGGTGACTAAGATGATAGCCATGATATATCATATTGTTTTTGTTTTTTTAAACACAGACATTTTTAACAATTCTTCTTCAATACATGGGGGAATTAACAGAACAAGACCCTCCTATTTTTAAAGATATCAACAAACTTACAAAGTAAGTACAGTACATTGTTTTCTTTCATAACTGGCCAGTAAAGAACAAAAGTTATTACAATTTGTCACCATACAATCTTCTTAATTTCCATCCATGTTATTGTAATATGTATGTAATGTGTGTTTATTTTCAAGGATAATCTTTGAAATAGCTCAGTTTTCATCAGTATGTGCATGTCAGTGTATGCAGAATATTATGAAAGAAGCACATGATGACTATTTACAGCAACAGCAAGAAAGAGGTTAGTTCTCATATTTCATGCCATAATCTATTTCTCATTCCTAGACTGCAATACAGCCCTTACTTGTACGCACAACTCAGAGGAAATGAGTTGATCTTCAACCAAGGGAAGTTTTGGCCAAGAGAGAACTCTTGCCTTACTCCCCTTTCACACATAATGTCTCTCCTAATATTCTCTCTGCCAACACTTCCAACCTTTCCTTGGAGTTTTTGTGTAAAAGTATTGTGGTAGGTTATTTCATTCCTTGTTCTTCTATTTCTTTGTTTTGTTCTTTTATCTTTTTGTTCCTTCCTTACCTTTGCTCTTCACTCCCATCCCAGTCTTCTTCTTTCTATCTGATTCAATCTTTTTTTCTCTCTCTCTTCATTCTTGTCTTACTGGAGTTATTGTAGTTGTTAAGTTGTTCTTGAAAACATCTATAAATGTCTTTGTTTTATCTCTAGGTGGCAGAGCATCTTTCCCTGGACTACAGACAGTAAGTAGAATGGATGACTGAATGAATGGATGCATGAATGAATGAATGGATATCTCAATGAATGAATGGATGACTGAATGAATGGATATCTCAATGAATGAATGGATATCTCAATGAATGAATGGATGCATGAATGAATGAATGGATGAATGGATATCTCAATGAATGGATGCATGAATGAATGGATATCTCAATGAATGAATTGATATCTCAATGAATGAATGGATGCATGAATGAATGGATATCTCAATGAATGAATGGATGCATGAATGAATTGATATCTCAATGAATGAATGGATGCATGAATGAATGGATATCTCAATGAATGAATGGATATCTCAATGAATGAATGGATGCATGAATGAATTGATATCTCAATGAATGAATGGATGGATGAATGAATGACTTGAATGGATAGATGGATGGTTGAATGAATGGATGAATAAATGGGTGGATGAATCAATGGACAAATGAATGGATTGATAAATTAGTTAATAAATGGATGGATGAGTTAATGAATGAATGAGATGATGATCATGTATTTGATAACAGCAATGATGATTTAAAAGTTAATAATGACAATGATGTCCATGATAATGATGATGATAGTGATAAAGATTTTATGAAAGTGTGTCACATCTTTGTGTGCTAAGTCTCATTCCTTCAGGCATTGGCATTGAAGTATTTTCAAACCATTCACTGTTTAACTTCTGTAGTTACTTTATCTGCGATTGGTGTCTGTACTCTTCCCGACATCTGACTTGAAGCACTGTGTGTGTACATCGGCCATGATCTTCATGTCACAAATGTTAACACAGGTGAGACTATTGATAGACAAGATATGATGATGGTGGTGATGATAGTGATTGTGAAGATGATGATATGATTGTGATGATAATATGATGATTATAATGATGATGATGATTATGATGATATGATTGTGATGATTGTATGGTGATGATGATGATGATTATAATGATGATGATGATTATGATGATATGATTGTGATGATTGTATGGTGATGATGATGATTATAATGATGATGATGAGTATGATGATGGTAATTGTGATGATTATATGATGATGATTATAATGATGATGATGGTAATTGTGATGATTATATGATGATGATTATAATGATGATGATGGTAATTGTGATGGTAATATGATGAGAGATGATGGTGGTTATGATGGTGATAATAATGGTGATAGCGATATTGATGTTGATAATGATGGTGATAATGATGTTGATAATGATGGTGATAATGATGGTGATAATGATAGCGATATTGATGTTGATAATGATGATAATACTAGCAATGATGTTGATACTATCAATGACCATCCACCAGGTCCATGTGCGAACTGTATCAGATGTTTTAAAAGGTCTTTTTATTTGCAATCTGTATTTAGAGGTAAGTATCTAGGTTAACTATTTCATTGGTTATTCCTTATTGTCTCATAAGTTTCCAATCTGAAATATGAAATTAAAGGAACAAACAAACCAGCTCAGATTTGAACGTATTACCCTGTTTGCTAGAAGCTTTATGATTTGAGTCTGTCCTTTGATGTGATTATCACATAGATCTATTCATTTATTCATTTCTACCATGCCATATCAATTCCCATTAATATCCGAGGGTGTTATAAGGGGGTATTGGAAACCGCACAAAAAAATCAAACCACACAAAAAACGCACAATCGCACCAAAATTTGCAAAAAAACGCAACCGTAAGATTTGTGACACCGCAAAACCGCAGTTATGAATGAAAAAAAAAACACATAAAACCGCACCAAAAATCACCGCAAACCCTTACACCCCCCTCAATATCTGCTTAAAAAAATAGATAAATCACTTTTTTAATATTTCAATCTTCTAGCCAGACACAATTTATTGGGGAGACTTAGTCCCACACTGACTAACTCTACCTACTTTTTTCCCAGTATGTTTCATTCTCTAAACGATTCGTCCCTGAGGTGATTAATTACCTATGTGGAGTTTTGTACCTTGCATCAGAAAACACAGCTAAGACACCACAACTAATCCCTCCATTCACAACCAATGGCAAGACTTCAGAACTACTCAAAGTGATGTCACATGAACAAGCAAGGTAGGTGTTCTTTGTTGGAGTTGTTTGATATTTTGTAAAGGTGTAAGGTCGTCCTCGGGAACCCAGGGATATTATTCTGTCGCTCGTTTCTCGCTTCCACAACATATACCCCTGGGAACGTAGTCTGTTGGAGCTTGATCCGGTAGTCAAAATTCAGCTCTTTCCTGATTGGTCGACCTTATTAGGTCGACCAATGAAAATCAAGATAACCATTCAAAGAAAGTCGTTAAATAAGTTTGAATTTTGACTTCCGGAACAAGCTCCAACAGACTACATTCCCAGGGGTATATGTTGTGGAAGCGAGAAACAAGCAACAGAAGAATACCCCTGGGTTCCCGAGGATGGTGTAAGGCATATCATTGCTTTTGTTTCCACTTTAGGGATGTTGTTCCAACTCCACTTGTTCTATCAAAGGATTTTGTAGATTCAGAGGGAAATGACTCACTACAAACAAGGTAATTGGTCGTTCATTCATCTGTTGGTTTGTTCATTTATCCATTTATTCATTCATTCATCTGCCTCTGTTCATTTATTCTTTCCTTCATTTGTTCATTAATTTACTCATTCATCCCATGATTCATCTGTTAATTTCTTTATTCATTCATTTATTTGTTTATTAACTTATTTGTTTATCCATTCATTTATTCATCCATTTGTTCATTACTTCTTTCATTTATTGATTTGTTTCATGTGTTCAGTTGATCATTTATGCAGTCAGTTAATAGATCAACCATTCATTTACTTGGAAACTAGTGAGTAAACTAGTATAGGCTGCGTCAGTGTTTGATATAAATGATAGGTAATATAATGAAATTTGTAACACCATAAAAAAAGTTGACTCAACTTTAAAACTCTGAAAAAGGGCTAATGCTCGAAACGTCAGTAAAGTTAAGTATCCATTTTTTACGGTGTTACAAATTTCATTATATTACCTATCATTCATTTACTTGTTGTCAATCCATTCATCCATCCCTTCATTTATTCAGTCATTAACATAATAAGTGAGTCAGTTGTTAATGCTGTTTTCAGGGTAAATGCTCTGTACCTAGCTGTACAGTTGGTTAGTAAATATGTAAAACTATACCAGGAATTGCCTGCTTTTAAAGAAATATTTCTACCTGTCAAGGCTCATCTAGAAAGGTAACACTATGTATTCATTAACAGCTATACAAATAAATACACTAAGTAGCATTTTAGGTATACAGTGCTGGGAAAAATTGAACAAATAATTAAAGATTGGTACAAATTATGACTTGTTCGTGTACCCTGGATGCCAGAGGTTTGAGGATTTTCATGATTTAAAGTAGTTTCGAGGACTATTTTATATGTATTTTGTTTGTTTGGTAGAGTATCGTTCACGACACAAAATTTTGCTCATTGTTCGCGTCTCATATTCCCTAACTAAAAGAAGATAAACCCCTCTGAATCCAGGGTGTTGTTCATGTTGTTTTGACGTTGAATTTGATGTTTTCTTCTTCAGATTACCAATTAATTTGTACACTGATACAATAAAGGTACGTATCGTGTAGATGAATAATTAACTGATGACAAGAATGACGGTGATTGTCATCAGATGATGATTATCATGATGGTGATGATGATGATAACAAGGTTGACTATGATTATGGTGATGATGACAGTTAACATGATAATCACGACAATGATAGTGATGATAATGATGGTGATGATGGCTATAATCATAATGACGACAATGATAGTGATGATGATGATGACAAGGTTGACTATGATTATGGTGTTGGTGACAGTTAACATGATAATCACGACAATGATAGTGATGATAATGATGGTGATGATGGTTATAATCATAATGACGACAATGATAGTGATGATAATGATGACAAGGTTGACTATGATTATGGTGATGATGACAGTTAACATGATAATCATGACAATGATAATGATGGTGATGATGGTTACAATCATAATGACGACAATGATGTTGATAATCATGATGACGATGATGATGATTATTATTTTAATTGTTGTTGCTGCTGCTATAGATCATGATGATGATAATGATGTTAATAATCATGATGACGATGGTGATGATGATTATTTTAATTGTTGTTGCTGTTGCTATAGATCATGATGATGATAATGATGTTGATAATCATGATGACGATGGTGATGATTATTATTTTAATTGTTGTTGCTGTTGCTATAGATCATGATGATGATAATGATGTTGATAATCATGATGACGATGGTGATGATGATTATTTTAATTGTTGTTGCTGTTGCTATAGATCATGATGATGATAATGATGTTGAAAATCATGATGACGATGGTGATGATTATTATTTTAATTGTTGTTGCTGCTGCTATAGATCATGATGATGATAATGCTGATGGTGATGGCGATATTGTTGCTTTATGTTTGTAATGATAAAAGATGTTGATAAAAGAACCATTGTAATATAGCTTTGATAATGTTTCATTTCTCTGTCATCAGGACCTTCACCATACAGTTATAGAGCAGATCAAAACCATTGATAGTCAACCTCGTAAAGACCTTACTTTACATACCAGAAAACCACAACCATTGAAGACATTTACACCGAAATTCCAGGAACAGTATGTATACAAAATGACCATTGTGTTGTTACTTATTTTATTTTCTGCTGTTTCTGATGGCTTTGTTATTGTCGTATCTGCTGATGCTGCTACTGATGTTATGGTTTTTGCTGCAGTTTCTGTTGATGTTTCTGTTGTTGTTGATGCTGATGCTGATGCTGTTGTTGCTGCCGATGCTGCTACTGATGTTGTTGTCTCTTTTGCTGTTGCTGTTTGTCGTTGCTGTTGATGCTGTTGTTGCCGCTGCTGTTGCTGTTGCTGTCGTTGCTGTCATTGCTGTCGTTGCTGCTGCTGTTGTCGTTGCTGCTGCTGTTGTCGTTGCTGCTGTTGTTGTCATTGCCGCTGCTGCTATTGTTGTTGCTGTTGTTGCTGCTGCTGTTGTTGTTGCGGCTGCTTCTGTTGTTGTCATTGCCGCTGCTGCTATTGTTGTTGCTGTTGTTGCCGCTGCTGTTGTTGTTGCGGCTGCTGCTGTTGTTGTCATTGCTGTTGTTGCTGATTCTGCTGTTTTTGTTGATGTTATTGTCGCTGTTGTTGTTTCTGGAGCTGTTGATGCTGTGTTGTTGTTGTTGTCGTCGTCGTTGTCGCTGCTGTTGTTAACCAGTTGTACAAGTTGTCAATTTTAATGCATCTTTCATATTGTTCCAACAGTTATGAGATAAAATCCAAGCGATCGAAACAAGGAAACAAAAAGATAAACGAACAGCAAAAATTGAAATACAAGTTGAAACGAGAATTTAAGGTAAAAATCACCAATCCACGCTACATTATGAATACATTGAATACGTATGGTAGTCTTGTTGAAGACCCATAGTCACTCCCGAGAAAGACTGAATTTCGTGGACCATGAAACTCACACTTTTATTCAATCATCTTTTACAATGTGAGAGGGGGTATTTAAGCTCTTACTAAATCATTTTTGACGCTTTTATTCTACACTCGCATAACTCTGCAAATTTCGTACAATCTTTTCCTCTCTTCTGATGATGTTGGTGCCCGACGAAAGCTAAAGATCTGCATACAAAAAACAGTAGTATATGGCCTCAAACCTACTCTTATAAATCATTTAGCGTTTTGTTGTATTTGTTTTCTCGTAATATTACTGCTTGCAAATGAATTATAACACTCATAATAAACAATGCAAAGCATGGCAGTTAGTAACCATGGGTCTTTCCATTGAAGTGAGCGAGTTTCTGTTTTCTGCTTCAGGGTGCTGTACGTGAGGTACGCAAAGACTCTCAGTTTTTATCAAGACAGAAACTACAAGAGCAGCTGGAAAGGTAAACAATTATTTTGACAAATAAAGATGATGATCATGATCATGATCATTGGAGGGGAGATCATATGATGACACTTGGACCGGTGGCGAGATAGAAGTGGGGCGAGATAGCAATAGGGCGAGTTAACCGGATACTGTTGCTTTAGTATGGATTTAAAACATCCGAAGATATTCTTGTTGTTGTTGATGATGATAAAGATGATGGTCAAGTGACGACTTGTTGTTGTTGTTGGCGATTATGGTGGTGATGATAATAAAGGTGATGATGATGGGGATCAGGTCGGTCAAGTAACGATAAAGATAACGTTCATCATTACGATAATAAGGATGATAATGATGATTGTGATGATGGGAGTAGTGATCACAGTGATGATGATGATGATTGGTATGATGATAATCAATTAATCTATCTACCTATATTTCCATTTTGGTGTCTGACTTGTGGGATAACATCTATATTCTATTCTAACAGGGATGCAGAGCGCATGCGTAAAGTCAAGGAAATCGAACATTTGTTGAGCAACGAGCAAGCAGAAGTCAACGTGATGAACCGCAAGAAAAGAAAACACAAACGATAATCAGATAAGAACTTAGAACATTAGAACTAAACACTGTCTGATACCACGATACTGTATTGGAATAAAATTACGACATTGGAATAATTTTAAAATCTATTGTGGTATTGCGGAGTATAGCGACATTTGAATAATGTTAGAATTTATTATGGTATTGCGGAATATTACGACATTTGAATAATATTAGAATCTATTGTGGTATTGCGGAATATTACGACATTTGAATAATATTAGAATCTATTGTGGTATTGCGGAATATTACGACATTTGAATAATATTAGAATCTATTGTGGCATTGCGATGCGTTCTTGAAGACTGCAACTGAATGGATTTCGGTTTTATACGGTATAAAATGCTTTTGTTATGCTACAATTGTTTCCCTATAAACAACGACGTAGTCTACTTCAGTATTATTAGAATACTTATACTACCAACAAGTTGGGTTTTCTGATTTAACAGCGTTGAAATGAATAACACACTAATTATTGCAGTGATTGTATGTATGTATTACTGTATTTTAAAATAAAACTTTCAGCTAACGTAACTGTGCCACACTCAATCATGATATCATCCTGGACATCAGTCAGTATTGCTATTATCATCATCATCATCACTACTAGTATCAAAACCACAACAATAATACAGTAAAACCCCGCGTATAAGAACCTAAAATTTAAGAACCTGTCAGGCTGAAATTTTCACTTGTTTTTTTGTAAAAAGCAAAAGCATTGACCTGTATGTAAATATCATAGTAAGAAAGGTGTGTTAATGACGAATTGAGTGATGCTAATAGAACATAGATAGCACAATTTCAAGTTAAGCACCATTTATATAAGAACCTGTTCAGGCTGACTTGGAAAAATTATCATTGTCACTAACAAAAATCATCATTATAACCATCACCATCAACTTTATTGCTTATAGCGTCAAAATCAACGTAATAATCACATCATCTATCATTATTGTCACTAACGCTGATATCATCAATTTTATCACCACCATCAACTTCATAGCAAAATCACGATAAGAAACGCTACCAACACCATCACCGTCATCATTAGCATCACCGTGTTCTTTGCAAGCATTTCTGCCTTCACACTACATAGGCTATGTGGGTTTTTGTCTGTAATATTTATGCTCACACGACTTAATTATTAATATGTCTGCAAACTTACTGGACCATGATGTAGGCATAAACTAAAGTGGAACAATATTTGGCGATCAAAAAAATACAATTACTTACAACAAAGTATTCCTGAAAAAAAAATCACGTTTAGTTTTAACCTAGAATTACTCAAAAATAAACGGAATTTTACTTACGAGGCAAATAAAAGTTGATGTTAGTGAGTTATAGGACCATAGTTAATATGACCATATATTAACTATGAAAGGACTAATAAAACTTGGAAATAACTTACAAGCGACACATGACATTTAGAACAGTCAAAATGTATTTTACATCTTAATACCATCAATGCCTCTATATAATTCGTTATAAAATCATGAATCCTGACTACGACAATCATATCTCTATATAGTCCTTGCCCAGTTATTTTAGCTGAATAATTCTCAGTGCAAGAAAACCTTTTCTAAGTATTTTAGCTTGACAAGTATTTGCCATTTGCTCCGTTCGTAAAACTTAATACCTCTTCCGTTGAATACATCTTAAAAAAGGTAGCACGATGCGAAAATCTTTGGAAGATTTCCATTATTGCTACTATCGAAAATGAAGTCGAAAATAGAAAAGTGCTACTACAAATGGATTATATTATGCAAGCAAAAAGATGATATAATACACACTAAAATTATCATTACCTAAACTTCTTAAAAGCCGATCCGACAGTTTTCTGGACATCATGTGAAAGATGAGTACCAGGAAGGAAAACATTGTTAAGATGTTACATCCAAGTTGGATCTAAACGATGTTTTCCTTCCTCGGACTCGTCTTTCTCGTGATAAACTTCTTTAAATACAAATGGAAACTAGCGAGTAAGCTAGTATAGGCTGCGTCGGTGTTTGATATAAACGATAGGTGAATAGAATGAAATTTGTAACACCGTAAAAAATGTTAGCTTAACTTTACTGACTATATATTAAAAGCCTTCTTTTATACTCTAACCATAAATGGAAGTTGACTTAACTTTACTGACTATATATTAAAAGCCTTCTTTTATACTCTAACCATAAATGGAAGTTGACTTAACTTTACTGACGTTTCGAGCCTTAGCCCTTCGTCCCCTTTCACTCCGACGAAGGGCTAAAGCTCGAAACGTCAGTTAAGTTAAGTCAACTTTTTTTACGGTGTTACAAACAAGTGTCAATGTATTTAGCTAATTGTGGACCCTACGTGTAATAATTAGCTCCTAGTTTCTTTTTCGACAACGTTTATAAAAACCAGTGTATTGTTTACATTTATCTACGATGTATCATCAATAAATATGGAATTCATTCATTCATAAATCTGCTCGCTAGAACCACAAGTGTTCAGAGCAGAACCAGCTACGGTTCGTAAAACACTCTACATCTTCTGTTGAACACATCTTAGAATTGTCGCAAACGTAAAATGAATATCGAAGATTTCTATTATTGCTCACTCAATAACCAATGAAGATTCGCAGAACTGGTATATCGCGACAATCAATCGATGATGGTTCGAAATACTGGAGTATACGTGACGCTTGTGTAGTGCGTTACGCTTGGTCACGCCCACTTGCGTTGGTGTTTTATAAAAAGCGTCGATGCTTTAGGTCTGTATTCACTTCTTCGTTGAACCACCAGAACCATTTGCAGGTAAGTCTTCAAACACTTCTTAATCTTGTTTTCAAATACATCGGGATGTCATAATAATCCTATAAAATAATTTAAGAGCTCGATCAATGTCAATTATTTTAAATTCACCCTTGTAAAACGTTTTTGAAGTTTGAGGCATAAATGGCCCCTGTACAAATCCATTCGTATCCCCATATTTTGTTGTGTGTTTGTTGTTTCGGAGAATAGTATAACACCTAAAAAGCCTTTTTTGTTACAGATGTACTTTAGACCTACTTGAAGTCTAGTCTGAACTTTTCACCAAAACGACATATACAGAAACGATATAGATTTCACAATTAACCATATACAATATTTGTGTTAGTTTTTGTCACTTTTGAGCTAAAATTGACAAGAATTTTGAACCTTTTAAAACAGTAACATTTCTGCAACTGATTTGTCTTCACAGATAATGTGTGTTCTTTTACCGCACCATCCTTGAAAAACAATGGTGAATTATTGCTTGTTGTAGTCCATGGTTTTCGACCTAGTAAATTGTTTTATTTTGCAAAGCTAGCGATGTAACATACTTCAGGTACTGTTTTTTTGTGTGCTTGACAACCTTCCGTGCGGTAAGAGACTTCCCATTATTTGTAGGTGATGCCAAATCACTTGCAGCACAACAACAACAAAACTGAAAAAAGTACAAAGCTGTATCCTGCACAGCCTCGAGGCCAAAGACACCGAAAACTGCCCCCCCCCCCCCCCCCCTCAATGAAATCGTATCTAATGGGCCATGCCTTGATTTATTTTGCAGTGTATCTCTATCATCGATCGCCATGAATAATGTTCTGTATCACAACCTAATGACCCCAGAATGGCTACTTCAACATGCTAAATGGGAGCAGGTAAAGCATGAGATTAAACAAGACTTGGCGCTGTATATAGGCCCTGACTCAAGGGAGTATGAGAACATATGTACTATTCCTCTCATTGATGGCAAGTTCTTCGAGTCAAATCGTTCTATCTCGTCTGTGACTGTCAGGATAAACGTTGGGCTAGAGACATCTGAAACAACCCAAACAACCCCAGATTCAAAACTCCCTCCTGATTCTAAATTTGTACCCAAGCCAACCACTACGAGAACAACCGCCCTCAAGCCAATTGCGTTCCTTTTAACTGACGGTCAACACGCAATGGGCATGGTCATACAGGACGTAAATGATTCAAAGAAGGTGACTGGTATTCAAACCCCATACTTTGCCTTACAAGGTAAATAGCTTTATTTATTACATATTCATACAATCATTCGTTCGTCGCTCGTTTGTCCTTGGTTCGGTCGTTGTTTTAGCCTGCGTAGTGGCCCGGGAGGGGATTGGGGAGAGCCAGCTATGCAGGCTATCGTTGTTTCTTCGTTCTTTCGTGGTTCGTTTGTCGTTCGTCCATCGTTCGTTTGTTGTTCGTTCATCGTTCGGTCGTTGTTCGTTCATCGTTCGGTCGTTTTTGTTCATTCGTAGTTTGTTCGTTTGTTGTTCGTCCGTCGTTTGGTCTTTTCTTTTTCGTTCATTCGTGGTTCGTTACGTTTGTCGCTCGTTTGTTGTTCGTTAGTCGTTCGGTCGTCGTTCGGTTATTTACTGCTCGTTAATTCGTGGTTCGGTCGTCGTTCGGTTGTTTATTGTTTGTTCATTCGTGGTTCGTCGTTCGGTCGTTTATTGTTTGTTCATTCGTGGTTTGTTCGTTCGTTCGTTTGTCCATCGTTCGTTCCTCGTTCGTTCATCCATAATGTTTGTTTGTTGATTTACAGGCAATGTTGGACCAAGAGCTCTGTCACAACCTAATCCTATGCCCGGACCACAATTGACACGTTCCTCATCCAACAACAACCCAGATGAATTCCGTCTGACCCTGAAGCCCAGTGAGTACTGGGGAGAAGCCTATTCTGCTTTGGATGGTGGTCATAAGGCACTTTTTGCCTACAACAAGACGATCGACTTAATGAATGGTCTCAATCTTGCCGTCAACCGTGTGAAGGTTGATAGCGAGTTTTATATTAATTATATTGAAGTTACTGTCTTTGCCGATACAAAACCAATGAGTGTTTGAGTCTGGTATCATGATTGTCTTGTTTGTAACTCCGCACAAACTTATTCATCAATAAACTTACTTTAACAGTTTATGTGCGTCTGTTTGGATATTTGTGTGTGCGTACAAATGAAAATACTTCACCTTTAAGGGTCATTTTTACTCTGCTTTGTTGCTAAAAGTAAGCTTGGTTGGCAAGAACATCGCACAGCCATACCTTTTAGGGGTTGAAATCAGCAAGGTTTTAAACAGTTATTTTAATCTGTGCGTACCTGGGGGGGGATAGATTCGATACAAGCAAATATGACGAGCCGAGGTGTGTTTCTCTCACCCAGCTCGCAGGGTAAAGTCTATTAGGTATGCACCAACAAGGCATATATTCCATGTCTAGGGACCCGATATGTATAGAGCAAATGATCTCAATAATGCTCCAATGCATAAGTAAGTAAGTAAATAAAGTCGATTCGTCTGGTAACTTAGATTGTTATTATCATTGTAGCTTCGTGTGTGACGAACCCTCTTAAGATATGAATAACCATATAATCTTTGTTTTGACTTTGTTTTAATCAACATAAAACTAGACGAGTCCATATTTGGTACCTAACCGAACTTTGAGCTTGTAAACAATTTATTTACCACGCATGGGATACTACAATGTATGAACAACACACTTGACTGTGGGAGATGTTGTATTCATTTAGTGTTATTCTGTATAATAGTTAACTTTAGTTTATTTTTTTCTTATTGCTATTAGTATCTTAGTAGTATTTTAGCTTTTACGATTTGTAACATTTTATGTAGTTTTTATAATGTGTAGTTATATATTATAGAATGTCCACTATTATGTGTTTATCCTCTTCGTTCGATCAAATAAAGTCTTTATAGAACAACAGTGCAGTACTGAGAACATCAATATTACTGTTCGTTGTCACAATGTTAGCTTTTACCATGGATGCACATCTCCATTTAGTGTCAAAACATAGACCACTTTCATAAATACCATAATATGATATGTACCGGAAAATGATTTTTCAAGTGAACAGATATTTTAATATTTTAGCACTGTCATATGAAAGAACCACCTGAAATAGGCATGTTTGGAAGGTTTTGATGCTCTGGCTAAAATACCAAAGAAGTTATTCTCAATGAAAAATGCAGAGATTTGTATGTAATTTTCTGCTGAAGCCTTTGATGCTTCGTTTTGGTGTTTTTCTGATTTTTCAAACTCTTACTGAGCTTCTTGCAAATGAAATCGTTTGTTCTCAAACTTTCACAAGTTATTGTTATGGTGAATGTCTATCATATGATAGCTTTCTTTTTCTTAATACACCAATTTTAAAAATTATTATAATTAGTGGCGGCCATTTATGAAAGTCGTCTATGGGAAAATATTAACTAGCTCACTGCACTGAAGGAGAACAACAGATCGGTAGGACTTCAATAGACACTGTCATTTTCACAGTATTAACTGCTATCATGCATGTACATCTCTATTTAGTGCTACAACCATGAACAACACTCCACTGAGGGAGAACAACAGGTCGGTAGGACGTCAATAGACACATTATATAACTCCTATGATCAGAGGTAGCCGAGGCTATCTATTTATGCTCTCATAAAAGGGCTCCTTCTGTGTGTACTGTAAACCTATAGGTATTCTTTGTTAGCTTCGTTCTTTGTTTAATTGAAGTCTTTTGTTGTTTCTATTGAATTACATAGACTGTGTCCAGTACACGGAGAAGGAGCTTCTACAAGAGAAAATATTGCGATTATTAATAATAAAAAAAGTATTACATATTGAGATGTTGTCTCACCCTTGATAAGAAATCATTAATATCAATATCAATAGCCTGTGGACAGGCTCAAAAGGGGATTGGGGGAGGGGGGAGGGGAAGGAAGGGAAGTGGTATTAAGGGGGAGATAATATCTCAATACTCGATCGATACTTCTCGAAATGACTTGAAACTTCACATGGAGTAACATTAAAACACAAGACAGAAGCGAGAACGTTTATTTATATTATTTTGTGTATATTATTAAGATCGCAATTATATATTCTCTTATAGAAGGCTCACATGAGAGCACAGATAGCTTGGGTTACCTGTGCTATCATGCATGCACTTCTTCATTAATTGTTCACACACGACTGAGGGAGAAAGCTGGAGAACAACAGATCGGTAGGACATCAATAACACTGTCACTTTCACAGAATTAACTCCTACCATGCATGCACTTCTTCATTAATTGTTCACACATGGGATAGCATGAACAACACACTTGACTGAGGGAGAACAACAGGACGGTAGGACATCAATAACACTGGACCAAGAACACGAAGAGAACGGGAAAAGATGATATGGTTATATTATGACTTGTGTGCATATTGAACCAACGTTATAGTTTATTCAAAACGTATATGAACGGTATATTCAAAACGTATATCAACTGTATATTCAAAACGTATATCAACTGTATATTCAAAACGTATATCAACTGTATATTCAAAACGTATATCAACTGTATATTCAAAACGTATATCACAGAGTCGCTATGTGCTTAAAGTGTCTCTCAGTCTTCACTAGTCTTGGACAAAACATATTTTGAATTGTTGAGACACACCCATACTAAAATCACGAAAAGTCTCTTCTCTTTCTCCAAGATTGATGGACAATTAAGAATTCAACAACGATTTAGTTCAATTCGAAACAATAAGAAAGAAAGAAAGAAAGAATATAGAAAAATGATTGATTATTAGAGCGTTTTTTAACCCACTTTAAAATGCAATATGTGTGACATAACATGCTAATGAGGTGTGCGCGTAGCTTTTTGCTTTCATTTTTTTACCTTGAGTCACAAGCAGCTGTGAAAATCATATTGATAAAAGTGGTTTCGAAGATATATAAATATACATTTAGAATGTAGATTGATTAAAGACATCACTTTTGCTGTTACTCGGAGTTTCACGCTTACGCGATCTTCAGACAGGATTTATTAAACTCGCAGTTTAATAAAGAATAATAAAGAATAATAATAATAAAGAATGTATTGAGCATTCTACCGTTAGAATATACACATCTACATATATAAATATACATTTATATATAGTACTAGATATATAAATATTTTTCGTTGTTTTATTTTATTATTTTAATTAAGCCGAGAGAGCAACTCACTGAAGCACTTCGCTAGACGCACACCTAATTAGCATGTTATTAATTGTTATTTCATACATATTATCATTTTCATTTTAAAAGTGGGTTATACGACAACGTCGAGAAAAAAGAAAAGTCGTTTTGAATTTTATACTTAAAACTACTAAAAACAAACATCTTATTATACGACAACGTTCTATTCAATAGAGAATAATACATTACGAAGATATGACATTTATCTTCGACTGTCCATATTATATATACAACAATTATTGCTATGCAAAACTGATCAAAAGGATATTTTCACATGTAAAATTATTGTATTTTTACATGTGTTCAAATACGATATTTCTAAGTGACAGAAATCCCTGTAAACAACTGCTATTGATATAATAATTACCATTCAATAACAAGTTTCATGTTATCATCGAGAGAATTCAATACTTCTGCATCATCTTATATTAAAAAGAGCATAGTTTGTTATTTCGTCAAGTAAAGAATAGGTTAATTTTGAAGGCATTGAAATTCGACCAATGTTTTTTTTTTAACGAACCTGGAGAGAGGACAAGATAGACTTGTGATTTCTATGCATAAAAATAGATATGCAAAAGATAAATAATATCATAATAATAATAATAATAATAATAATAATAATAATAATAATAATAATGGCTAGTTCTTATATAGCGCATTTCCAGAACTGCTCAATGCGCTTACTCAACGTGTTCTAGTTGAAGGTATATCAAGGTATATCTAGCTGCCACCATACAACCCATGTCTGAACACGGAGTTCTTTTACATCCCTCAATGTTGTTAAGTTTTTTGAAGTTTAATAACATTTACAGTGAGCTAGGATACTCGGACGTGAACACTTTGAGTTATTTTGTTACTTTTTTTAACCCACATCCCTTGAGCGAATAGATTAGAAATAAGATTTATTATGAACACTCAGTGTATATGAACTAAATGCTTTTTTTAGAGGTTTTGAAGCAGTAGAAGGTTCAGAAGATAATAACATGGAAAGAGTCAAGTGTTCACGGTTCGAGTATCCTCACTGTAGTCTTTTGAATAACAGATTAGAGCAGTATTTATAGACCAAACTTAGAAAAGGTATAATTATTCGTGTTGCATTCTTTTGTAATATATACAAATAGTCGACAGCTATGAAATAAGAACTGTCCCAAATTTAAAAAAAAAATTACTTTGTTAACGTCTCAATCTTCTAGACACTACTAATTGGGTAGACACACACTCACTACCTCTACGTTAAATATTTTGGCACACAACTCTGCTCACTAGTGTACCATAGGTTAGAAATAGGTATATCAACTTTAGTAAAGATTAACCAAGGAATTCATATTAACATAGTAGAGCGAAAACACTAGAACCATGAAACAAAATCAAATTGTTAATGTGTAATGGTTCTTAGGCCTTGTCTACACGAATCCGATCCGGCTGAAACCGCATAGAAAAATTTGCGTCCACACGAATCCTGTTGATCGTTTCCAATTCAAAAGTATGCGGTTTCGGTGACCGGATTCGTGTGGACGATAGGCCGATTCGCATCAAAAAGTATGCGGTTTCAAAAGTATCCGGATCCGTGTACACGGAGTCTTATTTTAATAGCGACTATAAGTTACTATAAAAGACAAGTAAAGTTGTAATGATGTATTGTTTCCTTTTTGTAACTTTGTTTATATTTATATTTATTTTCCTTTTTAAAACATTTTTACTAATTATATAGATTTAGCTTAGATTTCATTCCATGTACTGTATACAGAATTTTATCAATCATATTTTTTTTTTCCTTCTAAAATTGTAAAGCGGTGTTGAGCTTTTGTAATTGTCGCTATATAAAATAAAGTTATTATTATTATTATAATTATTTTGTATTTGATGTTTCTGGTTGAGTGATACTGACTAAATAGTCACTAAGTCACTAAATAAAAACTATTAGTTAGTAACTATTTTGTTTTTATTTCATGGTTCTAGTGTTTTCGCTCTAACTCATTTTGGAAAGGACGCCAAATTTATGTTATGTTATTGATGTCCTACCGACCTGCTGTTCTCTCTAAAGGCCGATTTACACGGCACAACTTTTGCCTACAACTATCGCATGCAACTTGATTTACACGGCACAACTTTGGTGCTATCAATAGTATAATCTGACTTAAGTCAAGTTTAAGCAAGTTGCATGCGACATTTGTAGGCAAAAGTTGTGCCGTGTAATTCGGCCTTAAGCCATGCATGTTGTACATATTTTCCCACTAAATGAAGATGTGCATGCATGGTAGGAGTTGATACTGTCACTGTCAATATTGTTTGGGTTTTCTTCACTAGACACACCCACGCAATAATCACGAAAAGTCTCTTCTCTTCGTCCAAGGTTGATGGACTAGTAAAGACAAACGTCTATGTGATTTACGATGTAAATGTTTTCGTTGTTTTATTTTGATTATTTTAAGCCGAGAGAGCAACTCACTGAAGCACTTCGCTAGACGCACACCTAATTAGCATGTTATTAATTGTTATTTCATACATATTATCATTTTCATTTTAAAAGTGGATTATACGACAACGTTCTGTTCAATAGAGAATAATACATTACGAAGATATGACATTTATCTTCGAGTGTCCATATTATATATACAACAATTATTGCTATGCAAAACTGATAAAAAGGATATTTTCACATGTGAAATTATTGTATTTTTACATGTGTTCAAATACGATATTTCTCAGTTGCAGAAATCCCTGTAAACGACTGCTATTTACATGATAGTTTTTAAATAAAATTAAAGAAAGAAACTTTTATTTTGTCATCGAGAGAATTCAATACATTTGCAATACTTTTGTTAGGCAAAGAATAGGTTAATTCCAAGTCTCAAGTGTGGTATCAAGTCTCAATTTCATGGTATCCCATGTGTGAACAACTAATGAAGAAGTGCATGCATGGTAGGAGTTACCACTGTGAAAGTGACAGTGTTCTTGATGTCCTACAGACGGGTCTGTTGTTCTCCCTCAGTCTTGTGTGAACAATTAATGAAGAAGTGCATGCATGGTATGAGTTTATACTGTGATGGCGACAGTGTTCTTGACCTGTTGTTCTCACTCAGTCAAGTGTGTTGTTCATGGTATCCCATGTGTGAACAACTAATGAAGAAGTGCATGCATGGTAGGAGTCTATGCGATAATGATATTGATGTCCTACCGACCTGTTGTTCTCCCTTAGCCATGTATATTGTCAATCTTTTCCCACTAAATGAAGATGTGCATTCATGATAGGAGTTGATACTGTCACAATGGTATTGTTAGACCATATTTCGTAGGACTGTGAAAAGTTCAGTGCCTTGTGTGTGCCTTGCCGCGACCGTGATGTTTCTAGAATTTTGCCGTTTCTTGACCGCGTTCTTGCTGTGAGCCTTTCACAGTCGTACGATTTCTGCTCTATTGACGTCATATTCAGTATTCTCCATAAGTCAAGTGTGTTGTTTATTATTTCCCTGTCAGGGCACTAAATTAAATGTGCATGCATGGTAGGAGTTTATACTGTCTATGTAATAATGATATTGATGTCCTACCGACCTGTTGTTCTCCCTAAGCCATGCATGTTGTAAATATTTTCCCACTAAATGAAGATGTGTATTCATGATAGGAGTTTATTGAGCAATCAAATTGACCTGCTTGTGACGATAAACCTTCCTATATACTGATGTCCTCCTGTCTCCCCTAGTTTACAATCTTGTATTGAATTGTAGACATGATTGTCTTTTGAGTGGGTGTTTGAGGGTGGAGCAACAAAATAAATGATGAGAGGTCGAAGCACCGCCGAACCCAACCGTAACATTGTTCAAGGTAGAGAAGGGGTGTGTGTGGAGCGCAGGGGAGGGGGGGGGGGGGGGGGGGGGGGTTGATGGTGTTTGGTGTAGAGAAACAAAGTTGAGGAAGAATTTTACTCCTGAGAAAAGACGCCATGATAGTGTAATAGCTCCTTCTGGCCATTTCCCTCTCCGTACACTCTTTCTCAGCCATGATCACACGCTCCTTGTTACCGTAAACAATGCCGTCTAAACTTGAACAGTTTTGGTGGACGTCAATCAACTGTGTTTCTGAAGGTAACACGTATTAAAATGTCCGTTGCAGATCAGCGATAAACTCACAAGGTTTCCGCCTGTAAAAATGCATGATTCCTGAACCAAAATTGAGGTGAAGAGACAATTTGATTTGAGTGTAGCCTTTCTGTGATTGCTGGTACAAGGATTAGCTATTCGTGATTCTACGCAATGTTTGCAATTCATTCTCCCCCTAACCCTTACTGTACAACCCATCGGATATTCTAGTAAAGACATTGATTATATGCAAATAAATTATCCGCTATGATCACGCCATGGTTCTGGAACGTTTGTCAGCCAGTGCATAAATAACCCAAGGCAACGCTACTCCTTCATTCTGCCAAGATCAGACAGCCAAGATCACACAGAACCAAGACTGAACCAAGACAGAACCAAGACAGAACCAAGACAGAAAGGGTAAGACATGTTTTTAACGTCTCAATCTTGTAGCCAGACACAAGTGCCCTACTCGTTGGGGATACTTAGATTTACACTTAATACCTCTACAGTAAATATTTTA
Source organism: Metridium senile (assembly GCA_949775045.1). Lineage (NCBI taxonomy): Eukaryota > Metazoa > Cnidaria > Anthozoa > Actiniaria > Metridiidae > Metridium > Metridium senile. The sequence continues at coordinate 826,772 of OX459107.1, forward strand.
GCACACAACTCTGCTTTTTTAACGTATCAATCTTGTAGCCAGAAACAAGTGCCCTACTAGTTGGGGATACTTAGATTTAGACTTAATACCTCTACAGTAAATATTTTAGCACACAACTCTTCTTTTTTAACTTCTCAATCTTGTAGCCAGACACAAGTGCCCTACTAGTTGGGGATACTTAGATTTAGACTTAATACCTCTACAGTAAATATTTTAGCACACAACTTTGCTTTTTTAACGTCTCCTTGACGTCTCAATCAATCTTGTAGCCAGACACAAGTGCCCTACTAGTTGGGGATACTTAGACTTACATTTAATACCTCTACATGCAGCTAGTAATCTTTTAGCACATAACTCTGATGATGTTTTTTGCGGAGGGAGGAAAACCGGATAACCCCTTGTAGCACGAGAGGGAACACCACTTAAACAGACTTTATTTACTTGTCACCCAAGTTGGGGATCGAAGCCAGGTCATAACGGTGAAAGTCAAGCGCTCTCACCCATATACCATTCACGTTGAGTATGTATTTTACTGAGTATGAATAGTATGTATGAGTATGTATTTTACTGAGTATGAATAGTATGTATGAGTATGTATTTTACTGAGTATGTATTTTACTAGAGTGAATAATATGTATGAGTATGTATTTTACTAGAGTATGAATAATATGTATGAGTATGTATTTTACTAGAGTATGAATAATATGTATGAGTATGTATTTTACTAGAGTATGAATAATATGTATGAGTATGTATTTTACTAGAGTATGAATAGTATGTATGAGTATGTATTTTACTGAGTATGAATAGTATGTATGAGTATGTATTTTACTGAGTATGAATAGTATGTATTTTACTAGAGTATGAATAGTATGTATGAGTATGTATTTTACTAGAGTATGAATAGTATGTATGAGTATGTATTTTGATGTTCGAATCTACATGAATCTACCATACAAAGGAAAAACCGGGCAACGACTCATAAAAAAAGTTAAAACATCTGATTAATAATAGCATTCCATCTGAGGGGCTGTTTATATGAAGGCGAGTTGTCCCTGCTGGCCGGGATAACTCTATTGTTTTAAGTCCCCCGGGGAATACAAAACAAAAGAGTTATCCCGATTAGCAGGGACAACTCGCTTTCATATAAACAGCCCCTAAGGCTCATACGTGTTTCACATATAGTAGTAGAAAACTTCCGTCAAGATTTCAAATAACGGATAAAACAAAAAAAGAACACAAACACGATGTATGTACAAAGCTGTATGCCCAAACGAGAAATGCGGAGCAACATACATTGGAGAAACGGCCAGAAGACTAAACGAACGCGTTAAAGAACATTGTAAACAAGATAGGAACTCTGCTTTACTCAAACAAACAAGATAGCGGACACCCTCCAATGAACATCGACAACTTTGAAATTCTAAGTGAAGGACACGGCTATTACAATAGGAAGATCGCAGAGGCGCTATTTATAAAACAACAAAAGCCCTCCTTAAATGAACTGGGTCAGTCAATCCCCATAGGACTGCTCAACTAATATATTTGCATGTGAACGTAATAATCAATGTACATAGAGTATAGTTATTAGGGAATGTAAGATGAAACTGTTTTATACCAACTACTGTTTTGGTTCCTTTTCAGTCACGTCCTGCTAAACGATGAAAGTCTATATAATTCTTCTCCTTTTGGTACTTCCTGCATTTTTGGAGGTAATATCTGGAAATGGCGTTTATGTACAGGAAATACAATGAGATTTGATTCAATTTTTTTGTCTTTTTAAGGCAACCCCTAAAGCATGGTGGGGCAGAAGACACCATCGACAACGACAACGACCACGACCACGACCACGACCACATGTCAATAGATATGGAAGCTATAACCATTATGGTAGGAGCGACTGACTTGATTTTTTGCTTCATTTAAAAATGATTAAGGATAACTTGCAAACTGATAACCTAAAATATTAGTACCTTTAGATACAAAATTTATAAAACCATATCATGCAAGGCGCATGATAAAAAAAGGCAGGGCTCCTGAAAAAGGCAGATACCGTTTTGAAATTCTTTAGTTTTTGTACAGGTCTAACTAGGTTTTGTGCACATGAGATTGGATAAATTGCGGGAGAATAAATTTATTAAAAATAAATAGTATTTATTTAAAATCAATAATGAAAACGAAATCTATGTTTATTTAGCTTTAAGAATATATATACTTTATTGAGAATATATCTAAAGCTGTACGCACTACGCGGCTTTCAAAAAGACACCTCGATTAATTTGTCCCATGATACCTTACTTGTCGATATTTGTTCTCTTTCTAGCTTCTTGCACGGCATCTGGTGATCCTCACTACAAGACATTTGATAACAAACGATACAATTTCATGGGAGCCTGTAACTATGTCTTTGTTACCGATCACTGTAAGAGCCAATGTGGCAGACCTCATCTTGGGACATTTAAAGTCATCTCTGAGAACGTTAAATGTGGGCCTCGTGTTAGCTGTGCCACTGCCGTTTCCGTTGAAATCAGGGGTGAGTTAGATCGTCATTATCAACTACATCACCACCCCATTCATTGTAATCATCGTCATTATCATTATCATCAACATCACTACCACCATCATCACCATCATCGTCATTATCATCAGCATCACTACCACCATCATCGCCACCGTAACCAGAGACCTTAAGCTTAAAGGTCACCCCATCACATTCGAGGATGCAATAATGATTGTAAATGAGAGAAAGGAATGATCGAAGTTTGTTAAGAAGCTGTGTGACACCTTATCACGAGACCTTAAGAAGAAGAAGAACATCATTATCATCAGCACCACCACCGTTACCACCACCAGCACCACCACCACTACCACTGCCACTACCACCACCACCACCACCACCACTACCACTACCACTACTACCACCACCACCACCACCACTACTACCACTATCACTACCACCACCACTACCACCACCACCATCACTACCACTACCACTACCACTACCACTACCACTACCACTACCACTACCACTACCACTACCACTACCACTACCACTACCACTACCACTACCACTACCACTACCACTACCACTACCACTACTACCACCACCACCACCACCACCACCACCACTACCACTATCACTACCACTACCACTACCACTACCACTACCACCACCACCATCACTACCACTACCACTATCACTACCACTACCACTATCACCAAAACTACCACCAGCACTGACCACCATCATCTTAATGCATTTCATCGTAAAACCAATGAAAAGACAGTCTGTATAATCATATGTGTGTTAATGTGTTTGAAGGTGATAAGATTCGTGTGCAACGAGGAGCATACAGGCAAGGTACGAAAGAGATGAAACATTTGTCAGTCAGAAAAGAGGGTAAATACGTTGTTTTCAGAAGCAAGCCCGCAGCACTCGTCGTGAGATGGGATGGCAATATGGGATTACACGCCTACCTGAGTACAGCATACAAAGGAAAGGTAGCCATTATCATTGATATGCATGTTTGTTTATTTTAATATTCATACAAGTCCATTTGAACCGCTATAGATGACTGGAAGAGTTGTCAAACAAACCAATTGCAGCCTAAAAATAAAATACAGACCTGTGATTATTTAATATAGAAAATTGTGCACAATATATGCTAGTTTAACTGGAGTCCTGATATATTTAACAAATCGAAGTCAGTTTTCTATAAGTCTATATGGGTCTGTACTGTAATCGACAATCAAAATTACGTCACAAATGATCAAAACTCAAGTGGAACCCCGAGCGCAGCGAGGAGTTTCACTGCAAAGTGAGTGTAGTTTAGTGGTAGAGAGTGTAAGCTTGATCTTTCTCTCTAGATGAAAATTATACTTATATATATACACCTATTTCAAAAATCGTTGTCGCAAGCAAAGCTACAGTCCACACTCTGAAGCCTGCAAAGTATGTCGGTATTTTCTTCTCTTCTCGATTTATTCATAGCATATTTTTGCTTGTGCGTGTTTGTGTTATATGACCAGCAACTAGCTGTTGCAGTAGTAGATGATGAAACAAAGAATTATCGAGAAATAAACCAACAATTTATATTCCTGTTACCGACATTCTTTGCAGGCTTCAGAGTGTAGTCTCTACCTTCGGCTGCGACAGCGATTTTTGAAATATGTGTGTTTTAATCTTGTGTTGTTATTGATATTAAGGTTTGTGGTCTGTGTGGTAACTATGATGGTAACGGACACAACGACTTCATCAAAAGTGACTTCAAAAGCGCAGGCAATAACGTCAACCTTTTTGCGAACTCATGGCGATCTGGAGGTAGATGCGGCAGTCCACCTGTTGTACCAAAACACCCTTGTGAGAAGAAGCCTCATCTTCGTGGCGTCGCTGAGAAAGATTGCTCTGTGATCAAGTCAAGTCATTTCCAGAAGTGCAAAGCTAAAGGTGTAGATGTTGATGCACTGTATCGTAACTGTCTTTACGATGTGTGTTCAGAGAAGACTTCTTCCTACGACGTGCCTAGTTGTGACGCTATCAAAGAGGCTTCAGAGGAATGTAAAGACCAAGGTGTAACTGTCACGTGGGGACATTTGGCAGACAAATGCAGTGAGTTGACTTGTCTTACTTATATTATTTAATCATTCATGTTTTTTTCTTTCATTCACCCATCCATCCATAAATTTCCACACATTGAGTCGTTCGTTCGTTCGTTCATTCTTTGTTCATCCATCCATTCATTCATTCATTCATTCATTCATACATTCATTCATTCATTCATTCATTCATTCATTCATCCATCCACCCATTTATTCATTCATTTATTCAGGCATTCGGTCATTCAGTTGCTCATCCATTCATCCATCCATCCATCCATCCATCCATTCAGTCAGTCATGGATCAATCCTTTCAGCAATCCTTTTATCTGGACTTTCATTAAGTACTGTTTTTGATTCGTCATGTTTTGTTACAGAATGTCAAAAGAAGGCCAATTAAAGAAAGGTACGAATATCATCATTATCATTATTATCATTATCATTATTATTATTATTATTATTATTATTATTATTATTATTATTATTATTATTATTATTATTATTATTATTATTATTATTATTATTATTATTGTTGTTATTATTATCATCATTATCTTCAAAAACTCATTAATAATTCATGAGAAATTGACAAAAGAAATCGTAACCGTGACAAGTGTTTGAACTGACGATAAAGATTCACTCTAATTTACATAAACTTTAACCTGAATTTTCTCTATTAAACTTTCATAAATCCTTGATTTTTTTACAAAAATACCAAATTTTTGAAGCCGTTTAATTAGAGCTTCGCCTCGTGGTTTTAAATTCTGATAAAACACTCCTGCTCGTTTATTAAACTATACATAGTTATCGCCATCATAATCATCATTAACATCATTATAGTTATCGCCATCATAATCATCATTATCATAGTTATCGCCATCATAATCATCATTAACATCATTATAGTTATCGCCATCATAATCATCATTATCATAGTTATCATTATCATAATCATCATTATCATAGCTATCATCATCATTTACATAATTACCATAATCATAATCAACATCTTCATTATTATCATCATGCATCATCTTTGGAAAACGCTGAAAGATTTCTGTGTTTACTAAATTTGATTATCTATCGTTATAATTGTTATCATTGACATCGTTATCACCACCAAACATATCATTATACCTATCATCACTCATTATCATCGTCAACATTATCATTCTTTTTTTTATTTAACTTTTAAATTTCTGTATCTTTGCAGACCGACAATGAATATATAAGTAGTATATATTCAGAACTCAATAATACGAAGTAAGATATACCTCCATTACAGTGTATCCATCGCCTTATAAAGACTAGCATGTATGCAGTAGCATTCGTAGTACTTAGTCTCACTCGAAGCCGTTTTTAGACGTTGTGTGACGATACCAAGAACGGTCACGCAGGAGTAACTTTCACACGTAGTCTTCTTCGCAGCCGTTTTTAGACGTTATGTGACGTCACCAAGAACGGTCATGCAGGAGCACAAGACGAATGAATAACATATGCATTTCAATCCACCATGAATAATGTTAATAATTTTTATGTAAAATAACTAGTTTTAGAATATGTAATATTGCATTTTACTTTGATTTATAATAAAACACTTTTTAAACACAAAAGCTGGACCGCTTTAATAAATAATGGAAAATGAATCTTAGAAGAATCAAATATTTTAACATTTCAAAAAAAACCTGAAATATGCATTCTTGCAAGGTTTTGATTTTCTCGCCAAAATGCCATACATTTAGCTGGACCACTTTCATAAATAGTACTGTCATTTGAAAAAAAACCTGAAATATGTATGTTTGCAAAATTTTCTGGTTAAAATACCATACAATGTTTGGTTGAAATAAAAGTTGCCATGACTTTTGGTCAGGCCGAAGAACATTCAATTTTGTCAGGATAGTGTAAACTGTCTCATAGTGTTTTTTATATCTTTTAAAAGTTTCAATTAAACAATCCAATAAGTACTTATTGACTGATTTGGAGGGCCGTACGGGAAAATATTTGGCTCGCGGTCATGACGTACGGAAAGAGCGCAGCGAGGTCCGTACAAATGACCAAGAGCCAAATATTTTCCCGTACGGCCCGACCTAACTCAGTCAATAAGTTTTTTATCATATGACCCGTATTTTGCCCAGCGCGCGCCTTTTTTGTTGTGATGTTTCGAGTAGCTGGTCCGTACGTGTTTGTACGGACCAGGTGAAAAAAGCCGTACGGACCCCATCACGTGACTTTTTTCCGAAGGTTTTCTTAAGAGCGCGCGCCGGGCAAAATACGGGTCATATGATAAAAATTATTATTGTTATGTGAGTACTATGTTTGACCATATTATTGCCTGGACAACTACAATCTTGTTCAAAATTGTTGGGACATTGTGACATTTTTATGAACGTTTTTGTTCCTCTATTAACTATGGTTTGAGTTTTAAAAAATATACAAAACGTATCAATTGTAGAAATTAAAATCTTCTGAAATATAGAACTACTCCACATGTGAGATGGGGATGGGAGAGGTGTGATATGAAAGACAGAAGGGAAAGTTCTTCGTGGTTCGATAGCCGAAAAAGTGTTTTTTCTCCTGAGAAGATTTTATTTTTTTTGACAGATGCCATGTTTGTGTAATGTCCCCCTTTGTCTGTTTCCCTCGTTTAACATTCGAGTTTTAGCCAACTGTGTGGGTAGACTTTGGGTGTTTATACATGGATTAGCTATTCGGGATTCATTGCAAACGCAATGCAATGTTTGCTAATCGTCTCCGCCCTCTACATATCTTATTCTCCCTCCGTTATTAAAAAATAGCCATTGAACATCCAGACTAGACAAATAATTTTAATGTTAAATGCAAGTCACTTGGAAATAGATAATAAATGGGAAGTATTCTACATCGAGTGAAAAGATACACATCGGAAAACGATTTTATTTTGGGAAACAATCATTTGCTTACTTAATTAAGTAATTTAATTAAATGTAATTTTCACTAATTTTTATATTAACATATATTTTTTATTTTCTATATATATATATATATATCATGCTTGTAGTTTTTATATTTTTCTGTATATACTGTAAAGCGCCTTGAGCTTTGGAAAAGGCGCTATATAAATATATTATTATTATTACTTAATCTGTGATCCCAGTGGCTCAGACAATATTAGAATGAAATTTGTAACACCGTAAAAAATATTAGCTTAACTTTGCTGTCGTTTCGTTGTCGGAGTAAAAGAGTAAGACCGACGAAGGACTAAAGCTCGAAACGTCAGTAAAGTTAAGTTAACATTTTTTAAGGTGTTACAAATTTCATTCTATTACCTATCGTTTATATCAAACACCGACACAGCCTATACTAGTTTACTCGCTAGTTCTATTTCTACTTTTTACGGTGTTACAACTTTCAAAGTGGGCTGTTAAGATTTTTGAGGACTGGCAAAGGAGCAGAGCAGATAACACTCTTCGAAATCTTTCCATGCAAAGTAAAGAACAGGTACAATTTGTAGCACTACCCTTGATTTCTGCATCTGATTCTTTGGTAGCAAACACAGAAAAATCGGCTATAAGGAATTTAAATCTAAAATTATATGTTATATAAATTAGCTATGTAACATGTCATTTCTAAGATTCTTTTTAAAAGCTCTTACTGAAGTTGACTTTTTTATTTCATGATATGTATTTTATCAAAAGTAAATTGCTGCGAGCTGTTTACATAATATTGCATAGGCAGCCCAATCTTGGCTATTCAGTAAGCGAATTTATCGTTATCACCACCAAACATGTCACTATAACTATCATCATCATCGTCAGCATTATCATTCTTTTGGAAAGACGTTTATTAAAACACGTTTTTCGTTTCTTTTGAAGACCGATAATGACTGGTTTTTATGTAAAATGACTAGTTTTAGAATATGTAACATTGCATTTTACTTTGATTTATAATAAAACACTTTGTAAACACAATCACCGGACCACTTTCATAAATAATGGAAAATAAATTTTACGAAGAAACAAATATTTTAACATTTTAGTACTGTCATTTGAAAAAAAAACTGAAATATGCATCCTCGCAAGGTTTTGATTTTCTCGCCAAAATTCCATACCATTTTTGGTTGAAACAAAAGTTGCCATGACTTTTGGTCAGGCCGAAGAACATTCAATTTTGTCAGGATAGTGCCCACTGTCTCAAAGTGTTTTTCATATATTAAGTTTTAATTAAACAATCCAAATTTAATATTATTGTTAACTACAACCATGTTCAAAATTGTTGGGACATTGTGACATTTTTATGAACGTTTTTGTTTGAGTTTTAAAAAATATACAAAACGTATCAATTTTGTTGCCAAGACAACCAACTGTAGAAAATCCAATCTTCTGAAATATAGAACTACTTCACATGTGAGATGGGGATAGGAGATGGTTCGATAGCCGAAAAAGTGTTTTTTCTCCTGAGAAGATTTTTTTTTTTTTTTGACAGATGCCATGTTTGTGTAATGTCCCCCTTTGTCTGTTTCCCTCGTTTAACATTCGAGTTTTAGCCAACTGTGTGGGAAGACTTTGGGTGTTTATACATGGATTAGCTATTCGGGATTCATTGCAAACGCAATGCAATGTTTGCTAATCGTCTCCGCCCTCTACATATCTTATTCTCCCTCCGTTATTAAAAAATAGCCATTGAACATCTAGACTAGACAAATAGTTGTAAATTTAAATGCAAGTCACTTGGAAATAGATAATGAATGGGAAGTATTCTACATCGAGTGAAAAGATACACATCGGAACACGATTTTATTTTGGAAAACAATCATTTGCTTACTTCTGTGCTCCCAGAGGCTCAGACAATATTAGAATGAAATTTGTAACACCGTAAAAAATATTAGCTTAACTTTGCTGACGTTTCGTTGTCGGAGTAAAAGAGTAAGACCGACGAAGGGCTAAAGCTCGAAACGTCAGTAAAGTTAAGTCAACATTTTTTAAGGTGTTACAAATTTCATTATATTACCTATCGTTTATATCAAACACCGACGCAGCCTATACTAGTTTACTCGCTAGTTTCTATTTCTATTTTTTACGATGTTACAAATTTCATTATATTACCTATCGTTTATATCAAACACCGACGCAGCCTATACTAGTTTACTCGCTAGTATCCATTGTATATATCAATTGATGGAATGTATGCATTTAGATTAGACATTAACAACAATGTGATTCTGGAATGTTTGCTAGCTGGTGTATAAATAACCCAAATCGACGCTACTGCTTTATTCTGGGTCAAGCACTGCACACTCAAGATCTCACAGGACCAAGACATAGGTAAGACAACGTATTTTACTGACAAAGTATGCTCTCCCTAGTGCTAAATGTTTGCTGTATAGAAAGAACTGAGAGATTTTTAGGCAGTTTGTGGTAGGCTGCTCTCGGCTGCAAAGTTGTGCAGTGTGTTAGGGTTATGGCTGGACAATTTGGTGTGCAATAGTTTGATAGTTTTGATGCTCATCACAAACCATAGGTTTTTGCTTGCTATTTGTGCTTACTATTATTTTTGCTTGATTACTGCAATACTTTCCTCTACCTTCGCTTGTGAAACGTTTTAACAAAGTTAAAAGTTAGGGTTTGTCTCTTGTACAAAGGAAAGGGCTGTTTTTTAATTTAAACGAGTAAATACTATCACTTAAGAATATGGTATAGAGTTGTCAAACAAGCCAATTGTTTAATTGTTCGTTATCAACTGAGAAAAATCACAACCATGCCTCCTCTGTTGAAGAAATAGAAAACGAGGCAGCGTGCTCTGTTGAGTTATAGAGCACGCGGGAATTTTAAGAAGACGAGAGAAGAGTTAGGAGAAGCACGACGCGTAGCGGAGTGCTTCTCAGCGCTTCTAAAATTTCCAAGTGCTCTATAACTCAAAAGAGCACTGCTGCCGAGTTTTCTATTTCTTTTATAAAATATTCAGTAGTTAAAATCAAACAAACCGACGCTCCGTGCACTGTTGAGTTATAGAGAACGCTTCTAAGCCAATCTACCCTGCGAGCAAGGCAAAGGAGACTCTGCTCGCAGGGTAAAGCCAATCAGAGCGTGCGATTTAAATCAAATATTTTATAATCTAGTTTGCTGCGAAAAAGTATAGTACTTACGGACGAAAACGCCCAAGTTATAGAAATTAGATCTGAAAAGTTTTGAAAAAGATCAATTTGATCGCTTTATTTGCTCATAGTATTTATCGCGGTTTCTATGATAATGGCTCTTGGATTTTAAGTTTTAACATTCCTAAGCCACGACTAAGTTGAACTGTGAGAAAATATTAAATGTGCCCAATCAGTAAAGCTAGAATATTTTAGTTCGAAACAGAACTGAGCAAGAACATTTGAAGCAAGCAAAAGAACATTCCAAACTACTTTGTTTAATCTAGATGCTGATCGTTGTGTACTTTTGCGCCAACATTAAAAGGACAAAACTATTTAAATACGTCATCAAATTCCTTGACAACTGAAAAAGTTAAAACCAAGCTCTACAACATTTTAAAAGGCTTTCCAAGTTTTCCTTAGAAATTTGATTTAATTTTAACTCGTTTAGGGTCTTGATTTTGCATTCAATCGTCAAATTAATTAATTAAAGAAGAATTATTATTAAAATATATCAATGAGAATTAAAATATATTTGAAATTGTGTAACTCGATTAATTTTAAGTAAAATAGAAAATTATATTTGTTACAGTTCATAAATCTAATTACAAATCATAGAGTGCAATTATCAATTTACTTATGATTATACCAATCGATTATTTAAATATTTTATCTACAATTTGTATTTTAAATCAATGTAGTTTTATATCAGGGGTCTATACTCTATAAGCATATCGTGCTTTTCTAGACTCCTATTCTTGATCATTTTTTACACTTACCTAATAATTGTAATTTTATAAATATTATTTATATCATTTGTAACAATGACTGAGAATGAATAAATTGATTGATTGATTGAACCGATGCTCTTTATTTACCTAAGGCGCTGTCCGACTCAAGATTAAACTATCCATTGTCCTAGCTCGTCGGTAGCTTTAAAGTCTTTAAAGATCAATTTTCATCGTCAATCTAGTCTCCCTGCGTGGGAAGGTTAAACAAGTTTCAGCGTCGTCAAGCAGTCTATAGTCTGATAGAGCAAACATGAAATAGAATACATAGAATAGATCTTTCGCGAATTTGCTTCGGCACTGATCACAAAACAATAGGTTCAAATCAAGGCTGTAATAAAATAAAATAACAAATCACTTTTTTAACGTCTGAATCGTTCTAGCTGGACACGTGTGCCCTACTAATGGGGGAGACTCAGACACACACTCACTACCTCTACGTTAATTATTTTGCACACAACTCGGCTCACATGTTCATTTTTTGCGGAGGGAGGAAAACCGGATAACCCGGAGAAAAACCCTCGTGGCATAGGAGAGAAGAACACATCAAACAAACTCAACTCACATATAATCCATGCCCGAGCTGGGACTAGAACCTGGACCACAGGTTCAACAGGCCAACCATGCCACAACCATCCATGTAGTGGATTAATCTATATAGTAGAGCGTATTCGTATAACCCACTTCTGAAATGCAAACGAGAATATGTGTGAAATAACATGTTAATGAGATGTGCGTGTAGCTATTTGCTCTCATTTTTTTCTTTGAGCCACTGTGGAAAATATTGATAAAAGAGGTTTCGAGTAAATCTATAAATGTTTTCGTTGTCAATCATGTTTTATTTTGATTATTTGAAACCGAGAGCGCAACTCACTGAAGCATTTTATAACATTTTATAACTAATTAACATATTATTTTACACATATTCTCATTTGTATTTTAAAAGTGGGTTATACGAATACGCTCTAATTACTGTATTTTAACTACTCCAGCCTCGACCTGAATCTATGGTCTTGTAATCAGTTACGAGAATTAGGGAAAGTACTATTGATACTGAGTAATAGTTTTCATTTAGTTGTTTATTTGTATTTGATGATTCTGGTTGAGTGACTAAAAACTATTACTCAGCAGCACTTCCAATAGAACTTTCCCTAATTCTCGTCACTGATCATAATAGATTTAAGTCGAGGTTATTGATGATAAAATCCAACATATGTCACGAAGAGTATAGTTATTAGGGAATGTAAGATAAAACTGTTTTATACCAACTACTGTTTTTGTTCCTTTTCAGTCCTGCTAAACGATGAAAGTCTATATAATCCTTCTCCTTTTGGTACTTCCTGCATTTTTGGAGGTAATATCTGGAAATGGCGTTTATGTACAGGAAATACAATGAGATTTGATTCAATTTTTTTGTCTTTTTAAGGCAACCCCTAAAGCATGGTGGGGCAGAAGACACCGTCGACCGCGACCACGACCACGACCACGACCACGCCCACATGTCAATAGATATGGAAGCTATAACCATTATGGTAGGAGCGACTGACTTGATTTTTTGCTTCATTTAAAAATGATTAAGGATAACCTGCAAACTGATAACCTAAAATATTAGTACCTTTAGATACAAAATTTATAAAACAATATCGTGCAAGGCGCATGATAAAAAAAGGCAGGGCTCCTGAAAAAGGCAGATACCGTTTTGAAATTCGTTAGTTTTTGTACAGGTCTGACTAGGTTTTGTGCACATGAGATTGGATAAATTGCGGGAGAATAAACTTATTAAAAATAAATAGCATTTATTTAAAATCAATAATGAAAACGAAATATATGTTTATTTAGCTTTAAGAATATACATACTTTATTGGGAATATATCTAAAGCTGTACGCACTACGCTGCTTTCAAAAAGACACCTCGATTAATTTGTCCCATGATACCTTACTTGTCGATATTTGTTCTTCTGTGTAGCTTCTTGCACGGCATCTGGTGATCCTCACTACAAGACATTTGATAACAAACGATACAATTTCATGGGAGCCTGTAACTATGTCTTTGTTACCGATCACTGTAAGAGCCAATGTGGCAGACCTCATCTTGGGACATTTAGAGTCATCTCTGAGAACGTTGGATGTGGGCGTAGTGTTAGCTGTGCCACTGCCGTTTCCGTTGAAATCAGGGGTGAGTTAGATCGTCATTATCAACTACATCACCACCCCATTCATTGTCATCATCGTCATTATCATCAACATCAACATCACTACCACCATCATCACCATCATCGTCATTATCATCAGCATCACTACCACCATCATCGCCACCGTAACCAGAGACCTTAAGCTTAAAGGTCACCCCATCACATTCGAGGATGCAATAATGATTGTAAATGAGAGAAAGGAATGATCGAAGTTTGTTAAGAAACTGTGTGACACCTTATCACGAGACCTTAAGAAGAAGAAGAACATCATCATCATCAGCACCAGCACCAGCACCATCACCATCACCACTACCACTACCACTACCACTACCAGCACCACCGTTACCACCACCACCACCACCACCACTACCACTACCACTATCACTACCACCACCACCATCATCTTAATCCATTTCATCGTAAAATCAATGAAAAGACAGTCTGCATAATCATATGTGTGTTAATGTGTTTGACCACATCAGCTATACTGTATATATTTTATCGTGTTTAAATAAATATTATTATTATTATTATGAAGGTGATAAGATTCGTGTGCAACGAGGAGCATACAGGCAAGGTACGAAAGAGATGAAACATTTGTCAGTCAGAAAAGAGGGTAATTACGTTGTTTTCAGAAGCAAGCCCGCAGGACTCGTCGTGAAATGGGATGGCAAAATGGGATTACATGCCTACCTGAGTACAGCATACAAAGGAAAGGTAGCTATTATCATTGATATGCATGTTTGTGTATCATTTTAATATTCATACAAGTCCATTTGAACCGCTATAGATGACTGGAAGAGTTGTCAAACAAACCAATTGCAGCCTAAAAATAAAATACAGACCTGTGATTATTTAATATAGAAAATTGTGCACAATATATGCTAGTTTAACTGGAGTCCTGATATATATATTGCCATTCATGACTCTTGTATTGCCATCATCTTACTATAAACCATTCCTTCTTAATCGTTTTCTATTTCTTTTCTTTGTTGTTTTCTTTCTCTGTGTTGTCCTTTCTCTCCAACTGTCTTTGTATGTCTATATTTGTCCTAGCCATGCACCGAGGATTTTAACATTGTAGTCAAATGCTGTGATTCTGTAAATACTAGGACTGTGTAGTTTAGTGGTAGAGAGTGTAAGCTTGATCTCTCTCTGTAGATGAAAATTATACTCCTATTTCAAAAATCGGTGTCGCAAGCAAAGCTACAGTCCACACCCTGAAGCCTGCAAAGTATGTCGGTATTTTCTTCTCTTCTCGATTTATTCATAGCATATTTTTGCTTGTGCGTGTTTGTGTTATATGACCAGCAACTAGCTGTTGCAGTAGTAGATGATGAAACAAAGATTTATCGAGAAATAAACCAACAGTTTATATTCCTGTTATCGACATTCTTTGCAGGCTTCAGAGTGTAGTCTCTACCTTCGGCTGCGACAGCGATTTTTGAAATATGTGTATATGTTTTAATCTTGTGTTGTTATTGATATTAAGGTTTGTGGTCTGTGTGGTAACTATGATGGTAACGGACACAACGACTTCATCAAAAGTGACTTCAAAAGCGCAGGCAATAACATCAACCTTTTTGCGAACTCATGGCGATCTGGAGGTAGATGCGGCAGTCCACCTGTTGTACCAAAACACCCTTGTGAGAAGAAGCCTCATCTTCGTGGCGTCGCTGAGAAAGATTGCTCTGTGATCAAGTCATATCATTTCCAGAAGTGCAAAGCTGCCGGTGTAGATGTTGATGCACTGTACCGTAACTGTCTTTACGATGTGTGTGCAGAGAAGACTTCTGCATTTGACGTGGCTAGTTGTGAGGCTATCAAAGAGGCTTCGGAGGAATGTAAAGACCAGAATGGAGCAACTGTCACGTGGGGACATTTGGCAGACAAATGCAGTGAGTTGACTTGTCTTACTTATACTATTTAATCATTCATTTATTTTTTCTTTCATTCACCCATCCATTCATTAATTCATTCAGTCGTTCGTTCATTCATTCATTCATTCATTCATTCAGTTATTCATTCATTTATATATTTATCCATACATACATACATTCACCCATCAATTGATTAATTCATTCAGTTATTCCTTCCTTCTTTGTTTCATTCCTTCCTTCATTCCTTTATTTATTCCTTCATTCATGGTTTTTCCAGTATTATTACTTGGTCTATCATTAAATACTGTTTTTTATTGGTTTTGTTTTGTTACAGAATGTCAAAAGAAGGTGGTGTTGCATAAGTCCTACGATACCAAGTGCTGTGTCTTCCCATTCACTAAAGATGGTGTCACTCACTACAGCTGCGTCAAATCATCGAAAGGACCCTGGTGCTCAAGCCAGAAAATTGCTACAGCGAACTCTATTGGCCGCTGTGTCAGTCAATATGATTATCAACAGTAAAGGTAACAAACATCATCATTATCATAGTTATCACCGACCATCATTATCATAGCTATCACCATCATTATCATAGTTATCACCATCATTATCATAGCTATCACCATCATTATCATAGCTATCACCATCATTATCATAGTTATCACCATCATTATCATAGTTATCACCATCATTATCATAGTTATCACCATCATTCAGGTCATATTTATCATTATATATAATCGTCATCACTACCATCGTCATTCATTATCATCATCATCATTATTTTAGCTATCGCCATCATCATCATCTTTACGATCATTAACATTATCATCATTCTTATCATTAACATCATCGTCATCAGCATGACCATTATACTCATTACCATAATCAGCATCGTCATCATATTCATCATTGACATAATTACCATAATCATAATCATTATCTTCATCATTATCATCATGCATCATTGCCATCGTTATCGCCATCAAACATGTCATTATTACTATCATCGTTATCTTCGTCATCTTGCGTTTATAAAAACACATCTTTCATTTATTTTGCAGACTGAAAGCCTTCGAGCCTCTATGATGTCATTCGCATATGCCATGCGTAATCATGAAGAATGTAGTATGTAGAAAGTAGCCAGCATTGTATTTGAACTTGATTGAGAATAAACATATTCTAAATCTATTTAAAGTTTATTACTTGTTGTCTTGAAAATACCAGAAGTTGGAATTGAATCGTAGACTTTGTATCGTATTGAATCGTAAAGCTGTCGTAATGAATCGTTAAGTCGTCGTATTGAATCGTACAGTGATCGTATTAAATCGTATAGTCGTATTGAATCGTACAGTGGTCGTATTGAATCGTACAGTGGTCGTATTGAATCGT
This sequence comes from Metridium senile, assembly GCA_949775045.1. Classification (NCBI taxonomy): domain Eukaryota; kingdom Metazoa; phylum Cnidaria; class Anthozoa; order Actiniaria; family Metridiidae; genus Metridium; species Metridium senile. Next base: position 843,729 of record OX459107.1, read on the forward strand.
ACAGTTGTCGTATTGAATCGTACAGTGGTCGTATTGAATCGTACAGTGGTCGTATTGAATCGTACAGTGGTCGTAACGGATCGGGAAATAATGGCTAATAATCAAAGATCAATAAACCTCAAAAATCTATTGGTTTTTTAAAGCAAGTCTCACATTCTCGTCCAAGAGCCCACGGTCAACCGTCCAGCGGAAGGTTTCGCCCGAAGGCGATTTTTCTTTTAAATAAGTACCGGAAGTTGAATCTGATAAAAGTCAACCGATTTGTGATTGGATAAAAAAAAACATGTAATGTTTACAACATGAGCGGCCGTGTTGTATCGGCATATACAATCACAAGCCTAAGGCGCGTGATTGTATATAGCCGATACAACACGGACGCGAATGTTGTAAATTACTTGTGAAATCCATAAATCCTTTGTTATGCCAGTGAGGTTAATACAATGTGAATAGAATGATCTAACTGCTGTACGCCTTAGCTTATTATGTTATCGGGGTAACAAAGAAAACGTAAAATACATTGAAATGTATGTGGATGACTGGAATGTACTTTTAGTCTTCCATTGTATAGAGTAGAACAATACTTTCTAGTTTTTGCACGCTTTGTTTTGTTTTCACTGTAAGCTTATGCAAATTTTGAGCTTCGAATGCTTGGAGTGTTCAATTCGCTTTTGACTTTTGTGCAAGATGGCTGAATGTAATGCTGGGAAAAGTTTAGTGAAAAGTACTGTATCTAAAACACCCAAGATGGTTGTTGAAGCTGTTAAGATCGATTTTTTCGGACTGGCAAAGGAGCAGAGCAGATGAATTTCCGAAATCTTTCCATGCGAAGTAAAGAACAGGAACAATTTGTAAGTAATGTTTTAGCAGCACCCTTATTTCTGCATCTGATTCTTTGCTAGTAAACAAAGAAAAATCGGCCGAGGAAATTTGTGATCCTATTTTTGATGAAATATCAGATGAACTGCTAGCCACTATAGCTTTTCCTGAATTAAGTGCGCCCTATGTTTCAAATTTTGGATAAGTAATTGATTTTATGTAACGTGAACCATAATTGTGAATTAAATTTGAGTTTACTTGATATAGTTTACACTTTTAATGTTGGCTATAGATACAAGCAGTAGTGATTGTATCTAATTTGCATTTCAGATACAAGTCACTAGTGGTTGTATCTAATTTACATTTCAGATACAAGTCACTAGTGGTTGTATCTAATTTACATGTTCATTGTGCTTTAAGTTTGTATGGGCTTTAAAAGGGTGTTCATGTGATCTGATTCCTCATATTGGCTCGGATTGGCTGGAAAGCTTATGAATTATTAATAAATTTTTTAAAACGGAAGTTAGAAAAGGCCAGAAATCGTTACTTACCCCCACCCTGACACCGCTAAAAAGCGCACAGCTAATGTATACGGTTATGATCACAGACAACTTGATGAACTTTCAAAAATTATTTCTCGACGTGAAGAAAAACAAATATACACAACTCAAACGGCTTTCGAAAGAGAATTTATTTGAAATGATTTGTCAAGAAAAACTTATTTATCGGTTTAGTAGTTTTAGAGATATCATTTTTTTGTGAAAGTGTTTAACGAAGTTGCGCATCTTTCCTAAATATGCCGGTGTAAATTCGAACCGATTGCGTGACGAGGCTATCCAAAATCACCCTATAAACGCACTTTTATTCAAAAAATTATATTTCAAAATGTTCATTAACTATCAGAACATAGTCTTATAGGATTTTTTTCAAATCATTGGTAGTTTGAAGTAGTTTTTGGGCTCTGGGGACGAGAATGGAAAGTCTCAGTGTTTGAGAAAGATTTAATCAGTTTGGGCAATCTGTGGGCTTCCTGTGGTGTATCCACCCGGAAGTAAACTATACATAAAAACATTCTATTCCTTTTTTGGTTTTTCTACAGTACTATCTGTAGTTAGAGCTATGACAGGCAATCGCAAAACCCTGCCAATTTGTAATTAACGGAAAAATCAAATGAGAAAAAGCAGACCAAGACCAACGACAAAATCGAACTTAAACCCCTTTCAAAAATGTTCTCCGCTTATACTTTTTTTCTCGACGCGTATAGTAGTTTTTTTGTTACAAAGTTCAAAGTTTTCACTTTTGTAAAATTCGATTTGGGAATTTTTTAGGATTTGGGAATTCGATGTTGACAGTCCTGATTTGCGGGCTTCCTGTGGTGAGATCATGGCAGAATATATCATCACCATATTTGGATGTACTGGCTAGGAAGAAGGCTTGGTTACCTAAGAGAAATCGACATGGTTTAGAAGAAGATATCAAGTACGTTTTCAGCGTGATAACTGCCAAGGTAATGCTTTATGTGAGTAATATATTGACTATTTACCTAGATTGTATCATAATCTTCAGGTTTTGTGTCTAGAATAAGCATTTTCGTGTGTCTTGGTACCTGTTTCTCGAGATTCGTTTGGCGGGAGATTTAAATTGCGACTAACCAAGTCCCAACTTGTATTATTGGATTCAGTCTAGTATTCAACATACAGTTCTTTCGTTTATTTATCAATCTGTGTACCTAGTAAATCAACTTAAAACCTTGCAAATATGCACTGGTTCACTTTAACATTTCCAAAAGCTGATTCATATCATGCAGAGTTTCTTGTTCATGCTGTCTCAACACAAAACATGGCTGATCACAGTGACAGCAAGCATGTGTTGTCCACAATAATATTTCCTGAAAGTGCTTTTTGTGTGAAGGAGGAAAACTGAGAGAATAAAGAGAGGAATTGATGGACATGACTTGCTTCAATTGAATACATGGATATACTTGCTTCAGGGTTAGCATGGTGGGGTATAAAACAAAAACACCATATCATCAAAATTGTTTTTATTGCTAATTTCAGAAGCTGCAACAGAATAACACACCAACAGTGCAAGTACGTGGAAGTATGCTTTGAGAATGGGTGATTACAAAATGGGATTACTTTAACTTAGGCCTATTTCAAATGTCGCATTTTACATGTGTCACATGTGCATAATCTAATCCAAATTTAAATGGAACTATCGAGTAAACTAGTATAGGATGCGTCAGTGTTTGATATAAACGAAAGGTAATAGAATGAAATTTGTAACACCGTAAAAAATGTTAACTTAACTTGACTGACGTTTTGAGCATATTAGCCCTTCATCGGAGTAAAAGAAATGCAGATTTAGTTCTTTTTTAAAAAATTCAAACATTAGGTTTTGCTCATTTTCATTATATCCAGCACATGTTAGATGTGAGGTCTGAACTTACTAAGGCATTAGACCTGGATCTCTTTCCCATTATGTTTTGCACTTTGTATGATTCAAGACTGGTTTCCAACTTGTTGCATAAAAATCAGAAAAATTACAAGTATAGTAATTGTTAAACAAGTGAAACAATTTACAACAAAGAAGAAAAAAGATTGGAATATATTTACAAATATAATTCAGTTTGAATATGGTTCTGCTGCTAGGGTGGAGCAGAAGTTAAATTATTTTTTTATTGATTTCATAAGTTTTTATTGACTATGCTGGATAGTATAATGCATACTAGGTATATGTAGCCATGGATTTGTGAAAAGATTAGATAATTTCTATATTTCTTGTAAGCTTTGTTGTTTTGTAAGCAAATAAATAAAGTGTTTGTTTCATGATACAATATTTACCATTTTAGTTGTCTTTGTGATATTTGGTAGATTGTTATTGTTGACATATTGATATAATGATCTTCTAGAGTTGTTTTCATTAACCTGGAAACAAAGTGTATTAGTAAAAGCAAGATATTCAAACAACAACAACAGAACACAATTGAATTAAAGATTGGCGTAGTAAAGAGTCTTTCACAGGTTAAGGAGAACCGTTCTAGTAGTAATGATTCAAACACAATAACAGTTATAAATACTTATATGTTTGGTATGCAAGCAGTAAACACTCAAAAGTTTGAGAAATATCTTTTTGACAAAAAAGGCTGAAAAAATAAGTATTATTTTCTAAAGATAAATGATAATTTACACTTATTTTTATATATAGAATCTGCAAAGTTTACATTAAGTTTAATAGGGTTTTGAATTTACCAGAATTATTTATTATGTGTATAATTTATTTGGTTTAATTAGTTGGTTTGCATGGTTGTTGTTTAATGTATTTATCTGGTTTATGGTAATTACTTTATAGATTATTTGTTTATAGTTTTATTGACAGTTTAATTTGTTTAGAATACTTTTATTGTTTATATGTTTATTGATTTGATGTGCGCTAGAAGAAACTCCTGTGAAATTAAAGATTAGTATTTATCCTGTGAAAGAAAGTTAACATTGATCAGTACATAATTTGAACCCTTACCTTTGAGCTTACCTTATGTCCTGTATTCTGCTGTCTTGACCACTATGCCATCTGGTGAATTGATGGTTTGGGCTGCTGAAAAATGTAAGTCATTGTTTGTGTTGGCATGAATTATGATCTTCTATAAAGTCAAATTCCAATCCTGCATTCTGCAACTTTGACTAGATGGTCTAGTGGGTTAGTGGTTGGGTTATCATGCAGACAGTTCTCGGTTCAAGCCTCAGTCAGATTTATTTATTTCAAGAAAAAGGATATGCAAATTTTCTAATTTTGTTTATTAGCCTCTCAGCTTCATTGATATGCAACAATAAATAATGCATAACAATAAGTATGTAGGGAGGGGTGGTCAAGCAGTCAGCAGGGGAGGGGTGGTCAAGCAGCCTGTGGGGGAGGGGTGGCTAGGTAACATTCTGGTCCCATGGGACGCCGCCGGATGAGGGAGGAGATAGGGGAGGGGGGATTTAGGGGGGAGAGGACAGAGGTGGGTGGGCAAACTTAAATAACCCGTAGGTAGTATCCTGGATACCTAGATAGTTACATATATAGTATGTAGAATATATATTTTGCATAAATACACCATAAATTTTGACACACAGATGTAATCCTCCATTGTATTTTATTTTGCCTCATAAATAATTCATATTACAGTTACCTAGGAAACCATATCTAGAGTGCAGTCTTTAGCATGATTATTGCTAAGGTGAATAAAATGCCCTAGAGGTTTATCTTTACACCTCCTATACATGAACAAATAGAATTACTTGGCAGTGAGACCAAGTTAAAGTATTTCAAGTCTTTTGATTTGGCCTGTGTTGAAATGGACTTCACTAGTACATAGTCATTCTATTTATGTTTTGCCAAGTGTTTGCACTCTAGATATGGTCTTTACAATAAATGTTTCTATTTTGTTTATCTGAAGAGGTCTCATCAAGATCTATCTTAAATATTCACAGTGAAACCTCTTCATTATTTTGTATACAGCGGAACCTCTCCTTGCTGACATAGAGGGGCCATTATTTGGCCATTCTGTAGTCTGAATTGGAGAGGTTCCACTGTAGTTATCAACACTGAGAAGTCAACAGCGCATCCCATATCAAAGGGAGAACTCCAAGACATGTATGTCTTGGTGCGGCAGAGAAGGGAGAGGAGTGTTTTTATTTGTTTGTTTGTGTATCAAATATCAGCAGCAAAAGCACCAATGTTCCTCTTGTTCACTGTAGCCAAAGACACATCTTGTAATGGATCCTGTAAAATAAATAAAAATATGCACAAACTTGTTGTGTGATGATTGATGTAGAGTAAACAACCTTCTACCATTTGGGATTTCCTTGTCGCATGCAATGCATTTTGGGGTAGGCAATCGATAAAGAGAGCACCAAAGAATGACAAGCCGCCAAAGGCAGTGTAATTGTACAGGAATTCATGAAGTCTTTACGCTTGATATTTCAATTCTTTTGCAACTAACTTGTACATTAGTCATCAATTAACATACCCTAAAATGCATTACGCAGGACAAGGAAATCCCAAACAGTAGAAGCTTGTATAAACCACATATCCATCATACAGTTACTATAAAGTAAAGGAGGGGGGGGGGGGGGGGGGGGTCCGAAATATTTTTTGGGGTTGATAATTTTCGTTCTGGGTATTGTGTTTTGGGTCAAAAGACCTGCCACATATTTTTTTAGGTCTTAAAAAGAAACCTATATTTTTTGTTTGTTTGTTTTATGCAAATACGCCCGAGTACAACGCCTGGGCCTAAGTTAAAAAGGAAGGCACATGAAATAATTTCAATCCTAAAAGGGGCGCCGATCAACCTTACCACTTGGTTAAAGGGATTCCCTCCCAGAGTTAATTTTAACCACACACTCGTTAAAAGTAAATGTCAGTTGTCTTATGATCTTCCTGACTACACAAAGGACAGTTCAGTGTTGTTATAGAGCAGAAATTGTGAAGAGAACTGAATAAAGCACAAACATGTATCAGATACACAACATGGTTATAAACAACCCGGGAAACAAACTTACATCATAATGAGCAAAAACATCCCTCAAAGTACAAACATTATGCAGCATAATATCAAATACACACTTAATTATATTGTAGTATTAGTTTAACTTTACCTTCTAGCTGTAATCAGTCTTTATAATGAGATAAAACAACCACTAACACACTTTCATGGCCGCCATGTTTGAATTTCCCGGGACGCGTTATTTGGAGACTGGTATCTAACAACACAGGGATCCCACCATCCAGGGATCTAATCTCCAATTTCGCTTATTCTCTATGTATTTATTCCCCCTCCATTTCTTACCGTTCACTAAAGTGTATGATATGTTGATAATGGCAAGATAAAAATGAGCAGACGAGGAAAAAATGAGGATACAACAACTAGAACATTTAAAAAACTTTATTATTTTTTACAGTACTGCATTGTAAATATTCATATATTAACAATACTTGTCCACATAGTATTTACAAGTGTCACCCTCAATAAAAACAAGTGCTTTATATATCCTTCATTTGTACAATTTAAACGAGTGTTTTCCTTTCATTCTTAGTTACTTTTTCTTTTTCTTTATGTCAATAAATGGTCCTTTGCCAGTGACCAGTGGTATGTCGTCAGATGTAAATGCCCTTAGCCGATACTCAAGTGATTTCCTTTCATCAAGTTCCTTCTGATATTTCTTAGCCTGGAAAATAAATAATGACAGTGAGTTATACAAAGTTTCAATTTCCTTTTTCTGATGTTACAATTTAATTAATTAATTAATTTCATAAAATTCATATTCAATTTTTTGCAGGACACTATTCAGCCTAATGTCTTCTGATATGTTAATTATTTTGGGATCCCTGTGGCCTGCAAAACAGGCAGTGCGTTCTTGTAGAGTTTTGGGGAAAATCGGATTTTGGGGTTCCTGTGTTTTATCCTTTCCCCTCACCCTACCTTTCCTCTTTTGTCTAGGCCCCATGTTTTTGGTGGGTATCCCAAATCTAGATTTTCTCAGAACACCTGTTCTGCTCTGTTCTGCAGACTGAGTGTGTGTTAAGTTGGATTTCTAGAGTCCACAGATCTATGAGGCCCTTTTAGGGGGGGTCTGAATGATCCATAATCCTGATTGAAGTTCATAAATAATCGGTAATCCTAAATTGTAAATAATGATTTACCAAAAATAAATAAACAAGTAATCCTCAATTGGTCCTAAATGCTGCAAAAATAATCCATAATCCTAAATCTTTTGGGTCAATAATCCATATCCCTGCTTTAAAAACCCCTAATAATCCATAATCCTAAAACCCTAACAGGTTACTTACTTGTTCAAGGTTTCGTCGTGCTGATTCTAATTCATCAGATACGTCATCATATGTTTTACGTCTGTGGACTTGGATCTTCTCCATGTGAGTTCTGATGCGACCTTCAAGTTCACGATTATGTAGAGCTCTGGTAAAACAAACATTTAATCCTTGTTATATAAAGCTTTTGTCATAATTTGTCATCATCACAATTAGCATTCTTACTCACAATGTCATCATCATCATCAACATTGTTCTAAATTCATCAAAGCTTTGCCACCATTGTCATCACAATAATTTGAAACTCATCATTAAAATTATCATCATTTCCAACATCATTAAAGCACTACATTTAAATCACTATTATCACATGACCCAAATATCAAAAGCGCACTTGTCCTCTCCACCACCACAGTATCACCATAATCATCATTACTGCAGTGAAACCCCCTCTTTAACAGACAGCACTGGGACAAAGAACAATGTCTGGTTTAGTGTGGGTTCCATTTTTTTGATTTTAGATTTAATTTGCTGCCTTTGGACATATTTGGGACCAAAATTCAGAGTTAGAGAGAATTCTGTTTTGTTTTTTGAGAGTTGGGTTTATAGAGGTATTTCCAGTTTACTATAAAAAAAAACATTATAGTCATGATCATCAATATATATGTCATCACTTTTATTCTTACCTTTTGACAGCATCTTTGTCTTTGTCCTCAAGTATTTCCTTCAGTTTAGCAACATACTGAGCCTATAAACATACATGGTATATATAAGAACAAACAATATCTTACCAATTAATCCAGCCATTTCCTGGAATAGATAGATATAGGTAGTTCAAGCAATAGAGAGATTTCATGGCAGCCATGTTTATGGTCTAAAATGGAGCTTTTCTCTTAGGGAACTGAAATCCTTCAATTGTCATTCAAAAAATTTCTTTTGAACTTGCCCACAAACATGGCTGCCATGAAATCCCTCTATTTCAAAGCTTTGAACAGAGTTTAAATGATATATACAAAAAAGTGGAATACAATGTTTGCAATGTTCCCTCCCTGGCTGTTGAATAAATACTCACATTTGGCTTTTCTTCTTTCATATTAGATTCTGTTCCATATGGAGCATTAACATCAACTATAGGTAAAAATAAACATACAATTATAATCTGCAACAAGTAGACAGTTTCTTTGCAGAAAATGTTTGTTGTATAATATAACAAGTTTTAGGACACTTTCTATAACAGTCTGGTGTGTCGTCTGGGAGTTTCTATTCTGTCCATTGACACTTGATCGATGATGCAGTTTGATTTGTGCAATGTGGCAAACAACAAACAATTATCACAACACAAAGGTGTTATTCAATTTGAGAGGTACATTGAATAAATGAAGACTCACCCTTCAGTGGTTTCTTGTATTTGGCCAAGTGTTGTTTCTGTTGTCGTATTTTTCTTGTTTTGTCTCTCCAGTCATTCAGAGCTTGCTTGTCCCTGGAGAAGAACAAAATCATGATATTCAATTTATGCTTATAAATGGTGATGATGATGATAAATATAATAATGATTATGATGATAATGTATATACAATAATAACAGTAGTATTGATGGCACTTCACAGTGGTCAGTGGGTGGTGATGATGATATGATATGGATGCTTGTTTTGATGATAACAGTTCTGATAATGATAGTAGTGATGAAAGTATACTATCACTACATCTATCATTATTGTACTGGTAATGATTTTGGTGCTGCATGTGATTTTGTGGCCTTGAATGAATTGTCTCTGAATTAATGTGAGCCTTACTTTAGCTTTTGTAATACTGTGTCTTCCTTGTCGTTCAACATTGCCGTAAGGGCCAATTGTTGCTGTTCTGCTGCTTTAGCTTCATAGTTTGGGAACTTTGCAGATGCATCTCTGGAACCACTGGAACCACTTGAACCATATTTTAATCTACAAAACATAATAAATGGGTACTTGCATGAGTTGCACAGTTTGAGGGACACAAATTCACTAGTTTTACACTATTTAGTGCCACCCTCATTTAATAAAGTTATTATTATTATTATTAGAGTAGACACACTTAATCCGTGAAACAAATACTAATTTTTAGTACTAAATAGTGATAATAAAACAATAGAAAACAAAGGATGTTTTTATGAAATAGTACTAATTAGTACTAATTATATGTCACGGATTTAGTGTGTCTACTCTATTATTATTATTATTATTATTATTACTATAGATGTAGAAACAGGCAAAATACTTATATTATGTTCGAAACAAAAACAAACAAATAATTTATTGTGAACATGCATGCACATTGACAAAACGAAAGTTGAAACAGTCATGATTTCCATTCTCTTTATCACAAGGTGCATGTATTTTTCCTTGACCCATCTGCAACAAACATTTTCCGCCCAAATAGATCATAAAAACCATATTTGGACTCACAGATGACAGCTTGGCCCTCTTCAAGCACACAGGATGGACAACAACAACAACATATGCAAACAGAACACACCATACCTATCAAAAGCTGATGAATCCTTTTTCTTCTTTATTGTAGCTCTGAGCAATCTCCTTGGGTTGTCATCAGATGAAGACAGTTCTCTTGAAAGATCAGCTGAGTGCCGATGTGTTCTTTGTCTGTCGTATTCCATGCGTATTTGATCAGGTCTTGATGTAGGGCGATGGAAGGAGACTGGTGTGAGGACGGGCCTGAGTTTAGGGTCTGTGGGGTCACTGTTGCGTCTTAGTTTTCTTGATGGTGGAGCGTACCATCTACCTACATATCAAGAATAACATAAGGGATAAAACAACTGCAAGTCACAGTACGGTACAAAACCTTACACAACAGCTCAAAGTTTGAAGCAGAGAAAAACCATTTACCTACATATCAATACTAACATATAGCATAAAGCACCTTCACTGTATGGTACAAAACCTTACATAACATGACAGTTTAAAACCAATGAATGCTTCAAAGAATGAAGATGGCTATAAACGTTCTAAACAGTTATGTGAAAACATTGTTGAAACAAGGAAACAGAGCCACAGAGAAATGACAGGGACATGCCACTGTCTACACAATCCCAACTTGTTCTTTCCTATTCAGTTTGTAAAGGTCAACAACCACTGGATTACAGTGCGAATCACAAAACTGTGGGCACCCAGAAATGTTTTACAAAAAAAAAATCACTTTTTGTTCATAATGAACAACTCAGAAACAACTATATCACCGCAAGACGTTTCACTGATGTGTAGTACGATAAACTTTTTGTAGTTAGAGTTGTTTGCGAGTTGTTCAACGAACAATAAACAATTTCTAAAACATTTCTTCAGCCTTTTTATAACAGACTGGCTCGTTTAGATCCTTGCAAAACTTTTCAATGCCACATTATAGCAAAGCAGTGCTCATATATCAAGATGGATGCAACTATTATGGTTTAAAAATTTGAATAATAATAATGAAAAGTTGTGAAGCATCCTGATACTGGTTATAAAATGATTCCAACATGAAAATGGCCTATTCAAAGAAGCTGGGCTTCTATTACCTCAAACAAACATGAGAGATTGGTATAGCACTCATGTCAAAACAAATAAAGACCAAATAATTACATAGATTTTTTATTGTCACTACAAAAAATCATTAGTTCTCTACTACAAAATATATTACTTTCTGAGCTTGTCTACAAAGTATATGACTACATCATATTCTAGTTTACAATTCCTTCTAAAAATATTATTAAATCACAGTCCATATTATACATGTATATACATTGATGAAATAAATGCATTGAAAGTATTCCATTTAATAGCCAGAAAACAGCCTTATGCACCTCCTGGCCCAGAGAGCCATAAGTAAGTATAAGCCAAATTGCCTTATAATACATTAAGCCATTAATAAATTATTTTTCAATTGATATAGGTTTTGAAATAATTTTTTACATATTTGCCTGCAGTATGTAGCATTCAATATAACCATAAATATCTCTAAAAAACTTAATGCTGACCTAAAAAATTACACTATATAGGAAAATCTATGCCACTAATTATATAATTAGTTCTCTATGTACATGTATATAATATAGTTTCAACAATGGATACAATGTTCTTGATAGTGATAATAATGTCTAGCTTCCACAATTTATGGATGAGTTCAAATTGTTTCATCAAGTAATGCCCTAAGCTATCGCTCCTCTCCATCTACAATTTTCTTGACTTTAGCTCTAGTAATAGGACTCATTCGTCCATCGTTTGACAGTTTAAATTTACACAGAACACTATGGTGTGGCATCTTTCTAAGATAAGGACTAGTTCTGCTCATCATAGGTCTCCAGTAGCCTTCATAAGTTCCAGTATAATAGTGTACAGTTAATAAACCAAGGTTGTCAGCCATTGTGGTAATCTTGCCTAAACATGGCTGCCCTTTGATGTACAGTTTAGATGGCACTTTTATTGCTACAAAGTCACCCTCCTTTAAATGAAGAGCTGTTGGTTTGTTAGGTAATTCAATAGAGTTGGCTGTATTTTTTAATTCTTGTGGTTGTTTTGATGCAGTGTTGCCATTGCTAGCTTCTGTTTCATATTTCTCATCTTCAACTTTCATTCTCTCTGTTTTAGCTGTAATCTCTCTTATTTCCCTTTCTTTTCCTTCATTTGGTAGATGGTTATCATTATCAGGACTAGAATCCAAAATATGCTTTTCCTGTTTCTTGCTGGGATGATTGACAACCTTTGTAGGGCTTTGACCTCTAGATTTTCTTTTCTTTCTGGTTTTTTCAGTTCTCTCTTCCATTTGTTCCACATGTACTTGTATTTTGAAACTTCCTCTGAAAGCAGAGTCACTGCTTTTCTTGTGTTTTGTAGTGTAATTCAGTCTCTTATAACTTCCTTCATCAGGGGAAAGTGATGGTTTCTTTGGTGGAGAATGCATCCTTCTCCCTTCATCATATCTCTTTGGAGATGTTCTTACATCTGGCTCACTAATTTGGACATTGATTTTAGCTTTAGGCTCAAACTGTGTTGATTTTTGTCCCCTGAGGATTTCATGGGATTCATCAACTGTTCTATTCCTGGCTCTTTCTGCTGCAGCTTGGAATATTGGAGGCAAGCGAACCTTTTCTACGCTAACGTCTTCTTCATAAGTGGGGACTTTTTCCTCCTCGGGAAGATGGACAGCAACTAATAAAACACAGAAAGAGAGGATATCAGTAACTACTCCTAGTTTCAAGAGTTTTGCTGTTTTTTTATCTTTCTTTTGGAAAAAACTTGACTCACTGCAATGATTGCAGTCTCATTGCTTTCAATTGATAACTCTTTTCTCCTGCTCACAGATTCAGCAAGAGAAATTAACTACATAATAAAGTTTAATTACTGATATCCACTCAGTTGCTGCCCTATAGTATAGTTACTGCCCAAAAACAATGATAAAGTTATCCAATGGATAAGAGTTATCCTGTGTTAAGAATTTGTTTAGGTTTTATTTTGGCTTCCTTCCAGATCTTTATTATATATTTAATTATCTTGTGTGTTGTTGTATTTCTAAGCCGGATTGACACAGATTTGTACTACATTTGACAGTGGTACGACAACCACAGATTGAGCAACTGTGACACAGGAAACCCATAACAAACACAGGGTTCCCATACACAACATGTGTACTTACTTTGGTGGTCATAGTATCTTATATCTTCGTCACTAGATGATCTTGAAGCTGGTCTTAGATCTAAGAAAGAATCATCACAATGATGTTAATAATCACACTGATTCTTCAGTTTGACTGTTTGGTCATTGCAACAGCTTGATGTATCAAATATATAGGACGGTGAATGATGGACATTGACTTACTTAAAGCTGCTTCTTGTTCAGATAGCTGCATCTTAGAAGCATATTTTTCTCTGAGATACTTCAAAACTTCCTGCAAACCAATAAAAAAATGTTCTTATAAGGAATTCTAGGCAGCTGAAATTGGATCAGAATTGAGGTTTGAAGGTATTTTAAAAAATTGGCAAATGTCTAGAGAACTAGCTTTGAATGTTTTACACTGGGAGGATATATTCAATTCAAAACTTCTTAAAATTTCAAGCAGTGAGTTCAAATACACTGAGTGTTCATAATCTATTTGCTCCTGGGATGTTGGTTGAATAAATTAACATAGGAAATGATATAATCTTGATTACAGTTTGTCTTGCCCTTACCTGTGTTCCTCTTTCAATGACACTTGAAGGAGGCATTTCCAATGGATTCGATGCGATATTTAAACCACTCAATTTAGCAAAACCTGAATAAATAAGCACCCAATTAAAGATATTGTTTACTAATGATAAGAAAGCTAACAGCATTTCACCTTCTGTACAAAAGTATAAATTTTAGCTAATAAGTAAAATAAACCACTTCAGTTCACTTCACATTTCTTAAATCTGCTAGCCAGACACAAGTTTGCTTATAACTATACCCTTACATCAAATAATTTAGCACACATCTCTACTTACATGCTGATATTAAAGTAGATATTAAATATTTTACAGTGAATTTAAATGTTTTACATACCTAATTCTAACGGTAATTCCTTTAGATCATTCCCTTCTAATAATAAATTCCTTAGAGCCCTGCAAGAAAAGTTTTTTACAATCAACATAAACTCAATGATTATGCATTTAATTCAATTTCTAACTTACTTGTGAGAGCCTATAGCAGATGGAACTTCGTTGATATGGTTATTTCTCAGATCCAACCATTTTAAACTAGGAAGTCGTTCAAACAGGTATGAAGGGATTTCAGTAATGTAATTCCCTTCTAGATACAGAAACTGCAACGAAAAATGTCTCACAATTAGTCCTTTACATGAAGTAATAAAATAAAGTAAGTGAAGAACGGACAAAACAGAATATCAATGCATTCTACTAAGATGAAAAAATGTCAACAACTGACTTGAACATAAAACAGCTGTTTGTAAAGATAAATGTTTACGGCTTTTTACCTCAAGTTGCTGCAAATCAAGAACTTCAGAAGGTATTTCAGTAAGACCTTTATGACTTAAGTCTATCGTCTTATTTCCTAGTGCAGTGGTTGTGTTTATAAGTGCTTTTACGCCGTTATCTCGTCCTCCTTCGCCGACCGCCATCTTGTTTCTGCTGATCGTTTGAGACGCCTCGAGTTATATAAACGTTGTCTTGACAACGCGTCAACAAATGCGCCGAGAGTCGTGCCGAGCTTTCGCCGAGTACTATCGATTACTCGTGAATGTCTCGGGATTTTCCGGAATTGTCTCGTTATTAGCTAAATAAATCTTGAAAATCATTTATCATTGTGTATTGTAACATAAAATTATTTTTAAATTATTTTTTTAATTGAAATAACATAATATATTAAAATGACAATTTTGCAATGTAAATTCAGAAATAAAAATTCTAAAAAATACTATTGTTATAGCCAGGTGGGCTCCTGATTTTGCTGAACATTTTGATCAAAATATTCTCATTTCTCAATTAAAAATTTTCTTCGCGCTATCAGTATTGCCCGTATTCGACAAAGTATTTTTCTTGTGGCCACAGGAAACCCAATCTCATGTCTGGCCCATAATACATTGCGCTCCCCTTCTCCAGTTGGACGCCATCTTGGAGTAGATTGGTGTTTTAGTTAGAAGAAAACATACATTTTCTTACCTTCTGGGATCAAAAATGCCTGTTAGCGTACATCCAGCAATAAGGGTAAGATAATGTTTCTTACTTAAATCACAAGTCTTGCAGGAATTATGTGAAAATTATTTAAATTAATACTAACGAAATCAGCAACACGTTGAATTTATATATTTTCTTCTTCTTTTTACAGTTTTCAAGATATGCAGCCCTATTCGTAGGAATTGCTTATGGATATAAAAGAAATGGTATTGTTTAAAATGTATTTTGCAAATTTATACCTAAAAGGATTTTAGACCTAGTGATTCTCATCACTTTAATAGTCGACTTTGTATGTGCTATATGCAGAAAACAAATTCATCTTGAAATCTCAATTTTGTGAGAATGACAGTATATACGGATATCAAACATATTATTGTTTGTATTTTTCAGCAGAACTTTCGTTCTTTTTATTATTGTTTTGTTTGTTTATCAGCTGAAATTGTATATCAGAAATTTCACAAACAGTCCATGTAATATGGTCAGACTATGTATCTGTTAAAATGTACAATGTAACTGTTATCGTTGTTTTATGTAGAAAATCTCAAGCCTCGTGCTGCCCATGATAGAGAGGTAGAAGCACTGCGAGCCAAGGAGAAGGCTGAACTGAAGGCAGCACGTGATGCAATAGCAGCTAAAGGTATGTTAAAAAGATGTGATTAATAATATAACTACCCATCTCCACAAATGTATTTATTACAAGTCTCTTTCTCATAGACTGAACAAAAATATGGCGACCTGTTTCTGTCCTTGACTGGCTAGCCTTTCGTTCATGTTGGGAAACAAGAGTTTTCACATGTATGAGAGGCTAGGAAGTCAAGAACAATAGTTATTTCAAATGGTCACCATTTTTTTAATTGGTGTATTGTATGTATCATTTAGAAATAAACTCCCTCCCCTGATTTGGTGTTCATGTATGAGAGACTTGTCACTCTGTAGTCATCTTTACATAGTACAGGGAGATTGCAATAAGTTTCTAATATTCTTCTGTTTGTTTGGTGTTTTTCAGAGCCTTTGTTCTAAGTCTGTCATGAGGATTGGAGCATTACCAAAATATTTATGGAAATGTGAATTATGTGAACTGTGACTCTGTAATTATTGATATTTGGTTGTGAGGTATAATAAACTACATTTTACATTACTGTTTAGTGTTTTTAATACGATAACATTGGTTTTGCTGTCTTTTTGGTGATCAAAGAATCTAAGGCTACTATACGTTTACATGGTACTGGACAAATTTTTGACCGGTGAAAAAAAATCTGCTTAGGGGTTCCGTTCACACGAGACCGTGCTAAACGTGCAATAATTTGGACGCCTAACTGGTCAAATATTCGACCTGCGAATTCAAGGATGATTTTTCAGCCGGCCCGGTAAAAAAATTGACTAGTATGGTGTAAACAGTTTGAAAGGATAAATATTTGTCTGGTACTGTGTAAACGTAGCCATAATCAGCCCAGTGCGCATGGTCAGATGTTATAACCACTGACAAAACTTAAAGTTGCCCGGTTCCGGTGGTCTCGTCTAAACAAAACTAAAATATTGATCGTTGAACAGCATGTCCAGGTCAATCTTTTGACCAGTCAAAAATTTGTCCGGTATTGTGTAAACGTAGCCTAAACATTCTGATTCTACCTAGAGTATTCATCAGTGTGTGTACTTGTCCATTATAGTCATTGTAGAGTTTCTCAAGCAAAAACTGAAATTTAAACACTGTCAACAATGTAGGAAGACAAGGAAAAAAAACAAGGAGTGATTGGACATGACATGTTGGTGTCAGAACACCCTGATGAATGAAACATCATCCAACATTATTTTCATGTGTTCTACAAACCATATCACAACATGTTGGGTTCAATTGAACAGCTACCATCCAACATGTTGGGCCCATTAAAACATTGTTGGTCCAACAGGTTGGGCCTGTCTGAACATTTCTTTTGTGCTCGTGTTCAACAAACTGTATCGCAACATCATCCAACAAATTATGTTAGTCCAACATGTAGGGTCCCTTAAAGTGCTTATAACCCCTAAAATGTCCAATTTACAGTATAATATTTGAGTCATAAATAACATATTTTTTGAAGGTATTAGGCTGAAAAAATCATTTGTGATTTTTTTTATAAGCGTTCAACAACTTTAAATTCGTTGTATCCTTTCTTTTGGGAGGGTAATCCTAATAAAATTCTGTCATTGAATGGATATCTTACTTTCCATAAAATAGTATGTCAGTCACACTACATTTGAACAAAAAGCTAGATCCAGTTTTCAGAGTGCCGCAGAATTTTTTACACAGGAAGCCCAAATATTACTTTTTCGCAACTTTTGAAGTTTTACTCTCATTGTTTCCTTGGAATACTTATCCAAATGACTTGGTATCTCCTTACAGGAAACCTAAATTTACATAAAGTAAACAATATTAAATAAATAGTTTTTTATTTCCAAATGTGGCCTAAAACATGCCAATACTTTATAAATTAGTACAAATACGTTATCAACACTATGTACAAACTGTTGAAGATAATTTGACATTCATTGCTCATAAAACTTGACATCTTTTGAAGCAAACACTAAACGACAATAATACACCTTAAGTTTGAGTATGTAATAAATTATCTTTTGATTCACACTAACCAGTTCACACATTACCCAAATAGACATAAAGAATGGATCCAGGAAAGATTGGAAAGGGGTGACCGTATTGTGTGCTGGCCATTACCACCTCGGTATTCAACAAAATAGATGAGAGAAAAATATTAAATGAGCATAAACAATGGCTCATGGAAGAATCATCGCTTGTCCCAAGCAAATAGTTTTTTTAACTTATGGAAGATCACAAGGAGACTACCACCGTTCCCAGTGAGAAAAAATGAGAAACAAAATAAAATGAGCATAAACCGTGGCTCATGGAAATATTATTGTTTGTCCCAATGAAGCAAACAGTGTTTTTAGATCAAAAGGAGACTGTTCCACCATTCCCAGTACAATAGCAAAGAGCTATTGAACATGAACAAAGACAAAAATAAGCATTATTTTGCAAATAAAATTTGATGGAAGGATGAACTTTAAGGTCAAAACCTAAAAAGCAAAAAGAAATGCTTTCCTTTGATAGAACATTGGATATCAATGGCATTGAAATAATTCCAACTGTTGATCAAAATTATAATATCTTTGAAAGATATTGAAATAATCATGATTGTTCATAATTTGATGCTCAGAATATCATTCAATAGTTATTGTCTTTGAAAGATATCAACATCTGTTGTGTTTGTTATACTGGCGTTATGTTTGGTGATTCCTTCATTGATGCCCGTTAAATGCTCCTTGATGAAATTATCCAATACTGGAAACATCACATTAAGGAAAAGTACTAAATGAAATCACTTAGTGTTGATGATGAATTATGATGATGATGACGATGGTGGCAGGAATGATGATAATGATGGCAATGATAATGATGATGACATAGCAACAATAATGATGATAATGACAACTTTACAATAAAGATGACAACAATGATGATGATAATAATGGAAGCAATGATGATGATGACAACAATGATGATAATGGAAGCAATGATGATGATGACAACAATGATGATGACAACAATGATGTTGACAACAACGATGATGACAACAATGATGATGACGACAATGATGATGACAATAATGGAAGCAATGATGATGATGATGACAACAATGATGATGATTTCAACAGTGAAAATGATGATGGCAACAATGATGATGGCAACAATGATGATGACAACAATGATGATGATAAGTGACAACTTATAAACCAATAAAAAGACCTCATTAACAACCCCATGGTTTATTACCAGCTACGTACTACAGGTTACTGTTCAAAAGGATACAAGGATGGTGTGTTGACTTCTCTCCTGTTAGATTGACATACGTAGTACCATTATAAAACCACCCTTCTGGAAA